>OY882872.1:2271308-2533808 GCA_963693515.1 Pipistrellus nathusii
GGATATGAGTGTTGCTTTTGTTAGACAAGATAATGGCATTATGGGAAAATACCCGCGATGGTTTTTGACAATGCATGCTGGAGTATCACTATCCTAATGGCTGAGATTCACTTACAAATGGCTTAGGAAAAGTTAAAAAAAAATGTTGTCTTGATTTTCATTTTTCCTTGCCTATTTTTTAGAGGAGGTCAAATACGTCTTTAAAAAGCTCAAACCTGACCCAGTGCGTAGTAGTCTGGTCACACACAGCAACGAGAGCGGGCAGTGCCCGACGCCGAGAAAACAGTGGGACCGCCATAAAGCGCCGCCCTTACGGTCCCCACGACAACGGTCGCCGGTGGGAGCGGTGGGCGGGTGGGTCTGGGTGTGGCTGGTGGTGCCTGTGAGACCCTGTGCTGGTGGCCGCCGGGCCCCGGGGGGCCGCTGCCGGGTTTATGGCTGGGTTTACGGGATTCACTCAAGCCCTTGGCACCTGCTCAAGACACACACGTCCGCCCCGGGAGGGTGAGTGTGCCTCGAGAGACACAGCCACCGGCTTCTGAGCTCGGGTGGAGTCTGCGATCCGTGTCTCCCTCTCCCCATCCTCCTGCCGGCGCGGTCACCTCCCCAAGGTGGAGGCCGATTGTAGCTTTCCCGTCCTTCCCTGAGCTGTGAGCTTTGACCTTGGCTGCTAAGAACGCCCTGGGTGACCTTGAACAAGTTTCAGTCTCTCATCCGGAAATAGAGAATGCTAGCATCTGTTTCTCAGGTGAGTGTGTGTGCGTGTGTGTGTGTGTGTGTGTGTGTGTGTAATACACAAAACAAATGAACCATTGCAAAGTATGTATTTTTTTCTATACATACAGATATATACATATATATATATATATATATATATAATATTCTTTATACTTTCATTGATTTCAGAGAGGAAGGGACCCCTTGACTGGACTCGAACCTGGTACCCTTCAGTCTGCAGGCTGACGCTCTATCTGCTGAGCCAAACCAGCTTGGGCACAACTGATTTTTCTGTGCTGATTTCATATCCTGCGACTTGGCTCAATTTACTAGCCCTGACAGTTGTTTTTTGGTGTTTTTTGGTGTGTATGTGTGTGTGTGTGTGTTTTTAAGGTTTCCTGCAGAGAAGATCATATCCTATGTGAACAGGGATCCTTTTATTTCTTCTTTTCCAAATCCGGCGCCCTTTCTTCCCTTTTCTGTTCGAACTGCTCTGGCGAGAACAAAAGCGATCAAAGCAACAGCCCTCCTGCTCCCCAGCGGAGGAGAGAGCTGCCAGGTTCGCGGGCCGACTGTGGGCTTCTCGCGGGCAGCCTTGATCATGCTGGGAAGCCCTGCTCTATTCCCGGTTCATGGAATTTAAAAAAAAATATACGCATTTTATTGTTTTTTACAGAGAGGAAGAGAGAGGGAGGGAGAGAGAGTTGGAGACATCGAAAGGGGGAGAAACACTCACCAGCTGCCTCCTGCACACCCCCTCCTGGGGATGTGCCCACAACCCAGGCACATGCCCTTGCCCGGAACCGAACCTTCCACATCAGCCTGGAAGTCTCTACTCTCTCCGCGGTGTGTCAAGTGTCGCCTGGTGGCTTTAGAGGTGGCTTTCTAAAAGCAGATCCAACAGCCTGGCATTTGCTGCCGAGCCGCTTAGAGTCAGTCCCCCACCGGCTGGCGCTGGCCCGGCGGCTCCCCCGGCCGCAGATAACGGCTGAGCGGCCTCTCCCGTCACCGGCGCTCGGAGCCCGCCCTGCCCGTGGGCGCCGTGGCCCAGAGGACACGTGGCTGCAACGCCAATCCGCTGCTTGGTCCTGGCCAGGGGCCGGCACACTCGTCCGTCAGCAGAGCCAGATATCAACAGGACAACGATGGACATTTCTTTGGAGAGCCCAATTTTTTAGACGCAAACTCTGTAGGTAGGCACATTGTTATTAACTTAATGAGGGTCCTCCTGAGCTGGCCTTTGCTAAACACTCAAGGGTCCAAAGAGCCGCATGTGGCTCTCAAGCCGCAGTGTGCCGACCACGGCTCTCGGCCAACAACTTGTTCTTTCAGGAAAGCCACGCCCTAGCCCCCCCCCCCCCCCCCCCGGCTGCCTTCTGCGCGCGCACGTTTTTTCAGTTTGCTGGCATTTGCAAAAACACACCCGCGGGCCCAGGCCTTGGCCTTCGGGTTTTTATGTTTAGCAAAATCATCTTTGGAGGCCCCAGCGTCACGGGTCCCCCGTGCCATCCTGGGTTTCCAAGGAGGAGCTGAAAGTGCCAGGAGCCGGGGTGTGTGTGTGTGTGTGTGTGTGTGTGTGTGGCATGGGTTGGGTGGGAGAGCCAGGGTCTCTGGCCCTCGGTGCTGCCAGCTCGGACCAACCAGAACCAGAACCAGAACGAGCTCTCTGACTCGGAGGCCGGTGGGTCAAGCCGAGACAGGAAATGGGCCGGTGAGCCAGGGCTGGGGGACAATAGGGAGCAGTGGGGACTGCGGCTAAGCGGACACTGCGTGCCCCCACCTCTGGGGGCTGCAGGCCTGGGCGTGGGACCCGGCTGTCACGGGGACGTGGGCTCCGGTGTCCCCGCAACTCCCCCCTTTCCAGAGGGGCCAGCCGCGTGGCCTCGGTGCAATGCCAAATCTGTCTGGGTCTCGGCGTTGGCCGGTTCTCCTCAAACACGCCGCCGGCCAGAGCAAACACGTCTGTCTGCTGGCAGGAGTGTGCCGTCCCTCTCCGGGCGAGGGCAGAGATAAGGAGCGGGGCGGCCCCGCTCACCGTTCCCTTTCGTCGCACGGCAGATGGGGAAACTGAGGCCCATCACCTGGAGGTGCCACCGAGCGCCTCTCTCCTCCAAGAGGTAAGACTTAAGGAGGTCACTCCTTCCCCCAGGACTTGCTTGTTTCTTTATTTATTTTAATGGAGGGAGGGAGAGGGAGAGAGAGAGAGAAACATCCACGATGAGAGAGAATCATGGACCGGCTGCCTCCTGCACGCTCCCCACTGGGGATGAAGCCCACAACCCGGGCCTGTACCCTGACCAGGAATCGAACCCTGACCCCCTGGTTCGTAGGTCGACACTCAGGCATGGAGCCACGCTGGCCGGGCAGGCCCTGCATTGTGTTGCTTCTCTGCGGGGGAGGGGGGGGGCGGGGGGAGGGTTCAGACGAAGGGACAGGGTGCGGGCGAGACCGCTGTTTCTGAGGGCCGTCCACGCTGCGGCGGGCACCAGCCCTGCGCCCCTCGGTGTGGCTGAGGGGATCCCGCTGTGCCTGGGTACCGTGTCGGTTCATCCGCCTCCTGGCTACGTGGGCTGGCTGGCTCTGGCTTTGGCGCTGATGAATACAGAAGTGCACTGGTTTTCCACGCGCCCCCTCCCCCTCCCCGGCTCCGCCCAGGGCACAGCTTCCTCTCCGAGCCCTGCCCGCTGCCCCGGGGGGGGGGGGGGGGGCTCCCACAGCCTATCTTGCTCCCCAGGCCGCCACCGTGGGCCAGCGGCCGGCTGCAGCTGCAGATAAGGCGACCGAGCACCACCGGCCCCACCCATGGGGGGCGCCGTCAGATGGAGGACGTTTTAAAAAAGTCCCGATTTTTTCCAAAACGCTTCTCCTAACCCCCTTCCCCCCAACGCTTTTTTAAAGGATTTTTTGAAACGCTGCAGGTCGCGGGACAAATTGTTAAAAATCGGGACTGTCCCGCCAAAAGTGGGACGTCTGGTCCCCCCCCCCCCCCCGTGTCCTATGCCAAACGCTCGGCGTTCACTCATTCAAAAACCCCTCTGAGTGCGTACCCCACGCCACGTGCTCGGCTCCACGTAGGGCACAGCTGTGAACAATTAAGCCGACTCCACAAATAGGCTTTTAGCGCCTCCTGTGCTCCGAGTCCTGGGGGGACGGCCTTGGACAAGTCTGCGCTACCCATCTCTCCCGAGTCCCTACTGTGTGCCACGCAGTAGGCCTGGAGCCTCGGTCGGCAAACTCATTCGTCCGCAGAGCCAACTATCAACAGGACAAGGATGGACATGTCTTTGGAGAGCCACATTTTAAAAAAATATATATTTTATTGATTTTTTTACAGAGAGTAAGGGAGAGGGATAGAGAGCTGGAAACATCGATAAGAGAGAAGCACCGATCAGCTGCCTCCTGCACACCCCCTACTGGGGATGTGCCTGCAACCAAGGTACATGCCCTTGATCAGAATCGAACCCGGGACCCTTCAGTTCGCAGGCCGACGCTCTATCCACTGAGCCAAACCGGTTTCGGCGAGAGCCACATTTTTTAAACTTCAACTTCTTCTAACGCCACATCTCCATCATAGACTGGCCCAGGCCGTGGTATTTTGTGGAAGAGCCACACTCCAGGGGCCAAAGAGCCGCATGTGGCTCTCGAGCCGCAGTTTGCCAACCAGGGGCCTGGAGGAGATACCAAGGGACCAGGTGCAATGCCCCCCCCCCCCCGCCAAAATGGATTTTGCAGGAGCCACATGAGGCGAGTGCTCTGATGTTGTTTATTTTGTAAACTGAGGCTCAGAGAGGTTCGCTGTCTTTCACGAGGTCACACAGCCAGGCCCATCTGACATCAAGCTCATGCTCTCACCAGGGGCCCTGGGTGAGTCTCGGGGTACCCTTTGCTGTACGCACGTCAGGGCTCCTACCTCCCCCAGGGCCCCTCTTCTGCCCCCCTCCCCCCATTCCTCCGCTCTGATACTCACAACCCCGACCCCGGCTGGCTACGGTGTCCCTGAGTGACAGCCCCAGTGCCGTCATGTGTTTTTTTTGTGCACAAAACCCCGTGTTCAGCAAATCGCCGCGCCGAGACCCTATCCGGTTACCTGCCGCCTCGGAGGTATGCCCCGCGCTGCCAAGCCAAGCAGAGAATAAGCTTCCAGGAACGTTCCCCGTGAGATGGAAAAAGCACAGCCTGGCAGGCGCTGCCCAGCGGGAACCAGATACAAAGCAAACACGGGCCGGGCCCATGAGGGGGCCGTTCCCGGTGGGGCGCCAGCTCCCCCGCCCCCCACACCCCTGGGCCCACAGTCACATCCTCAGCACCGCCGGGCACCTGCCTCCGGTCCCTGGCCCCGGAGGGAGCTGGGTGGCACCAGGGCTGCCAGGCACGGGCCTGGACCCCTGAGCGGACGCCCGCCTTCGGCGTGGGCGACCACTGAGCTAGTGGCCGGAGGCACGGCTTTGAGGCCACGCCTTCCCAGTCCTGCCGCCGTCCCTGACCTCGGCCTCCGTGTGTGACCTGCCGGTGGGCGGGCGACACCTCACCGGGGACGATGTGGCGGGTGGACAGTGGGCCCTTCACGTGGCTCATCGGGTGAACGGTCGCCGAATGAAACATTGTGTCCCCAGCTAATGATACAAGCAAGAGGGCAGCCCCCAGGCAGCTCCCCAATGTTACAATGTTACAACGGGAAGGATGTGACAATGTTACATCAATGTTACAATGTTACAGCTATGTGGGGATGATGTCATGGGGGGCCTGTCCTGTAAGCCGGGGCCGGGAGCTAGATTTCTAGCTGTTAGCTGTTCCCTGAAAGTCAGACATGGACTAGCCCTTCTCTTTTTATTTTTTAAAATATATTTTATTGATTTTTTACAGAGAGGAAGAGAGAGGGATGGAGAGCTAGAAACATCGATGAGAATCATAGACCAGCTGCCTCCTGGACACCCCCCACTCTCCCACTGGGGATGTGCCCGCAACAAGAATTGAATCTGGGACCCTTCAGTCTGCAAGCTGACGCTCTATCCACTGAGCCACACCGGTTTCGGCTACTAGCCCTTCTCTTAGGGGGACATCCAACCCCAGCTGGGGGCACGTGGATGAGTAGGGCAGCTGTCCAGGTTGCAGGCTGAGTCCCCAGTGGGGGGCATGCAGGTGGCAGACAATCAATAATTCTCTCATCATGGATGTTTCTCTCTCTCCCTCTCCCTTCCTCTCTGAAATCAATAAAAACATATATTTTTAAAAATATATATTTTATTGATTTTTTTTACAGAGTGGAAGGGAGAGGGATAGAGAGTTAGAAACGTCGATGAGAGAGAATCATCGATCAGCTGCCTCTTGCATACCCCCCACTGCCCCACTGGGGATGTGCCTGCAACCAAGGTACATGCCCTTGACCAGAATCGAACCTGGGACCCTTTGGTCCACAGGCCGACGCTGAGCCAAACCGGTTTTGGCAAAAAAAATAAAATAAAAACATATATATATATATTTAAAGGAGAAATGAATTAAAGAAAAGGAGAAAGAGAGAGAAAACAAGGAAGGAGAGAGGGAGGGGCTTTTGTGGGAAGGCCCCGACTCCATCCTTCCCAGGCGTCACGGTTCAGACGAGCTTCTCCTGACGATTCCTTTCCCCTGGGACCCATCCCCCGAAACCGGTGGCAAACCGCGGCTCGCGAGCCACAGCGGCTCTCTGGCCCCTCGAGCGTGTCTCTTCCACACAACGCCACGGCCTGGGCGCGTCTGCGCTGAAGAAGCTGAAGTTTAAAAAGCATCACTCTCCGAAGACATTCCAGTTGCTGTGCTGTGGGTAGTTGGCTCCGTGCACCGATGAGTCTGCCCACCACTGGCTTCAGCCACGCTGCCCTTGGACGGTGACCGAAGGGCAGCCGTGGACGAACCAGACAGCTGGCTGTGTGTCTTCCCGTAGCTCCCGGCCCCTCTCTGGGCACATCCTACCCTGCGAGCTGAGTGCACACCGACCCTGGGCTGTGGGGGGAGCAGGATTCACACCTGGTGCCGCCTGCCTTCTGCCCGGGGCGTTCTCTCTGCACTAAGGGCCTGGGGGGGGGGGGGGGTTGGGAGCTGCTCCCCTCCAGCCCCTGCCTGGGAGCCCTCGAGTCTCAGAGCGGGGAGACGGGGGCCCTGATGGAGGCCGGGCGGTGCAGTCCTCCCGTCCTCCCCAGGAAGCCGAGCGCTCCCCCCCCCGCCCCGCCCCCCCTCGCCGCCTCTGAATGAGGCCATTGACGGAGGAAACCTGAGCGCCCATGTTTAATGCAGGCCGGGCCGTGCCAGGAGCGGGGCTCGGGAGGGATTATTTTTAGCCAGAGGAGCCTGCGAGGGAGCTGGGGGCTTGACAGCAGCCACCCCTCACCCCAGGACCCTCTCTGGCTGGGTGGCCATAGGCATGGTTAGCGCCATCTGTGCCCAGCACAGGGGGGCTGGCCCGAGCCAGCAGGTCCGAGGGGTGGGGTGGGGGTCTCGGCTATCCAGGCTGTCTGGGGTGCTGCCCTCTACAGCAGCTGGCCACCGCGGACACCTGCGTGGCCGCCTCCCGCGGGGAGCTCCCCGCCCTCCCTCCCTCCCTCCCCCTGCAGGTGCTGGCTCTGGTGAGGCTAACCAAGGATGGGATCTGGGATCGCTGGGCAGTGACTGGCACAAGGTCAATAATATCACCCAGGACCCAGCACCGAGGCTGCTCAGGTCGGGCAGACACTTCTATTTTATTTTTAAAATATATATTATTGATTTTTTTTTTTTTTTTTTTTTTTTTTTTACAGAGGAAGAGAGAGGGATAGAGAGTTAGAAACATCGACCAGCCGCCTCCCGCACACCCCCTACTGGGGATGTGCCCGCAACCGAGGTCCATGCCCTTGACTGGAATCAAACCTGGGACCTTTCAGTCCGCAGGCCGATGCTCTATCCGCTGAGCCACACCGGTTCCAGCGGCAGACACTTCTACCTGGAAGGAGGCTGAGGCACAGAGAAGGAAGGGTCTCAGTCCAGGGACTGGGGAGACCGGGCTTTGACTCTGACCTCGGGCTCTGACCTTGTGACCTTGACCCCCATGGAGGTCACAGCTGAGGAAATGGAGACACAGACAGGTGACAGGACCACCGGGGTCGCTGGGGGGTTGAACCCACCCGTCGCCCTGAGCTCCCGGGCCTCCCGCGAGGGCAGCCCTGGGACCCTTCCCGTCCAGGTCTCTCCCTGGCACCTTCTCGAGGTCAGTGCTCCGACCCCCACTGGGCTCTTTAGCTCGTTAACTCTGCCGGGCTGGATGGCCGGCTGGACTGGACCCACATGCCCAATTAGAGGGATTCAGACGCCGTTTGTCTATCGATGACTTCAGCTCATTTGACCATGAGGGATGGAGCCCACTCAGCTCTCTGCGGCCACCGTCGCCCTCGGCGGTGCCGATCTGCCTTTGATCTGCTAATCCGGGTTTGTAAGGTTAGCAGATAAGCAGGCGGAACGAAATTCTTTTCTCTCGGGCCACCTCAGGGGCCATTCCTCCAGCATCACAGAGCTCCCCCCGGCCGGCCTCCTCGCCTGGGTGACCCCCACGGTGTGTGAGGGAGGCCCGCATCCTGGCACACACAGGCCGGCCAGCATCCTTCTCCTCCTCTGCCTCTTCCTCCTCCCTTTTTTCCTTCTCGATTTTCCTCCTCCTCTCTCCTCCTTTTCCTCTTCCTCCTGCTCCTCTTCCTCCCTTTTTTCCTTCTCGATTTTCCTCCTCCTTCTCTCTACTTCCTCCTCCTCCTCCTCCTCTTCCTCCCTTTTTCCTTCTTTATTTTCCTCCTCCCCTTTCTCCTCCTCCTCCTCTTCTTCTTCCTCCTCCTCCTCCTTCTCCTCCTCCTTCTCCTCCTCCTCCTCCTCCTCCTCCTCCTCCTCCTCCTCCTCCTCCTCCTCCTCCTTATATCAGCCTCTTCTGGCTGATACAAGACCTCATGCTGGTGTAAGAAGGAGGCCAATCCCAGACTGCTGGGACCTGCTGCCTCCTCGGTCCTCCTGGCATTTCACCCACAAATTTGCCCTTCGGTCTGGACCCCTCTAGCAGGGCATTTGCTTGGATCGGTGGCAGAGAGCATCCCTAACAGGACAAGGCCTCTGGCTGGTTGAGCCCAGCCCCTGTCCCCTGGGCTCCCGCGGGAGAATGCCCTGGGAGTGCTGACAATTCGGAGCTGTGGGCAGGGGCTCTGCCGGGCTCTGTGACCTTGGACAGCTGGTCAACCTCTCTGGGCCATGCACAGTGCGAGTCCTCCCTGTAGGTATGGGATGAGGGCGCCCCAGCAGATCCGGGTGGGCCCGGGCTCTCGCTCTGCGTCTCCACGGGAAGCGTGTGACTTTGCGGACAGAACAGCCTCTGCCGGGCTCAGCGCAGAGCGTGCCACGCGCGGCCAGGATGGCACTGAGGTTCCCCCTAGCGAGGCCGGCACTGCCCGCCGTCTCCTCCCTGGGCCGGAACCTGGCTCCCCTCCTTTTCCTCATCTCCCCTCCTCCCCCCCATATGCCCATCTTCCCTTGGCTCCCTTCACAGCTGGATCCGTGATTGGTTCTCGCTTCCAACATCAATCGCAAGGCATGTGTTGTTTTTTTGTTGTTGTTTTTACTTCCGTCTGAGTTCTCAGCACCGGAGAGAACTGCAGAGGACCCTGCAGGAGGTGGCTGTGCGTTTATCGGGGCCGGGGAGAGGCATGAGGAGCGATGAAATATTCAGAAAGCACCTGTTCTGGGGGGTGTTATCCCGCACAGCCAGGGAGCACACTAATGGCGCGGGCCGCGAGCCAGGGAGAAGGGCCCGCGCAATATGGGTTAGGGGGGAGGCGGCGAGGGGAGACTGCTCCGGAGGCCGTGCGAGCTGGCCTCAGAATCTGTACCTGGCCCAGGCCTCCTCCGTCCGAGCTCCCGGCTGCTGGCTCCCGGCCCGTCCTCGGCCAGCCCAGGGGATCGTGTGGCTTCTCAGGGAGGAGCACTGGGTGGAGAGGAGGGAGGCCCGGCCCTGCCTCTAGCCTGCGGCTGTGTGGCCTCAGACAAGTCACTGAACCTCTCTGAGTCTTTGTCTCCACATGGAGACCAGATGATTGCTAACGGGGCTGAGCAGGCGGGGGGAAGGCGGACGGGGGGATCGCCGGGAAGGACACGGAGAGAGGAAGTGGTGTGGGCCGCGCCTCACGCTCAGGCGGGACTGTGTGTGGTGAGAAGAAACTCCTTGATGCGCCACGGGGGTTGGGGGTCGGGGGTGAGCCCCTGGGAAGCACACCTGAGTAACAAGCGTGGCCCCCACGTGGCCTTGAATGTGGGCAGTTCTGTGGCTTTGGGGGTACAGACAGACATGCACATTTGGGGCCAGAGCTGCACTGCTGGAGGGACGGTGAGGGGAGAGCACCGAGGCGGTGGACACGAGAGGAGGGAGGGTATTTGTACCCAGTCACCCGCCTGGGCCCTGGTCGCCACCTTCGGGCACTCCTGCCGCAGACAGCACGGGAGCCCAGGGGGTGAAATGTGATGCGTGTCAGAGCCACTCCAGAAGGAAGAGCCCATCATTCCTCATACCTTCTCCCCGCCCCGTATCAATGCACATGGCCTCTGGGGGCTGGGCAGCGAGCGGGGCCACACAGCGGACGTGGCCGTGACCGTTGGTGGCTGTGGCTGGGCCCTGGAGATGCTCTGGTCTTGGCGACGTCACCGGTGGCGTCCCCGTCTCTCCTCCTCGCTCCTGCCTCCGACCTGGGCCCTTAAGAGACCAAGTCCCACCAGGAGCCGTTTCTCACGCCCTTACTAAGCGTCGGACACTTGGCTAGGCGCGAGGCGCGCTCTCTGCAGCCGAGACCCGTCACTGTCCCGCCTCCTCTCCGAGTGGGCTCTCTTGTTACCTCCGCTGGAGAGGCCCAGGACGGTCGGGATCCCTGCTCAGCTCACACCCAAGGCCAAGGCCAGGATGTGAGTTCAGGCCCGCGGTGGGGGCCGTCAGAGGATGTGTGTGATAAAAGCTGCAGCCCGGCAGGCGGGGCTCCGCGGTTGAGCATCGACCTATGAACCAGGAGGTCACCGTTCGATTACCCACCAGGGGCACATGCACAGGTTTCGGGCTCTGTCCCCAGTGTGGGGCGTGCAGGAGGCAGCCGGTCCATGACTCTCTCTCCTCATTAATGTTCCTCTCTCTCCCTCCCTCTTCTTTCTGAAATCAATAAAAAGAAGACATTTTTTTTTTTTTAAAAACAGATACAGACGTTGCTTCTTCGAGGTGGCCCACGAACTGTGCAGGACCCTGACCTTTCTGGCGCTGGCTCGGGCTGCAGCCTGCCGTGCCTGCCTTCAGGACAAGAACGCCCCCGGCCGCCCCGCACAGGGCTCAGCCCCACGTCCGGCCTCTCTCCTGGTCCCCGAGCCAGCGCCGGGGAGCTCTGGTCGGGGTGGCACGGAGCCCGGGCCTGGGCCGCACTGCATTTGCATGTATGCCAACCAGCCGCCATGCAGAGCGACCTTGGCCCGCTTTCAAAGGCGGGCGGCATTCCTCTGGAGTCGCTCTCCCCAAGCTGTATCTTGTCCTCTCTCTCTCTCTCTCTCTCTCTCTCTCTCTCTCTCTCTCTCTCTCTCTCTCTGTTCATCTTGGAGCCCCTTGGCATGTCAAAGCAATTTTCCTAACGCCACATCGTCTGCACGCGAGCATGAAAGGGCTTTTCGAGATGATTTGAGGGAGGATAAATGTTGAATGAGCATTACGAGAGAGCCGTTTAGGCTGCGTTTGCATGCCGACTCCCTCTCTGCCGCGCAGGCTGCCGCGCAGGCTGATCTGAAAGTCAAGCGTGTCCGGACAGGCATGGCTCCCGCCGCGCTCCCCCTCGGCCGCTCCCGGCCGCTGGGGTGTCCAGGAAGCGGCGGTTTGCTGGGCCGGGTTGTCCTGGGAACCAGGGGAAGCGGAGCTTTGTGCCTCAGCACCCAGCTGGCATTGCCCACGAGCGAAGGCCCGGGAAGCCCGTCGGAAGCCCCCGTTTCTTTCTGCAGCCCCGGCCAGTGTTGCTCAGTGGATAGAGCGCCGGCCTGTGGACTAAAGGGTCCCGGGTTCCATTCCCGGTCAGGGCACGTGCCCGGGTTGTGGGCTCGATCCCCAGTGGGTATGTGTGTGTGTGTGTGTGTGAAGGGGAGGGGGGTACAGGAGGCAGCTGACCCATGATTCCTCATCATGGATGTGTCTATCTCTCTCTCCCTCTCCCTTCCTCTCTGACATCAATAAAAAATATATTTAAAAGCAAAAAAGGAAGTAAGAAGGAAGGGTGGACAGCCAGAGGCTGATGGACAATAACACCATCAGCGTGGTTCAGGCGGGGGGAGGGGAGGGGGGCGAGAGGGGAAGAGAGAGGGAGGGAGAGAGAGAGAGAGAGAGAGAGAGAGAGAGAGAGAGAGAGAGAGCCCACTTCAAGGCCAGCCCCCGCCCGGGCTGGAGCCGGCGAGCGTAGGGATGAAGGACCGGAGCGGCGGCGGCGGCGGCTGGCCCTCTGAGGCCCTCTGAGGCGCGTGCGGGGCGCTGTGAGCACGGCCTTTGAGCGGCCTATTCAGGGCGGCGGACAATGGGGGACAGGCCGGGGGAGGACAATGGCAGGGCTGCTGCCTCTCCAGCCGCTTTGAAGTGGCTGTGCCTGGCCCCGCCGCTCCCCAAAGAGCGCTTTTGTTGCCCACTCCAAAGCCCTGGCGGCGAGATGCTGGGGAGAAAGTCACCGGAGGGGGCCCGCTCCATCAAAAAAAAAAAAAAAAAATTAAAAATAAGAAACAAATCGAGCGGACACGTGGGGCTGGCGGTCGCTTTGAACCAGAGCGGAGCAGGGACGCCGTGGTCCGAGCCTTTCTCGCCCCAGGGTTTCCGGGCGCAGGCTCAGCCGGGGTGTGTGCGGGGAGAGTTTGCAGGGGCGAGGAGGGGGGGGAGGGAAGCTGGGGGCCACGTGGGGACGGGGGGTCTCCCAGGAGGCCCCGAAGCTGGGGCTGAAACCCACTCTGGCGCTGGTGCTCGGGCAGAGCAATGATGGAGGCGAAGTCAGATGCACGGCACTGTGTGCTGCGTGCGATGTGCGCCAGGGAGGGGGCCAGTGCTTTCCTCCCCTTTTTATTTTATTTATTTTTATTTTTAATGTGTCTTTGCTGTTGAAAGTATTACAGATGTCTCCCATATGCCCCTCCCCCTCGCCTACTGCCCTGCCAGGGGGTTCCCTTGGAATTGTGCGGTGGGTGGATGTGTGTACAGGGGCCGTGGGCGTCAGAAGGGCCCGGGTCAGGGGCCCGCACAGTGGGGCCCAGGGTTCGAAAGGCATGGACGGGGGTGATCCCAGGAGGTGCTGTGCAGCCTGCGGGTTGGTCCTGGCGCCTGCTGGCGTCGGCCCGGTGTAACCCGCGCCCCTGTGCAGAGTGCCCGGCCGGAGGGGCTAGTGATCCTGAGGCTCCTCCCGAGGATCGGCACCTTCCTATACGGCCATCACGGTGAGCATCAGAGCCCGGCCAGGGTGGCTCAGTGGTTGGGCATCGACCTAGGAACCAGCAGATCATGGTTCCATTCCCAGTCAGGGCACATGCCCGGGTCTCCAGTAGGGGGCGTGCAGGAAGCAACCTGGAGACCCACGGTTCTCTCTCATCATTGATGTTTCTCTCTCCCTCTCTCTTCTTCGAGATCAATAAAAACATATCTAATAAAAACATGTTTGCTGGATGGATGGTGGATGACTTGTATCCCCAGGGTCTTTCCCTTGTAGTAGGAGGAGCTCAATACGCATTTGTTATTAAGCAAATGAATGTAAGAAGGAGCGGTGTTCCTCCACCTGGCACGGAGCAGGCCTGCCAGGACTGCTTGTGAATGAAGGGATGGAGGGAGGGAGGGATGGAGGAAGGGAGGGATGGAGGGATGGAGGGAGGGAGGGAGGGAAGGAGGGAGGGATGGAGGGATGGAGGGATGGAAGGATGAGAGGATGGAGGGATGGGGGGATGGGGGGATGGAGGGATGGAGGGATGGGGAGGGAGGGATGGAAGGAGGGAGGGATGGAGGGAGGGAGGGATGGAGGGATGGAGGGATGGAAGGATTAGAGGATGGAGGGATGGGGGGATGGAGGGATGGAGGGATGGAAGGATTAGAGGATGGAGGGATGGGGGGATGGGAGGATGGATAGGGGGATGGGGGGATGGGGGATGGGAGATGAAAGGATGAAGGGATGGAGGGATGGAGGGATGGAAGGATTAGAGGATGGAGGGATGGGGGGATGGGAGGATGGATAGGGGGATGGGGGGATGAAGGGATGAGGGGGTGGTGCAGTGGAAGGAGCCCGGACATGGCTGCCTCGCTCGCTCGGACCTGAGGATGGAGCCCCTCCCTCCCTCGCCGCCCCCGCCCCCACAGGCTAACGCGGAGCAGATGGCCGGGCGGCAGCCGGGCTGATGAGGGCCTCCCCGGCGGCCGGCGCTTTGAAGGGGCCGCTGCCCAGCCGCTCCGGCCAGGGGCCGCCCCGCCAGCCGCCGTGGCCGGGCTGGCGGGTGTTTACCCAGGTGCGGCGGGGGCTGGGCCGGGATCCTCTTTCCTCTGCCCATCTGGGACTTCAAAGCAGGCAGGCTCAAAGGCAGCCTGGGGAGGGGCGGGGGGGCGTGCGGCTTCCTGGCTCAGCCAGGTCCCCAGGCCACGGGGTCCCTCCCTCCTGCACCGCTGTCCCCCAGCCCCAGCCAGCAGCCCCCAGCCCCCAACCCCCAGCCCCCAGCCCCCAGCCACGAGCCCTGAGCTCCCAGCCCTCAACCCCCAGCCCCCAGCCCCAGCCCCAGCCCCCAGCACCCACCCAGGCGATGTGCTGCGCAGCTGTTGCCAGTATGACCTCCTGACCTCTCACCAGAGCTGCAGAGACAGGCCCCGCCCCCATGTTGCAGGTGAGGAAACTGAGGCCCAGGAAGGACCAGGGCTTGCCCAGTGCCTCCAGGCCTCCCGGCATCGCTGCCTTAGGGAGCAGTCCCTCCGGCTCTGCCTGAGGCTGGTCTTGAGGCTGGTCCAGCGGTGGGCAGCCGGCTGGGTGGCTGGGTGCCATCTATTATAGAAGCTGTGGCGGGCCTGACTGGAGCCCGCAGCCTGTGCCAGGTGTGCGATGGAGTTCTCTCTCTGCCCATCAGACCCTGCTCCGCTTCCTCCAGAGCCCGTCCCAGGCAGCCGGCTCCTGGCGCTGCCCACCGGCACATGGCCCGCAGAGCCTGGCTATCGGCCCTCCGTCCACCTCCGCGGCCACAGGTACCGGGGCGCAGGCAGCCCGGGGCTGGGGGAACACGTGCGAGTGGTCGGGCCTGTAGGACGAAATCTGTGTTTTGTGTTTTTTAAAAATATATATATTTTATTGATTTTTTTACAGAGAGTAAGAGAGGGGGAGAGAGAGAGTTAGAAACATCGACCATCTGCCTCTTGCACACCCCCTACTGGTACATGCCCTTGATTGGAATCGAACCTGGGACCTTTCAGTCCGAAGGCCGACGCTCTATCCACTGAGCCACACCGGTTTCGGCGAAATCTGTGTTTTAAAAGCTCCCCGGGTGGGGAGTGTGGGGAGCACAGGGCCCTCAGGACCTTTCGGCCAAAAGCCTGCTGCAGTCACGGCCTGGGAACCTGTCTTTGGAGCTGCCCCGCCCTCAGCAGTCCCAGCTGCTCCCCGCCGGAGCTGGGCGGTGGGCGGTGGCCGGGACTATGCCGCCCCTGGCGGACTGGGGTGTCCCCAGCACAGCCACTGCCCTCCCCACCGAGCCCCGAACTTAGCGAAAGCAGAGGCCAGTCTGGGTCCCAGGTTTGCCCAAAGCGGGTGGTGCCTCCGGCTCTGACGGGGAGTCTCCGGGTTCCCCGTTACCCTTGGCTCTCTGGGGTCAGGAGCCCCCTGGGAGGAGAGGTGTCTGTGCCCCTGAGGAGGTGCAGGGGGGCCCTTCCTCTGGGGTCCTCACCACCTGCTTCCTGGCCCAGGTGTGCCCGTTAGACGGCCCTGGCAGGGCACGAACAGGGGAGCGGAGCCCCAGGGATGGGACGGGGAGGGCAGATGTCACAGTGGGGCCATGGGCACTGTCCGACACCAGGCCCCTCTGGGCACACCTTGGTCCTGTGTGCCACAGGGACCCTTCGGCGGCAGTAAGCCCCGGGGGGGGGGGGTTCAGGAGCGGGTGCTGGCAGCGGAGCGTAGTTTTGGAGCTCTGACTGACAGCCTTCATGACGCTCTTGCCGCCTGGGCCCTGCCCCCAGCCCCCTCCGGGCTGGACAGAGAAGAGGGCACATTGTCATTTCGTCAAGAGGCGGGCCCTGCTGCCTTCCTGAGTCCCGGGCCACTGGCCGGCCCTGTCTCTCTGTGTCGGGTCCAGGCGCCCCGGCGCCCTCCCAGCATGCCCGCAGCCTGCACCCTCCCCGCGGAGCCGGTAACTGGCTTCAGCGTCGCCGCCTCCACCGCGCCCTCTGAGCCGCTCGCTTTGTCCTGCTTAAAGCCGGCGGCAGCGTGGGGCTCGCCCTCTCCTTCCCGCGCCACCAGCCGCGGCGCAACACTGGCCAGCCCCGCTCTGGTTCCACTTGAAAGGCACCGCGGCGCTCGGTTATCTGCCTGGGCTGGAAGTCCGGCCGGAGTTGTCTGAGCTGCCTGGCTCAGTGCGAGGGGAGGGAGGGCGCGCCTGTGTGTGGATGTGTGTGCCCGAGGACCGTGTGCATGCCCGTGTGTGCACGCGCGGGCGTGTGTGTGTGTGTGTGTGTGTGTGTTTGTGTGTGTGTGTGTGTGCACAAGGACCGTGTGCATGCCTGTGTGTGCACGCGCAGGCGTGTGTGTGTTTGTGTGTGTGTATGTGCACGAGGACCGTGTGCATGGCCGTGTGTGCGTGTGTGTTTGTGTGTGCCTGTGTGTGTGCATGTGCACAAGGACTGTGTGCATGCCTGTGTGTGCGCACGCAGGCATGTGTGTGTGTTTGTGTGTGCCTGTGTGTGTGCACGTGCACGAGGACCGTGTGCATACCCGTGTGCGTGCGCGCGTGTGTGTACAAGGACCATGTGCATGCCTGTGTGTATGTGTGTGTGCGCGCGGATGTGTGTGTGTGTGTGTGTGTGTGTGTATACAGGGACTGTGTGCATGCCTGTATGTGCCTGTGTGTACGTGCGCGGGCATGTGTGTGTGTTTGTGCATGCCTATGTGTGTGCATGTGCACGAGGACCGTGTGCATGCCTGTGTGTGTGTGCGCACACATGCAGGTGTGTGTGTGTTTGTGTGTGCATGTGTGTGTGCATGAGGACCGTGTGCATGTCCACGTGTGCTCGTGTGTGCATGTGTGTGCACAAGACCGTGTGCATGCCCATGTATGCTCATGTGTGCGCGCGTGTGTAAAAGGACTGTGTGCATGCCCGTGTATGCTTGTGTATGCATGTGTGTGTGTGTGCCCGAGGACCGTGTGCATGCCTGTGTGTGTGTGTGTGTGTAGACTTGGGGACGTGCTCATTTGCGTGCCTTTTCATCACCACAGCTTTATCATTTATTTTGATCTGCAGCCAGGCAAAGCCTGCCCCATTCCCACCCACCACACAGACATCCTCTGTTCTTTTAAAACAAACAAAAAAAATTGTTTTTTGATGACCCAGTCGCTGCACTCCCAGGAACATGCACAACAAATTGGTGCATAAATGCGGATCAAAGGACAAGGACCAGGAAGCTATTCGTAACATCTCCGAGCGGAAACCACCCAGATGCCTGTGGACGGCAGAAGCAGATGAATATACGCCGAGATGCTCCTACGCTGGCTCCTGAGAATAAAGAAAAGAGGACACACTGCCGACAGCCCAGGCAACAGTATGGATGAATTGGCTGAAACCGGCGTGGCTCAGTGGATAGAGCGTCGGCCTGCAGACTGAAAGGTCCCAGGTTCGATTCTGGTCAAGGGCATGTACCTTGGTTGTGGGCACATCCCCAGTAGGGAGTGTGCAAGAGGCAGCTGATTGATGATTCTCTCTTATCAATGTTTCTAACTCTCTATCCCTCTCTCTTCCTCTCTGTAGAAAATCAATAAAATATATTAAATATATACATATATATATATATATATATATATATATATATATATATATATATATATAAATTGCACGTAATGATGTTGACGGAAAGAAGCCAGATAACAAATGAGTACGGGTGGTTCGATTCCATGTGTAGGAAGTTAAAAAAAACAGGCAAAGCTATTGGATCAAGAGAGAGACCCAGGAGGGCGTTGACCCTCAGAGGTGGTAGAGAGCTTCTGGGGAAATACTGCGTTCCTCGATCTGGGTCTTGGAGACTTGGAAACAGCCACTGTGTAAAACGTCATTGAGCTGTACCCACTGCTGACTGGTGTATTTTTCTGAGCATAGTGCTAATCTGTGTTTATAGTTCTTCAAGGATTTTTAGCTTAATGAGTTCAATGATCAATACTGCTGAGGTCTGGCTTAGAAACTGCATTGTATTACAGACGAATCTGGGAGGATTCGCCCTCCTGCCGGCATTGGTTCTTCCCCTCCATGAACATGGTATAGCTTCTCTTATCCACATTGCTGACGTCTCCTTGTAAAGTTTTACTCTTTTCTCCAAGGACTTCTGGCTGGGTTTATTCCTGTCTAATGAAGAGGGCATAAGCTATTTGACCCTCATGCCATTGCAAATATGGCAGCGCCCACAGCCGAGAAGGAAGGAATATGCTAATTAACTGTCCTACCCTCAAAGGTGGCAGTGTCCACAGCCACAAGATGGTGGCGTTCAATCGTCTCAGCCCCCCCAGCCACCACGGCCAGCCTGAGGCTCAGGCAAGCCTCTGATGGCGGCTGCCCAGCTGCTCAGAGCCACCGAGGCTCAGGTAACCAGGGTTGGCCAAGGCTTGTGCTGCCGCCAGTGGCAGCAGCAGAGGTATGATGGGGTGTTGCCTTCCCCTGATCACCAGGTTGCTTCTTTCCTGCGGGGTCCCAGACTGTGAGAGGGAGCAGGCCGAGCTGAGAGACCCTCTCTCCAGTGCATGAATTTTCATGCACCGGGCCTCTAGTCCTATATAAGAAAAGGCTAATATGCAGATTGTCCCCTTGACCGGTTATTGACCGGGAGTTTGACCAGGGGGCGGGGCTAGCTTGCCAACCGCCTGTGGCCTCTTCCCACCTGGCCAATTGGTCCCGATTGGGGTGGGCAGGCTGGCTGGACCCCACCCATGCACAAATTCATGCACCAGGCCTCTAGGGAATAGTCCTTAGGCTACTGTAGTTTACTTTCTATCAGATTTTGAGGGTTAGGATTGCTCAGTCAAAGGCACTCTACACGTGTGTTTAAATGCAAAGTTTTCATGTCACCACTGAAGCTTTGATTGGTGCTGCCAGACTCCGTCCCGAAAAGGTCATAATAATTTGCATTCTCGGCGACCGCCTGGGAACATAGCCCTTCCTGCCGCCCCTGCCCGCGATGGCGTGATGGTTCCTTTAGATTCCCCTCTGCGATATCTCATTGTCCGCTTCATTTGCGTTTTCCCGGACCCCTAATGAGTGCGAGCATCTTTTCATTTGTCTGCGGCCGTTTGCCTTCCTTCTTTCGTGAATTGGCCCATTCATGCTCTCCGCCATCGTTTCTTTTGGGTGGCTTGGCCCTTTCCCTCCGCTTTGTAAGAGCCCTTTGTGTGTCATAGATGGTAGCCCTCTGCCCTCTGCCCTCATCACGATCATCTTTTCCAAATGCGTTGTGTGTCTGCCAACGATGCTGACGGTGTCTCTTACCCGACCATAGAGGAGCATTTTACGCCGTCACGTGTGTCTGTCTGTTTAGACTCTATGTTCTGGGTTTGTATGTCAGGAGGTCTCTCCTCGCGGGGGCCCCTTCACGAAGCTGCTGTCCTTTCATGGCTGTGACCCGGAAGGGCCTCTCCCTTCTGCCGGGTGCCTGCAGCCACCCTGCTGCTCCGGCCCCGGAGGACCCGGCTCACACGGATGAAGGCTGGGAAGCAGCAGTTATTAAAACTTGTCCAAGTGGACGGGGTGGCCTCAGAGCAAGATGGGTGCCAGGGAGGCTGCGGGAGGCCTCTCCTGTGACATGGACCCAGGAGGAAGGGGCAGGCCCAGGGCGGACTGGCCCTGGCAGACACGAAGGCCCCAGGGTCTGGGGCTCATGGGGCTCGGCCGGGCTCACACCGGCTGGGGCTGGGGCTGAACTACCTGGCTGTGAGAGCCTGTTTCCACGAACCCTGCACCCCCGCGTCGCCATGACAGTGCATACAGTTCACATCAGCACACACAGGCACGGGCACGCACCGCCTGTCCTGTGATCAGAGCCCTGGGTCTGGCTGCACTCATTCGCTAACAGGTCTCTCTCTCTGGCACCTGCCACTGTTTAAAAAAATATTTTTATTGATGTCAGAGAGGCAGGGAGAGAGAGAGAGATAGAAACATCCACGATGAGAGAGAATTGTGGATCAGCTGCCTCCTGCACACCCCCCACTGGGGATGGAGCCTGCCACCCTGGTATGTGCCCTGATCAGGAATCGAACCGTGATCTCCTTCTTTTTAATGCTTCCTTCAATGTGGCCGTATTCTTAGGCAGACTCTCCCTGAGAGATGGCAACGGGGTGCCCTAGCAGTGCTGGGCTGACAACCGTCCAGCGTGGCACCCCAGCCGGAGGAGAGCCAATACCCATTTCCCAGTCTGTCCACCCGGACTCCCATTGGCCCGCCATCCATCACATGACCAACTCTGAAGCCAATCCCTGTGGCCAGGGGCTGGGCTCTCTGGCTGGCTGGCCTCGATGGAGGCCTAGCCCTAGGGCCACAGGTGGCCGAGGGGAGAGGGGGTTCCCCAGAGGAAAAGAGAGCCATTGGGATTGTGGGTGTTGTCCATGGAAAAAGGTGCCCGACACCATCCCTGGGGGTTCCCCTGGCTTCGGGGACCAGGCAGGGCCCACAGCCCTGAGCCCATAAGGAGCACACCCAGGGGGCCGGCCCGCAGCCCCCGCCTCCAGAGACACCCCGAGGGGCCTGGGGAGGAGGCAGCGGGAGACACGCGGCCGGCCCGCCCTCCGGCCGCCCGTGCCGAGCTCCTGGCTGGGCTCCTCGCAGCGAGCTGGATCGCAGAGCCCTGGAAGTGCGTGTTTGGGATGGAAACACAGACACGCAGTTAATTATGGCGTCCTGCTCGGCGCCACCCTAATTAAGGCCATTCCCCGTGGGGGCCAGCTGTAACGCTCTCTCTTTTATAGTGCGCGGTGGCCAGGGGCGGCCCGTCCCCTCCCCTCTCGCTCCCCTCCTTCTGATGCGTCCCGGCTGGCCGGCGGAGGGAGGGCCGGAGGGGAGGGCAGCCTGGCAGGAGGGCAGGCGGGCGGGCGGGCAGGCTGGGGAGAGAGGCTGTCCAGGCCCCAGTGGAGGGACAGACAGAGCTGCCCTCCCCGGACAGGGCACTGGGCAGGGGGGTCAGCGGGAGGGGGAGTCGTGTTCATGTTGGCTGGCTCCGCCTGGGAGGGGCTGGGTGGGGTGGCCGGATGGATCCCAGTTGGAAGGAAAATGCCAGGCCTCTCCGGGCTCCGGGGCCTTCCAGGAAGCGGGCAATGGCCTCCAGATGGCCCGGCGACACGCCGGCCGGGAGGATGCGCAGCGGCTGATGCCCGGCTCCATGGCCCCCGTGATGGAAACGAATCAGGGAGGGCAGCCTGCTGCCAGCCACGCCTTAAAACACCGCGGAGTCTCTGGACGCCCGCGGAGACCCCTCTGAGACCGGCCTAGTCGACTCGCTAGGGTTCATTGGGCAGCAGCGCGGGCGGGACATAACCCCGCCCCCCCACGCCCTGGGCGGAGGGAGGAGCCACGGCAGAGCCACCTTCCCGAGACGCCAGCGTCCAGGCGCCAGGGACCGAGGATGTGGCTGCCGATGGGTACGGGTGACCGATGCCAAAGAGTGGATGGGTGAAGGGTATGATGGGAGGCCTTTTTCTAGCTCAGTAGGGCACAGACTCTTTTTAAAAAATTTTATTGATTTTTTACAGAGAGGAAGGGAGAGGGATAGAGTTAGAAACATCGATGAGAGAGAAACATCGATGAGAGAGAAACATCGATCAGCCGCCTCCTGCACACCCCCTCCTGGGGATGTGCCTGCAACCAAGGTACATGCCCTTGACCGGAATCAAACCTGGGACCCTTGAGTCCTCAGGCCGACGCTCTATCCACTGAGCCACACCGGTGAGGGCACAGGCTCTTGATCGATTAGTGATGCCTACCACGGGCACTGGAGGGGGCGCGGTGGCTCCTTTGCCACGTTGCGGTCATCCTCCCCGGGGTCAGAGGGATGCGCTGAGACGGGCCCCGAAGGCGGGCGGCCTCGGAGGGTTTGGGCAGGGAAGAAGCCGAAGGCAGAAGAGGACCGAGGAGAGAGACGGGCCCCCACGCAGCTCCCGGGTGGACTGCCATCGGGCTGCCGCGGGGGTCCGCGGTCCAGACTGCTCTCTGACCGGCAGGAATCCCCCGATGCAGCGTGGCTGGGGGTCTGCAGTCCTGCCCGTGCAAAGGCTTCTGGGAGCTCTCCTTCCCAGGAGGGCGCTGTGAGTGGGGGTTTCTGCTCCTCACAGCTGAAGGCAACCTAACCACCTAACGCCGTGGTCGGCAAACCGTGGCGCGCGAGCCACGTGCGGCTGTTTGGCCCCTGGAGCGTGGCTCTTCCACAAAACACCACGGCCTGGGCGAGTCTGTGTTGAAGAAGTGGCGTTAGTCGAAGTTTAAAAAGTATGGCTCTCTGAAGAGATTCCAATCGTTGTCCTGGTGATAGTTGGCTCTGGGGACGGAGTTTGCCGACGGCTGCCGTAGTCGGGGAGCAATAAAAGCCCACGTTCAACAGAGAAGCAGCGAAGTGGGACCCTCTGTCTCTATCATTTTGGGGGCTCCCTTTGGCCGTGGGGAAGCAATGGGCCCCCTGGAACCCTCCTAGAAACGCCTTCCTTCTGAATCAGTGCACCGGGGGGTGCGAGTCTGTCTGGCCTGGCTGCCCTGCTGGGCACGGGGTCCAGGTCCAGGACGGCTCGGAGGCCCGGCCGGCGTGGAGAGAGGCTGCGGCCCCTGCGGAGTTTCCCCCCTGGTGCTGCCGAACCCCCACTGGGAACTGGGTGCCCTTTTCCATCCCAAATAAGGGCCGGGGCTGCGGGAGGCGTGGAGCCCCGGCCAGCAGGCATTCCAGGCCACCCGTGCCGCCTGCCAGCCCGAGCGGGACCTTGGCTGGGACTCTCTGCTGGAGCTACTTTTAGCTGGGAACATTCTTCCCAGACTCGCGCAGGCCGCTCTGGAAGGACGAAGGTTTATCCCACAAAGATCCCAAACTGGGGGCGAGCATTCCTTCGCCGAGGTCCATGCCCGCCTCCCCAACCTCCCCTCGGAGCTGAGGAGGCCAGGGAACCGCGCTCTCTCCGGGGGGTCTCTCGCTCTCATTGACTCTGGGCCAATAGCCTCACACGCTGGCGTCTGCTTCCTCACCTGGGAAGCAGCGATAACAGTCAGGCCCACCTCCAGCGTCGTGGCGAGGACGCAGGTGGGAATACGTTGCACATTCTCGGGTTTGTATCCGTCAGTCTGGGCGAGGCTATGCTGCCGTAACAAACATCCCCCGGAGCAACAGAAGTCTCTCTTACGCTCTCGCCAACTCTGCCGTAGGGACCCGCCAGCCACACTCTGCAGCCCCATTTCCCATCGGTGACCAATGGTGCATGGGCATGAGCTTGTGAGAATTCCCACGGACGTCAGGAGAGTCCAGAGGAAGAGGCATGAGGTGGGACGCCTTGCTTTCCGTGTGAACCGTGTCCGTGAAGCTGTGTGCGGCCGCCGCTGGCCCCTGGGCTTCGCCCTGGCCCTCCCCGCCAGGCCTCCCCACAGGGAGCCAGAGCCTGCTCCCCTGTCTGCACAGGACCTGCTCCCCAAACCCTGACATTGTTTTCCATTTTTCAATTAAGGAATTATATGTATACACATCTTACCCCTCCCCCAGACATGCCCTGGACAGGCGGCTCGCAGGTGGAGGTGGGTGAGCGTGCGCAGGCTGGCGGGGCAGGTGCAGACGCTGCAGGGGCGTCCCATGCAGACCGGGGGCCTCCAGATCTTGCTCTGCCCTCGGGGGAGCTTCCTCTTTCCTTCTGCGCCTCCCACACCCCATGGCCCTCCGGCTGGTGGCCGCCAGACGCCACCCTCAGTTTCGGTGCCTGCTCTGTCCCTTATCCTCCTGGGCTCGCCACGGGTGCTTATCTCAGGGAGCCTGCCCCTCTGGTGCCCCTTCCCCTAGAAACGCCCGTCACCGTACACTCCCCGCAGCCACCCTGGGGAAGATGCCATCTGTCCCTGCCCGGCCCGCGCTGGCACACACAGGAAGGACGGGCGTCAGTCCCCAGACCAGGCTTTTCCGAAGGCTCGGTCAGTCCTCTCGTCCTCCCCGCTTCTCCGATGGCCTGCCCCCATCCCCCCTCCTTCCCCCCGCGTGCCGGCTGCCCAGCCCCTCCCGCCTCGCTTGTTTACCGAACGTTTCATGTGTCAGCGTTCCAGTGGCTTCAGACTTCCAGGCTGGGATTCTGTTGACAATAATGAGATCACCCGGACAATTATCATCGGATTCCGCCGTGCGCCCGAGAGGTGGGGGATGAAAGACGGCAAGGGAGCCGGGGCCGCTTCCTGTTACCTGTGTGCCGGAGGGGCGGGGAGGGGAGAGGAGAGAAACCCGCTTAAAAATGCCCACGTAGGGACCCACTGTGGCCGTCTGTCCGCAGCCGCAGCCTCGCTCAGAGCTGCCAGTGCCCACGTGGGATGACCCACGAGGCACCCAGGGGCTCCTCTCTCCCTCCCCCCCCACCCCCCTGGGGTCTTTGAACTCAGGCCGAGCGTGGGAAAGTCCCTCAGCCCGACACCCACTCCCGGCTTCACTCCCGGGTGAGGGAGAGGAGGAGGGAGTTAATTCCACAAACATGGATGATGATCATTATCATGGTCATGATCATTCTGGATCGAATGGTTGTCCTCGGTCCAGCTCAGTGGCTAACTCGTGGACACGGGATGGCCTCACGCCGCCAGCCTCAGTGTCCCCTCTGTGCAGCGAGGAACGGCTGAACAAGATGATCCAAGTCCGCCTGAGCCCCAGCACCCGCCACCGATGGCTCTCCCGTGACTGTGTGATTCCGGCGGGGGACCCTGGGCGGGGGGACCCTGGGCGGGGAGACCCTGGGCGGGGGGAGCCTGGGCAGGGGGACCCTGGGCGGGGAGGGCGTGCGGTGCTGGTGTCTGTGGAGGCTTCTGTGTGATTCCGGCGGGGGGACCCTGGGCGGGGGGACCCTGGGCGGGGGGACCCTGGGCGGGGGGACCCTGGGCGGGGGGAGACTGGGCGGGGGGACCCTGGGCGGGGGGACCCTGGGCGGGGAGACCCTGGATGGGGGGAGCCTGTGCGGGGGGACCCTGTGCGGGGGGACCCTGGGCGAGGGGAGCCTTGGCGGGGGGACCCTGGGCAGGGAGGGCGTGCGGTGCTGGAGTCTGTGGAGGCTTCTTTGCTCCCCATCATTAGCTCCTCCAGAGCCGGCAGCCCGGGAGGACAAGGCCCGGAGAAGTGGGGTGCAGAGGCACTGCCCCTCCTTCCATCCCTCCACCTGGGGCTCCTCCAGGGCCTCCTGAGAATCACCCCGCTGACCGGCTGACGGACACACACCACCCAGAGAACCACGGTGCCGCTGGGTCTGTTCTCACCGTCCCGCCTACACCTCTCGCCTTTTCCAGAACAACGCGGAGACCTCCCCGAGAGGTCCAGCCCGCCCTCTCTCTGCCACCCCCTTCTCCTCTGGGGCATCCCTCTGGCCCACTCTCCCGGGTTTCACTCTATCCATCCATCCGTCCATCCCGGCCGTGACTCACTCTTTCTTTCTTTCTTTCTTTCTTTCTTTCTTTCTTTCTTTCTTTCTTTCTTTCTTTCTAAATATTTCATTGATTTTTTTTTTTATAGAGAGGAAGGGAGAGAGATAGAGTTAGAAACATCGACGAGAGAGAGAGTCACCCATCAGCTCTCTTGCACACTCCCTCCTGGGGATGTGCCTGCAACCAAGGTCCATGCCCTTGACCGGAATCGAACCCGGGGCCCTTCAGTCCGCAGGCCGACGCTCTACCCACTGAGCCAAACCGGTTTCAGCCCAGCCGCGACACTTTCAAACAGCCTGCGAGGCCTGGGATGGTGGGCGGTGGCCATTGGGACAAAGCTGTTTGTCTCCAAGCAGGAGGGGAAGGGGACGCACGATCCTGAAACAAGAAGCATCCTGGACAAACGGGGCAACGAGGTCCGGGAGAGGCGGGAGCCGTGTCCTCCCGCGTGGCTCAGCACGGTGGCCCATCTCCTAGGCCCGTGGTCAGCCAACCGCGGCTCGCGAGCCACAGGCGGCTCTTTGGCCCCTTGAGTGTTCTAACATCACTTCGTCAATATAGACGCGCCCAGGCCGAACACCGACTTCTGCGCACGGGCCACGAAGTTTCAACCGCACTGTGTGTGCGCGTGTCCGAAGGAGCCGCACTCAAGGGGCCAAAGAGCCGCATGTGGCTCACGAGCTGTGGTTTGCCGACCACGGACCTAGGCCTTGAATCCCCTACAGTCTGGCCCGAGGGCCATATAAGACCCAGGACATTATGTGGTCTGGCCCTGCCAAGGCGTGAGGGGTGAGGTAGTTCCGCGTTTGACCAGATACAGCAGGCCGGTTTTTAAGCTGGTAGTTTTTTGTTTTGTTTTTTTTTTTAAAGAAATTTTTTGTGAGTTTATTTGAGCCTTCTTGTCGACATATGCCGGGAAGCAGAACCTCAACGGATTGAGATGATGCTCCGAAGAATGGCCGGGTCACATTTCTCTATTTATACACAGAAATCAAAGGAGGGACGTAGGTGGGTTACAGGAAATCCATTGGTGATGGAGTAAGGAGGCGGGAGAAAGCAAAGCGGTGGGAAACCTCTGGGATTGGATAAAAAGTAAAATGATGGACATGCACTCAGGTGAGTACAGGGACAATGAACATGATGACGAAGGAATTTGAGGCATCTGTCCCGGTGCTCACCCCGTTTGGTTGTGCCCCAGGGGCTCCGGAAAAAGGGAAGTTACAAGTTACCCAGACATCTCACAGATTAAGTTGGTAGTTTTGTTTGGCCCATGGATGATGCCACGGCCCACCGATGTCCAAATGGCCCTTGGCAGGGCAAAGGGTCCCACCCCTATTCTAGGCCCTTCCCTGCCTCCTCTCTCCTCCCTCCCCCTTCCTCCCTTCCGCTTCCCGGCCCCCATCAGCAATGTCAGAGAGTGCCAGTCACTCCCTGTGCCTGCCGGCACTCGTTACTGTCACGTTTCAAAACATGTAGCGGTTCTCCTAGGAGCCGATGTCATCTCCTTTGGTTTTAATTTGCGTTTCCCTAACGACTAATGATGCTGAGCATCTTTTCACTGGTCATTTGCCATCTGCGTGTCCTCTTCAAGGACGGGTCCAAAGCTCTTTTGTTTAGTTTGTTTTTAATTAGGCTTTGGAAGTAATTTATATTCTGGATACAATACAAAGCGTTCCTGTGTGTGTGTGTGTGTGTGGTGTGTTTAAATCAGAATCTGTTTATAATATTTAAAGAGATTTCAAGTAAAAAAGTTGGATTTCTGGGTTAAAGCTTTTGACTGGAAGTCTGGCAGGGTAGAGGCCAGCACCCCACGCGGCAGCAGTGACCGCGTCCTCCTGCCTCCGGCCTCCTAGGGGCCATCCTCGCAGGCCTTTGAGCCGGAGGCCCTCTGAAGGGCCTTCTTCCTTGTCCCACCTGTGCCATGTGCTCTCCACACGGACAGCGCCCCCTAGGGCTGAGCTCAGGTTCTGCACTGTTTTCCCTGCCATCTTCCCCATGGCTCCTTACCAAACCCACTTACTCAAATAGACCCCCATGAGCCCCTCCGGTCCTCGCTGTTCCTCTCCTGGCCGGCCCTGTGGTGCCATTCATGGGCTCATTATGCGGATGGCGCCCCCTGGAGTTGTGCATACACGCCAGCCCGGCCCTTTGTCCCTGGACCTCAGCCCCATGCCAGGAGGAAGGGTCTGATTGGCCCAGTTTGGGTCAGGTGTCTACTTGGTCCAATCAGCTGTTTCAGGGGGAGGTATGGGGAGGCGGGGATAGATGTGTGCTGAGGGAGGTGCAGGCCTGGGAGGAGTGGGCTCTGAGCAGGGGACCCCACGTTGTGTACGCACCCCTGGGGCTCTGAGAAGGAACCACTTGCCCCGTTTGGAGCTGGGCTGACTTGGGTCTAACTCTCGGCCTCACTGTGTGAGCCCCTAAGCCTGGGAAAGGGAGAAGCTAGAATTCACCTGAAAGGCTTGTTGTGAAGGGTACCTAACGCCGACACAGCCAAAGGCCCTAACAGGCTCCCAGCATTAGCGTCAGGTAGCCCTAGGCTATGGAAAGGCCCTCACTCTGCTTTTATTTTATTTTATTTTATTTTATTTTATTATTATTTATTTATTTATTTTTTACCAAGAGCCACATGGACCATAATATAAAATGAAAGAGGTAGATCCATGTTAGTCCCCTTTGTCTTCTAAGTCTTATTTCTTGAGCCTGCCATGAACCTCTCTGTGACCTCGGGCTGGTTACTTGAATGCGCCTCAGTTTTCCCGTCTGTAAAATGGGCACAGCCGTCTCCCCACTAACCACCGCCTCTTCCAATGCAGAGGTGAGGTTCTCGTCGTGGGCCCAGGGGTATAAAATCTGGGATGTCCAAGAAAACCAGTCGTTTGCAGGATTTGTTAAAGAGAAACAAAGGTACTGGATAGAGCTGAAAACTCAAACGCCCTGAAGATCATGGAAAAAAAAAAAAGTTCAGAAAACTGGTTACCTCACTCCATGAAGGCCCAGGATTGCCAGATATTTAAAGAGAAGTTAGGAATAAAAATTCTACTTTAAGAAATATTTAAGAGCTAATCACACACACACACACACACACACACACACACACACACACATATTAAAAGGCCTGAGGCCATAATACCATAACAACCAAAGACCAGCATGAGTGGGCGGGGCCATGCAATATTGATGTCAGAGAGGAAGGGAGAGAGAGAGAAACATCAGTGATGAGAGAGAATTATTGACCGGCTGCCTCCTACATGCCCCTTCCTGGGGACTGAGCCCGCAACCTGGGCCTGTGCCCTGGACCAGCATCGAACCTGGGACCCTTCAGTCCAAAGGCCGGCGCTCTATTCCCTGAGCCACACCAGCCAGGGCAAGACCCGATGCATTTTTAAACCTTTTAATGTTTGGCCGGCTCCGGTGTGGCTCAGTGGATAGAACATCAGCCTGTGGATGAAAGGTCCCGGGTTTGATTCCGGGCAAGGGCATGTACCTTGGTTGCGGGCACATCCCCGGTAGGGGATGTGCAAGAGGCAGCTGGTTGATGATTCTCTCTCATCGACGTTTCTAGCTCTCTATTCCTCTCTCTTCCACTCTGTAAAAAATCAATAAAATATATTTAAACCTTTTAATATTTGCATTAGTACTTAAGCAAAAAAAAAAAAATCATCACGGGGTGAGACGCCCCCCCCCCCCCCGCCCCCGGAGCTGACGGGGGTGGGGGGGAGGTTTGGGGTTTTCCTCTGAGAGCTGTCCCCCCCACCCCCACCCCCACTCTGGCTCGGGTCCAGCCTCCCCCACCCAGCTGCCTCCGCCTGGTGCCAGGGATGACTTCAGCGGGAAGACAAAAGGGCCTTCATGTTCAAAGGCCAGCAGCACGCTCATCCTCTGCCCTCCGCAAACACACAGCCCTTTGATCCGGCGGGGCGGGGCCCCTCCCTGTAGGAGGCCAGCCCGGGACGGCCGGAGAGCGTGTGTCATACAATGAGAGCGCCACGTCTAACGGCAAAGCGGGTCCCCGGGGCTGTCCCTTTGGAAGTGGGTGAACCCACTGGCATGGGAAGGGGGGCGGGCGGGCCGGCGCCCCCAGCCTGGGTGCCCAGAAGAGGCAGCGGGACCCCATTTCCTGAAGCAGGCCCCTGCTCACCTTAGCAGACAGCGCCCCTTCCTCCAGGGGTGACCACAGCCCCTCACGGAGGCAGGGGACCAGGACCTGCCCCAGGGCCCTCCTGCGGGGCCGGCACCCTGCGGTCCCTGCCCGTCCCGTCCCCCGGCTGGGGGTGCTGGCTCGCTGGAGCCTGGTCCCCAAGGTTGGTCCCCCTTCCCAGCAGGGCACAGGACGGCAGGTCTCTCAGCATGGAGGGAGGGCCCGGGGAGACGCTGAGCCTGAGTCCATGGGTGCTGTGCCAGTTTCCGCGGAAGGAGGCACAGCCTGGCACCTCCAGCATACCAACTGCTTCCTGTCCATCGCCCGGGCTGCCGCGCTCGGCTGCTCCGAACGGCTGAGGGTGTGACTCCTTCCATAAATCCATTAAAGAACGTTTGTATTGCTGAAACCGGTTTGGCTCAGTGGATAGAAGGGTCAGGCTGAAGGGTCCCCGGTTCGATTCCGGTCAAGGGCATGGACCTTGGTTGCGGGCACGTCCCCAGTGGGGGTGTGCAGAAGGCAGCTGGTTGATGTTCCTCTCTCGTTGATGTTTCTAACTATCTTCCTTCCTCTCTGTAAAAAAATCAATAATATATATATTTGTATTGATTTCAGAGAGGAAGGGAGAGGAAGAGAGAAACATCAACGATGAGAGAGAATCATCCATCAGCTGCCTCCTGCACGCCCCCCACAGGGGATGGAGCCTGCAACCCAGGCCTGTGCCCTGACCAGGAATCGAACCGTGACCTCCTGGTTCATAGGTCGATGCTCAACCACGGAGCCATGCCCACCAGGCCCCCCCCCCCCCCCCCCGTCGTCTCCCCCTTTAATCGGTGATTCCATTCACCTGAGAAAGCCCCGGTGTGTTCTGTCCCAGGCTGTCTCTGTCACTCCTCCCAGGCAGGGACCCTGAGCAGACACTTCCTGGGGCTCCGAGGAGAGGGAAATCCAGGGGGAATTTGCACCCCTCTCTCCCGGACAGGGGTCCGGCTCCCGGGGAAACTGAGCTCCGTCTGGGTTATTGGTAACAGATGACTCTGAGGAGGCGGCAGCCTCCCATCTCTTGGTGAGGGGAAGAGGGGGTGTCCCAGAAACGGGGTTCTGGAGAGGGGACCCTGATTTAGCTCTTGGAGCAGAGGAGGTCCCTGAGCTGAGAGGGGGAACCAGTGCCGGACAGGGAGATCCAGGAGGCCAGCCTGGAGGCGGCGGTAGACACCTGTGGGTTTTTTTTTTTGTTTGTTTGCTTTTTTCCTCATGGGTTGCAGATGTTTGAAATCTATCCGCTTCTGAGTGAGGCTCGTGAAGCCTGACCTCTGTCCACTCACAGGCCACCCACGTTGCTGCGTGTCAGCCCAGCTGGGACCCGGGCACAGAGCAGAGGGCCCCTGCCTCCCGGCGTGCTGGGTGCTAACGGCTCCTTTGCTGGTGGATTTCAGCGGGCTGCCCACCCCCACCCCCTGCCTGGGGAGGTCTCTGCTTCACCCGGGGGACAGGTGGTATTCTCATCCTGAGCCCCCCCACTTCACACCCAACGTGATGGATGAGCAAGCTTCTGGCACCCCCGTGGCCGAGTCCGTGACACCTGGGGGGAGGGGCTGCGGTGGGCTGTTCTGCCCAGCTCTCCTGGCGGGTGGGGCGGGGTGGGAGCTTGCCCAGGGTCCTCCTGCCACGTGGTGCCAGGCAGTCCCGGGCCCAGCTCCGCTGACCTGTGGCCCTCCGGGTAGGACCTCTGCCATCTGTGCAGGAAGGGCTGTCCGGCACCATCTCCCTGCCAACCGCTGCTCCCTGGCCCCGACTGGACAGGACGAGAGACAATGCAGCAAGTTGTTCGCAAGGCTCCATGCCCTCAGTTCAGCGGCCGCCTTCCCGCTGCCATGACGTCCTTCTGCTTTTTGATATTCAAATGCCTTAGAGAGTTCAAATGCTAGATGCCCTGCGTGTGCGCGCGTGTGTGTGCGTGTGTGTGCGCATGTGCATGCATGTTCGTATGCTCATGGAAGGAAATGCTGAAGAGGAACTTGGTGTGGCCTGAGAAGGCCTGGGGGGTTGGCAAGTCAGAGCTAGCTTCCTAATGACACTGAGACGTCCTGTGCCGTTCTGCTGTGTGGACATTTGCCCTGATGGTGCAGGAGGTAGGGGTGCTGGGGGGTGGGGGTGCCGGGGGTGGGGGTGCTGGAGGTGGGGGTGCAGGAGGTGGAGGTGCAGAGGGTGGGGGTACAGGGGGTGAGGGTGCTGGGGGTGGGGGTGCAGGGGGTGGGGGTGTAGGAGCTGGGGGTGCAGTGGGTGGGGGTGTAGGAGCTGGGGGTGCAGGAGGTGGGGGTGCAGGAGGTGGGGGTGCAGGAGCCGGGGGTGCAGGAGGTGGGGGTGCAGGAGGTGGGGGTGCAGGAGATGGGGGTGCAGGAGGTGGGGGTGCAGTAGGTGGGGGTGCAGGAGCTGGGGGTGCAGGAGGTGGGGGTGCAGGAGGTGGAGGTGCAGGAGGTGGGGGTGCAGGAGGTGGGGGTGCAGGAGATGGGGGTGCAGGAGCCGGAGGTGGGGGTGCAGAAGGTGGGGGTGCAGGAGGTGGGGGTGCAGGAGCTGGGGGTGCAGGAGGTGGAGGTGCAGAAGGTGGGGGTGCAGGAGGTGGGGGTGCAGGAGGTGGGGGTGCAGGAGGTGGGGGTGCAGGAGCCGGGGGTGCAGGAGGTGGGGGTGCAGTAGGTGGGGGTGCAGGAGCTGGGGGTGCAGGAGATGCTGCTTTGAGAAGTCCCAGACCCACGGGAGCCCTCCTGTGCAGGTGTCTGATCACCCATTTAAAAAAATATATATTTTCATTGATTTTTTACAGAGAGGAAGAGAGAGGGATAGAGAGTCAGAAACATCAATGAGAGAGAATCATCGATCAGCTGCCTCTTGCACACCCCCTACCGGGGATATGCCCGCAACCAAGGTACATGCCCCTGACCGGAATCGAACCCGGGACCCTTCAGTCCGCAGACCGACGCTCTACCACTGAGCCACACCGGTTTTGGCTGATCACCCATTTTTATTTCTCTCTCCTCACACTCTATTTCCCTTTCCCAGTCGCCAACTCCAGAATCCCACTGCCATTCCCGTGCAGGGCACTTTCCCTGGCTCCTCACACACACCAGGCCACTGAACCCTGCCGCCGCCGCCGGGGGCTGTGCAGGGAAGCGCTCCAGGGGCCGGAAGGGACCAGGATGCTTGGACAGTACATTTTTCTTTAGTATTTTCCAGGCCATAGTCATCTTCTTCTTCGTCTTCTTAAAATATTATTTCATTGATTTTTAGAGAGAGAGGAAGGGAGAGATAGAAACATCGACGAGAGGAACATCATGCCTGCCTCCTGCATCCACCCCTACTGGGGATCGAGCCCCCAACCCGGCATACGCCCTCACCCCGACTGGGAATTGAACCAGTGACCTCTTGGGTCAATGCTCAGCCGCTGAGTCATACCAGCCAGGCCCAGATCGTCTTCTTGGCAGCTGCCCACTCTCTTGTTGACCACTGCGCACCCAAGGGTCGGAGGTAGGGCTGGGCGGGCTTCTCTTGTTCTGCGGAGAGCGCCTCCTATGGGCAGGGCTGGGCACTGCATCTGGAGCTGCCGGTCAGGCAAGACGCCAGAGGCGCACCCAGTGGAGAAAGAGGCAGAGGAACGTGGTCTATTCAGAGGGTCAGAGCTCCTAGGTCAGAAGGTCAGAAGGGCTTCCTACAGGCAGTGGGTGGAAGGGGGCCGGATCGGATGGTTTAACCCAGGGACAAGCATGGGGGTGCTGTCCTGTCCCCTCCTCCGCTCCCCCCAGCCTCCAGCTCCGCGTCTGACAGACTTCACCTCAGCCAGCCTCGCCGAATCTCAGGCCCCAGGAAACCGTTTCTGCTGTAATCTCTCTCTTATCGCTCCTTCGCCTCCCTTCCCCGTTCTCCTCCCCACAAGGAGGGGCGATCTTCAAAGGAAAAGATGTGCCACTGTGAGTGTACAGCCCGAGAAGTGGGCCCGATGAATTATTAAAGCATGAACAGACAGAGCGCCGTGGCTCCGGAGGCCGGTGGGGACCACAGAGCCACCTCAGGAGGGGGTGGTGGGCTGCTGGCCCCTGGGGAGCCGCTGCTCAGAGCCCTAACTGGGCTACAGCTTCAGTACCAGGCCCATCGCCCTGTTTCCTGCCCAGGGCCAGGTGGGGGTGTCCCGATTCCCCCACAGCCAGGCCTGGGCGCCTGCCGGGCTGGGGGGGGCCGGGCTGGGGGGCCAGGCTGAAGGGGGGGCGGCTTTGTGTCTGGCTGGACAGTGGGGATTTACCTCCCGGAGACTCAGGCTGGTAACTGGAGTTTGAGTTGCTGCTTTTATCTCTGTTTGAACTGCAGAGAGAGCCTCCCGGGGGCGGGGGCTCCTTTTCTCTCAGGAAAGAAGAAAGCTGCAGCCGGTTTAAGGAAGGAGCCGGCACTGAGCCCCGTGAGAAAGGACATGCAGAGCGAGGCTTTCGTGTCCACGCGCCCCGGCCCGCGGGGGGCGGTGGCGGGGGGGGGGGTGGTGGGTTGAGAGAGACAAACAGCAGCCCCCGCTGATGCCGTTCCCAGACATGTGCCCCCCCCTTCCTGCCACCCGCCCTGCCGTCCTGCCCTGGCCTCTCACCAGAGCCCAGGGCTGCTCACGTGGGCACCGCGGACCCGTGGGGCTGGAGGTCCCTCCTTTCGGGGCCCCGTCTTGTCCACTGTGGGGTGCTTAGCAGCAACCTTGGCTTCTTCCTGCCGATGCCTTCAGACCTCGCCCACTGTCCCCACACACGTGCGTGTGTGTGTGTGCGTGTGCGTGTGTGTGTGTGTGTGTGGGTGGGTGTGTGCGTCGAACCCCTTTCACAGGGGCCGCCTAAGACCATCGGAAAACACAGATATTTACATTACGATTCATAACAGTAGCAAAAGGACCGTTAGGAAGCAGCAACGAAAATAGTGTTATGGTTGCGGTCACCACAGCACGAGGAGCTGGGAGCAAGGGCTGTGGGGTTGGAAGGTGGAGGACCACTGGTCTAAGGGAAGGGAGGTCAGGGCCCTGACTCAGCAGTCAGGTGTGGTGTTTGAAGACTTCTTGCAGTTGCCAGTTGAAAATCACTGACTGAGACAGCGGCTGGCCCGTGGTAGGTACCGATAAAGAACTGCCATGTAGCCGGGACCGGTTTGGCTCAGTGGATAGAGCGTCGGCTTGCGGACTGAAAGGTCCCGGGTTCGATTCCGGTCAAGGGCATGTACCTTGGTTGCGGGCACATCCCCAGTGGGGGGTGTGCAAGAGGCGGCTGATCGATGATTCTCTCTCATCGATGTTTCTAACCCTCTATCCCTCTCTCTTCCTCTCTGTGAAAAATCAATAAAATATATATTAAAAAAAAAAAAAAAAGAACTGCCATGTAACATGGACAGCGACGTGCCTGCTCATGAGATCGGCCTTCGTTCCTGTGTGGAGGAAAAGGAAGCGTGGAGGAGGGCACTGAGCCCCCGTTGGGTGAAGGGTGCGTATGACTCTGATGGCCGGGCAGCTCCCCCAGTCCTTCGGGGCCTCGGCCTCCTGCACCGAGCTGTTCGGGACAGTGGCCACCAGCCACGTGTGGCCTTGGCCACTGCCACGTGGTTAGCCTGTTGCGACGTAGTCTCAGTGTAGCACACACACCGACTTAAAGTGAAATCTCACATTATGTGTTGAAACTACAAAATTTTGAATATAGTAGACTAAGTGAAATGTGGTATTAAAATTAATTTCCTCTGTGTCTTTTAACTTTTTAACCCCCCACCCCCCACCCCACACACACAGGGGACTGAACCGTGTGGCTCAACCACTGGGCTACATGGGCTGGTGTATTTATTTTTAATATTTTAAAATTTTATTTTAGACAGAGAGGAAGGTGGGACAATAGAGAGAAACATCAATGAGAGAGACACATCCATCGGCTACCGCCCCCCCCTGCATGCCCCGCACATTAAAATTTCTTTAAAAATTTTAAAGGGAGAGAGAGGGGGAGACACACACACACACACACACACACACACACACACACACACACATCATGGATCGGCTACCTCCTGCAAGCTTCCTACTGGGGGATCCAGCCTGCAACTGGGCCCTGACAGGGAATGGAACCAGCGACCTCTTGGTTCATGGGTCCAAGCTCAACCCCTGAGTCACACCGGCTGGGCTCTTTTAGCTTAAAAAAAAAATAATAATAAGTGGCTACCTAGCACATTGAGAATGACGCCTGTGGCTCACCTAGCTTCCCATTGGACAGAGCCACTCTCAGGGGTGGGCAACCAGGAAGACGCGAGCCCCCATTTCACAGATGCTGACACTGAGGCTCCGGGAGAGGATTCAGGCCCAGGGCGGCGCTGGCCTCCCCCCGGCACAGGGTCTCCTTACCCCACCCGCAGGCTGTCCGATACCAGGACGAGCCTAACCCCAGGCCTGCGATGTGCCCAGCGGAGCGGCGTCCTCTCTCCTGAACCACAAAGGTGGGCTGGAACCCCTTGATGTCGCGCTCCCCGCGGCGCAGAGACCTCCCCAGACAAAACAAACAAGCCCTCGGGTCTGGCGGACGGCAGCGGGGAGCGGAAACCCAGGGAGATCAAAGCCCCAGCGGTTACCCCCTTCCGGACCCGCGGCTGGCAGCGCGCCCTGACCCCCGCGGCACTGGGCTGGCACCGCGCGTCCCTCCAGCACTTGTCCCGCCGGGAGCGGGCTGGGCGCACCGGGCTGGGCGCACCGCCGGCCGAGGACGCGGGGGAGCTGCGCCCGACTCCCCGATCCAAGCCTGGAGGTGCCCCGGGCATGCACAGGGGCCATCTCGGTGCCATCGCCTGCAGATGGCAGCTCCGCGTCTCGCCCGGCCGCTTCCAGGGAGCACTGAGCGGAGGGAGGCGCTGGGCGGAGCGACTGGAGCGACAGGACAGAGCTGGGCCCCAAGCCTCCCACCAGGTCCCAGCCCGAGTCCCTGGCCCCCGGCACCCGCCTGGGGGGCGCACACGGCCGCCTGGAGGGGGCGCTGTGTCAGGCTCCCAGCGTCTCGCCGCGCCCCGCCCCAAGCTCTCTGGCCACGCCCCCGACTCTGGCCACGCCCCGCCGCGAGTCGCGCTCCAGCCACTGACCACGCCCCGCAGACGGCCACGCCCCTCTGGCCCCGCCCTCGCCCCGCCCCCGGCGGCCGCCTCGCCTTTGATGCGCCGCCCTGGCCAATGGGCGCGCGGGGCGGCGCGGGGGCGGCGGCTGGGGGCTCGGCGCGGCCGGCGTCAGTCGGCGGCAGGAGCTGGTCCCGGCGCCGCCTCGGGCTCCGCTGGGCTCGGGAGCCGCTCCCGGAGGCGGAGGAGGCGGAGGCGGAGGCGGAGGCGGAGGAGGAGGAGGAGAGCCAGGCGGGGGCGGCAGCCGCGGGCCCGCGGGCCGGGCGATGGCTTAGGGCGCCCCGCCGCCGCGCCCCCAGCATGGGGAAACTTCACTCCAAGCCGGGTCAGTGTCCCCGCCGCGCCGGCCCGGCCCCCGGCCCCAGCCTCGGCCCCGGCCCCCGGCTCCCGGTCCCCAGCCCCCGGCTCCCGGCCCCCCGGCCCCGGCCCCCGGCCCCCGGCCCCGGCCCCCGGCCCCCGGCTCCCGGCCCCGGCCCCCAGCCCCGGCCCCCCGGCCCCCGCCGCCCCCGCGCCTCCGCCGCCCGCCGCTAACTCTCTGCCTCTCCTTTCTTTCCGCCCCGCGATGTGCCTGCAGCCGCCGTGTGCAAGCGCAGGGAGAGCCCGGAAGGTAGGGCGCGGGGCGCGGGCGGGGGATGGAGGGGATGGAGGGGACGGCCTAGCCCGCGGGATCCCATTACCAGGCTGCCCCCGCCCCAGCTCCGGCCGCCGGTCCCGCAAACCCGCCCCGGAGCAGCCTGCGCGCCCCCTCTCCGCCCCCCGCCCCGCGGTCCCGCGCCCCCGCGCCCCCTCCCTCCTCTCACTCTCACGGTCCCGCCCTCCACGCTCGCTGCGCCCTCGCTTCAGACCTCCCAGCCCTTTCCTCCCAAACCCCGTCCCCTCTCTGCCAGGGGGTGGCTCCTGCGCACCCTGCACCCCGTGCACCCCTTCCCCTGACCCTCAGCTCCCTCTCCCCGCGCCTCGTGCTCCTGCACCCGTCCTCAGACCCTCCCCGTCCCAGCGGTCCTGGCCTCCGGGAGGCTGGCGCTTCTGTTCCCCAGACCCTTCCTCCTTGGGAGGGCACTGCCCCCGCCCCCCTCCAGCTCCCCTCTGGGTCCCTGCTCTCCGGGCTCCTCTGAACCCCCTTCTGGCTGCCTGGGCGGTCTCTCGGGTTGTGCCCTAGCTCTGAGCCCCCTCCCAGCCCTCGCCTCCCGGTAACTTTGGGGCCAGGGCGGACTCATGGCTGTGTCCCCCCGCCAGGTGACAGCTTCGCCGTGAGCGCCGCCTGGGCCCGGAAGGGCATCGAGGAGTGGATCGGGCGGCAGCGCTGTCCGGGCGGCGGCTCCGGACCCCGGCAGCTGCGGGCGGCGGGCACGGCCGGCAGAGGAACCCGGGTATGATCCCCACACACCCTCCCTCCGCCTCCGGGGTGGGTCTCCATCCCCACCCCAGCGTCCTGCACCCTCTGGGCACCGCTGGCCCAGAGCCCCTCTCCCGCTGCCCCTGCCCCCCGGCATGCCCCCCGCCTGCGGGACCTCACAGGTGGCGGTTGGGGACAGGTCTGAGTGAGCAGGCGGGGCAGGTCCGGCCGATGATGGGGAGCTGGTCTGAGCTGCGGGGCATGGGGTTCTGCTCTGACTGCCTCTGTGGCCAGCACTCCCAGCTGGGCTTACTGGTGGGGCTGGGGCGAGAGCAGAGATTGAGGGGTGTCGGGGACGGAGCTGGCTTCCAAATAGGATCCGTGTGTCTGTGCGTCCATCAGCCCCGTCCACCCGGGAGCCAGCGGGTCAGGCTGCCCTCCAGGTGGCAGAGCGTGGGGGCCGCCGAGAGCCGGTGGAGCCCCCAGCGAGGCCCCGGAGGAGAGGAGAGAGAGCTCGCCGCATTCGGCTCTTGCTGGGGGGCCCCCTCCTGAGGTCCCCGCGGTGGGGTGGTTCCTGGCCAGCGGTATGTGTGCGGGGAGTGAGTCTGCACCGTGCCCGGCCGGGGACTGGCGTTCACACAGGCCGGCGAAGCTCCGAGCGCCGCACGGGCTCTCAGATGGTCTGCGTGCCAGTCCGGCGAGCCCAGATCAAAGCCGGATCCACTTTTTGATGTGACATTTAATTTTTTTTTTTTTTTTTAACTTCGAGGGGAACAGGCTGAGTCTCAGGTCTGGATAGTGCTTTGGTCTTGTCTGCGGGCTGGGGAGGGCCTGTGGAGTTCTCAGATGTGTGTGTGCGAGTGCGTGCGTGCGTGCCTGTGCGTGTGCGTGTGTGTGTGTGAGTGTGTGTGGTGATGGTGGGACCGGGCTGGGCGCAGCTCCGTGGCCAGGGCCAGGGATGGGAGGTGAGCCCGGGGAGACAGCCGACCCCCGGGCACGGCTGGAATCACCCCTGATTCCGGGGGAAGCTCGCACCTGCCCCCTCCGCTGCCTCCGCTTACCGAGCGAGGCCTTTCCCGGCCGCACGTCTCTGCACCCCGAGGCCAGGCGGGTCGGAACGGGTGCTGCCGCCGCCCCCTGGTCGGGTCAGAATGTGATGGGTGGGGCACGGTCGCTGGGCTCTTTGAAAACAGACCCGTAAGCCTCCCCCCTGGCCCCCCAGCATCGCGAGTTTACGACCCACATCTTTGTTTTAAAGCCCAATGAAAGCGATCCGACGGAGCCACACGCACACACGCATTCGTGGCCCGAGACACAGGCCAGCCGAGTGGCTTTCCATTAATCAAGTTTGGGTTTTTTCCGCCTGTTTATTTTTACAAAGTATTCCTGCAGAATGACAGGTTTTTTTTCTGCAGGCCCTCCCCTCCCCCCCCCCATCCTCCCTCCTCCCCCCCCCCCCCTTTCCCTAAACGGCCGGCAGCCTGCCCCGTGCTTTAGGGGAAACTTGAAATACATCGAGGCTCCCTTCAGCCGACTTTTATCTTCAAAGCCGGAACAAATGTTCCCCGCATGTGTCTGGTGGGTCTCCTTGGCATCCAGGCCTGGAGGATGGGAGGGCGGAGGAAGGACGGAGGGGAAAACAAAAGTCTGTCGTTTTTAATTAAATAGTGGCGTTCACGGCAGAAGGAATGCGGGCCAGTAAAAGTTGCCATGGGGGGAAGCGAGGGCGGGCGGCGAGGGGCCCCGGCTTGAGTCGGTGGCTTTGGTGGAGGCACGGAATTGTGCTGCCTGGCCTGGTTCTGTCCCCCAGCTGGGGACGGCATGGGACGGCCTGCCCTCCCTCCCCCGCCCCCCATCTCAGAGAGACACGGAGGGGTCATTACTGTTTGTTCAAAGCGCTTTTGAAGATGTGAGGCATAGAACCATGAGCGTGACACATGTTGGGTGGTGGGTGGAGGAGGGTGGAGGGTGGGGGTGGGCCCTGCCCTCAAGATATTAAGGGGAGGGGACCTTTGCTCCTTGAAGTTGTGCTTAGGACTGGGACCCGCACACCTGGCTGTGCATGGGCCCAGGTCCAGCTGCTGAGCCCACAGAGGGGGACGTAGAACATGCACAGAGGAGGGAGGTCACGTGCACAGAGGGGGAAGGTCACGTGCACAGAGGGAGAGGTCATGTGCACAGAGGGGAGAGGTCACGTGCACAGAGGGGAGAGGTCACGGGCGCCCACGGCGGCCCACACGGTGGTTTCAGATGGTACCTGGAGGAATATGCTTACTCTTGACAGTTCCGTTTTCTTTTATCTAAAGAAAAAGAGCTAGGACACCAAACCCGTGATGTCACGGACGCTCTTGCGACTCCCAGATAAAGAATGAAGTGCCAGGGGTCACAATGATGGCTGTGGGGACGGAATGCCCAAAGTCTGGGAGACACGGGGACCCCCCCCACCAACAGGACGGCGGTGGGCAGCCCGCAGTCTGGTTTCTCTCCGTGACTCCCAGAGGCAGGGGGAGGAGCTGCAGGTTCTCCCGTGATGTCGTCCGGCCGGGGCAGGTGTGGGCTCCCATGTCTGTGGCTCCCAGGACTGGCAGGGGTGCTCCCCTCGCCCCCCCAGCTACCCCAGGCCTGCCTTGTGGTTGGCCTCTGTCTCAGCCCCTTCACGGGCCTTCCACCACCTTCCACACTGTGGTGGCTCATTGGCTCCTCTGATTATTACCGCAGTGGTAACTACTGCTCATTAAGTGTCTGTGTCGAGCACGAGGCCCACCTTACCTTAACCCTCCCCATAGCCCGTGGGGTTAGCGGCCAGCCGGGGGGACTCTGTCCCTTTCCGGAGCCCTTCTAGGATGTCAGAAGCCCCAAGGTGAGGCAGGTTTGGGGGTGAGGCAGGTTTTGGGGTACACAGATGCGGGAGGGGCCCCTGCTTGCCCTCTTTCTCCCTGATGGCATCTGAGGGGCTTAGTAAGCGTTCAGGGCAGGTCCGGGTCACATGCAAGATCCTGGGGTGTCAGAGGGGGGCCCCCCGCTGGCACCAACCCAAGCCCATCTTCCCGAATGCCAGCTCGGATGAGCCATGTCACCTTCGTACACCTCGGTGGGCTCGTCTGCAAAATGGGTCTAAGACCGTGGTCTGCAAACTCATCGGTCCACAGAGCCAAATATGATACCAACAGGACAATGATTGAGATTTCTTTGGAGAGCCAAAAATTTTAAACGTAAACTTTTTCTAACGCCACTTCTTCAACATAGACTCGCCCAGGCCGTGGCATTTTGTGGAAGAGCCACGCTCCAGGGGCCAAAGAGCCACATGTGACTCCATGAGTCGCAGTTTGCCGATCACGGGTCTAAGAAAATCACCCCTGGCCGGCTTCCGGCAGATGACACACCGGGAGGGTCACTGAGACACGGAGAGGGGTGGAGATGGGGACCCCAGATTATGAGAGCAGAGCCCCCCCATCCCTCACCACTGTAGACTCCCTTGGAGGGACACAGGCTAAGGCTGTGGCTTCCGTGTCCTCTCCGTGGGTTTAAGGTCACGTCCAGGGCAACGTGAGCTCCGGGGAGAGAAATAATGAGGAACGGGAGGTGCACGCGTCCCACAAGAACACTAAAAGGGGCGGTCATGTGCCCCCAGCAGCGTGCCCGCGGTGAGGATAAAATAAGCGCAGAACGGGGTCCCGGATGGTCTTGGATGCAGGAGGCAGCACCAGGCGGCTGTGGGAGAGCCAGCTGCACCTTTGGAATGTGGGAGCTGGACGGGGTGAAAGAGGAAAGCTTAGCAACACAGAGACCTCCCTGGAGCAGCCCTGAGTAGCAGGGCGTGTGTGCCTGGGTGCACACACCTGCCACGTGTGCTCCTGTGTGTGTATGTGTGTGTGTGTGTGTATTGGAGTCGGCCGCCTCCCCACACCCGGGTGGCCCTTTTGTTCTTTTTTAAAAAAAAAAGTATATATATATTTTATTGATTTTTTACAGAGAGAAAGAGAGAGGAATAGAGAGTTAGAAACATCAATGAGAGAGAAACATCAATCAGTTGCTTCCTGCACACCCCCTGCTGGGATGTGCCGGAAACCAAGGTACATGCCCTTGACCAGAATCGAACCCAGGACTCTTCAGTCCGCAGGCCGAGGCTCTATCCCCTGAGCCAAACGGTTTTCGGCTCTTTTGTTCTTTTCCGTGCAGGGAGCTGGGTCCTGGGTCCGGGCAGGCCGGGCTGCCTGGAGCAGAGGGCTGCCAGGCTGTGTGGGGGTGTGAGGAGGGGACACCTCGTGCCTCCTGCTGTTTGGGGGAGATGGGGAGGGCGCAGGCCGGGTTGGGGCCCGCGGGTCCCCGAGGGGCTGGGCGCCGAGGTTGGAGGCTGCCCAGCTGCTGCCCTTGCGCCGGATTCCCGGGGAATTACCCTTGAATGATACCAGTTGGCACAATTAAAAGGCCCATGTCTTCGGCATATGGAAAGTGTTAGGCCTCCTTACGTGGCTCCAAAGCTATGTGCCGGGAGGTGGACTTGACATTTGAGGTAAAGCATAAATTAAATATTTGGTGTTTTGGAATTAAGAGACGATTTGCTTTGAGGCTGGCGGAGGCATGTGGGCCTCCGCTCGCTGGCATCTCGGGGCGCTCCCCGGAGGGCTCCCCTGCCCGTGGCACCCCGGCCGGCGTCCAGCCCCGCCCGGGAGCTTGCTCTCCTCCAGGGCGGCGGGAGGAGGGCGGGCGGCCGGGGCTGGGCACCGCGCCAGGGGTGGCTGCTGGTTTCCAGCGGCCCACGCCCCTCAGGATGCCGGCCCCCTCGGAGAGCCTTCGGCCGAGAGGGTGTCCTTCCGCCTCTGGAAACTTCTTTAAGAGAGCCCTGCAGGCCGTGTGCCCAGTCCAGTCTCTTGGCCTCGGGAACAGTCCCCTGCTTTTTAAAAAATATGGTTTGGCCGAAACCGGTATGGCTCAGTGGAGAGAGTGACGGCCTGCAGACTGAAAGGTCCCAGGTTCGATTCCGGTCAAGGGCATGTACCTTGGTTGCGGGCACATCCCCAGGAGGGGGTGTGCAGGAGGCAGCTGGTCGATGTTTCTCTTTCATTGACATTTCTAGCTCTCTATCTCTCTCTCTTCCTTTTTGTGGAAACTCAATAAAATATATTTAAAAAAATATGTTTGTATTGATGTCAGAGAAGGAGAGAGGGAGAGGGAGAGGGAGAGAGAGTGAGGGAGGGAAGGAGGGAGAGAGAGAGGGGGGAGGAGAGAAACATCAATGAGGAGAGAGAACCATGGATCGGCTGCCTCCTGCACGCCCCTCACTGGGGATTGAGCCTGCAACCCAGGCCTGTGCCCTGACCGGGAATCAAACCGTGACCTGGTTCATAGGTCGCCACTCAACCCCTGAGCCGCTCTGGACAGGGCATGCGTTTGCATTTTGTACAAATTGAGGTAGACCCGGGGCCAAGCCGAACCCGAGCTGGCCTCTCCCAGTGGGGATGGCGGTGAGCGGGGAAGGTGGGCGATGGGTGGACAGAAGGAGGCCTCTTTGTCCCAGGAAGCTCAGGCACCTCGCTCCGGGACTGACCTGTCCCCCGGTGAGCTTGAAAAGGCAAGGCCGGGCCGTCAGCGAGGACAGAACGGCCTTCTGGGTAACACATCTTCCCTGCAGGAGCCCCGACGCACACAGTGGGCACGCACACACCGCTCGCTGAAGGAATGAATGAATGAATGGGCAGAGGAGAGATTCGCTCACCATCCCTGTGCCGCGCGCCCCCCCCTTCCCCTGCCCGATGGCACTGGATGGCGGCAGTGGGTTAGGCCTCCTGCAGGCACTCAGCTCTTCATTAATCACACCTACAACGAACTGTCACTCACTGTGAACTCCCGCCCTGTGCCGAGCATGGACGATACGGTAGCGACCAGGAGAGGTGTGGTCCCTGGCCGCCTGCAGCCTCCGGTCTAAAGGCAGAAGCCAGAAAGCGGGCCCGTTGTCCGACAGCCGCTCAGGAGGAGCTGTGAGCGGCGAGGAGGCCGGTGTGGGCAGAGGGCGGGCACGTGAGCTGGGAGGTGCCCCCACGTGCTCTCCTCTCCTCCGTGGGAATGGGGGGCGGTCGGGCTGGGCCTCAGAGGATGTGGGCTCCCCCTGTGGCTGCAGCCTGCGGGGACCGGCCCTCTCTCCTGGTGTCGGGCTCTCTGGAGAGCCCTGTGCCTCCGTGGCTCTCGGCACGTTCCCCGGACAGGTGTGCGGGGTGAGCAGGCGCCTCAGAGCGGGTGACCGGGGAGTGTCGTGTGCGTGGGGCAGTCCTCCAGCTGTTCGGAGGGATCGGTGACCCCCGCCGCCCTGGGGGGGAGGGGGAGCGGGAGGGGTACGGGGAGCTGGCAGGGGGGGAGGTGGGGGGGCTGCGGGGCTGGGATTGGCTGGCAGAGGGCCAGGGGGCTAGAGGCAGTGACAAGCCAGCCCTAGAGGGAGCTCACCCACAGCACTGCTGTGAGCCCAAGGGGAGAGGGCCTTTGTCTTGTTCACCAGATGTGCCCGAAAGAGGGTGTGGGGCAACCCTTGGGGCCCCTCTGAGGTCCCCTGGCTCTGGCGTCAGGTGCCCCTCAGCCTCCTCGTCCCGGGCTCCTTGCCGCCTCGCTCGCCGCTGGCTGTGGGTTCACCGTGCGCTTTGGTTTAGAAACTTCTGCAATTTTCCGGTTGCCTGTTGGATTCCAAAGCAGGCACTTCTGGCTGGCTCCCCGACTTCCCTCTCCCTTTTTTTTTTTTTTCCCCCACTCACACATGTTCTTTCTGTGGCTCTTGTCTCTCACAGACATTCCTTCTCTTCCTCTCGCTCTCACTCCCCCTCCCGGTCCCCCCCGCGCTCCCCCGCCCCCCTCCGAGGAAGGAAAAAATTCAGACTCGCACAAACAAAATAGCTGCCATTCCATGAGCGAGCACTGCGGCCGGAGCCCGGATACCCCGGACGCCGCGCCAGCGCAGCTGAAGGCCCCGTTGTTGGACCGGCCCGCGCCGCCCTTTGGTGTCCAGGCTCCGTTTATGCTGGGCTGCTGCCCGCTCCTTTATGGCGGCGGCAGCCCGCCCAGTCCCCGCGCGCCGCTCCTGCCAAGCCGGTGGCGGCGGAGGCACGGCCTCCCCCCACGCGTGCCCGGGACACAGGTGCCCTGTGATAGCTTCCCGAGGCCGAGGGGCCGCGTGTCCGCGAAGCCTCAGGTGCCGCCGCCGCCGCCGCTGAGGTCACCCTGGGCCCCGGGAAGGTGGTGCCGCCGGCCCTCGCCAGGGTGGCCCCGGGGGTTCGCTCAGAGGGCAGCTGCCCGCGGCTTCGCTTTGCTCCCTCGGCGAGCCGCCTGGGCCGAGGCCTGTGTGTGTGTGTGTGTGTGTGTGTGTGTGTGTGAGTGTGGCCGTGTGGTGTGTGTGTGTGTGTGTGTGAGTGTGTGTGTGAGTGTGGCCGTGTGGTGTGTGTGTGTGTGTGTGTGAGTGTGTGTGTGAGTGTGGCCGTGTGGTGTGTGTGTGTGTGTGTGGTGTGTGTGTGTGTGTGGCCATGTGTGGTGTGTGTGTATGTGGCCGTGTGTGTGTGTGTGTGTGTGTGGCCGTGTGTGTGTGTGTGTGTGTGTGTATGAGTGAGTGTGTGGTGTGTGTGTGTGGCCGTGTGTGGTGTGTGTGTGTGTGGCCGTGTGTGTGTGTGGCCGTGTGTGTGTGTGTGTGTGTGGCCGTGTGTGTTTGTGTGTGTGTGGCCGTGTGTGTGTGTGTGTGTGTGTGTGTGGCCGTGTGTGTTTGTGTGTGTGTGTGTGGCCGTGTGTGTGTGTGTGTGTGTGTGGCCGTGTGTGTGTGTGGCCGTGTGTGTGTGTGTGTGTGTGGCCGTGTGTGTTTGTGTGTGTGTGGCCGTGTGTGTGTGTGTGTGTGTGTGTGGCCGTGTGTGTTTGTGTGTGTGTGTGTGGCCGTGTGTGTGTGTGTGTGTGTGGCCGTGTGGTGTGTGTGGTGTGTGTGTGTGTGACCGTGTGGGGTGTGTGTGTGTGTGTGTGACCGTGTGGAGGGTGTGTGTGTGTGTGTGTGTGTGTCCGTGTGGTGTGTGTGGTGTGTGTGTGTGGCCGTGTGGTGTGTGTGTGTGGTGTGTGTGTGTGGCCGTGTGGTGTGTGTGTGTGTGTGTGTGTGTGTGGCCGTGTGTGGTGTGTGGTGTGTGTGTGTGTGTGTGTGTGTGTGGCCGTGTGTGGTGTGTGGTGTGTGTGTGTGTGTGTGTGTGTGTGGCCGTGTGTGTGTGTGGTGTGTGTGTGTGTGTGTGTGTGTGTGGCCGTGTGTGGTGTGTGTGGTGTGTGTGTGTATGTGTGTGTGTGGCCGTGTGTGTGTGTGTGTGTGTGTGTGTGGCCGTGTGGTGTGTGTGTGGCCATGTGTGTGTGTGTGTGTGTGTGTGTGTGTGGCCGGCGCCTTTCGGGGGACCCCGGGGAGCCGGTGGGCTTCCCCATGGGGTGGCATCGGCCGGAGGGGCCCTCCCTCCTTCGGGTTCGGGTTTCCCAGCTGAAAAGCTGGAGGAAGCGTTGATTAGAGTCTAAGGTGACCAGATGTCCGGCTTTTGGCGGGACAGTCCAATTTTTAACAATTGGTCCTGCATCCCTAGGTGTCTTGGTGTGTTTCTTTCCAAAAATTGGGACTTTTTAAAAACGCCGCAGGATGCGGGACCAATTGTTAAAAGCGGGACGTCTGGTCACCTTGTTACCGTCCAGCAGCTCCCCATTGAATAGATACACTCCCTTCAAGGCGTCTGTGCGTCTGTGCGAGGCACCGGGCCCTGCCTTCGGCCAGGTGCACTTGCTCCATCAGTCGATGAATCGCGTGTGATCTCGCCCTCGTGTGCTGCCCCTCCAGCAGGAAGGGTTTTTAAAGCAAATCGCACGTCCACGCGGTGACCGACGTGCCCGAGGAGGAGTCCGGTGCGCTGAAACATCTCCCGGGGGCCAGGCCTCGGGGGGTGGCTGTTGGTCCCACACGCCTCCGAGGGCGCTCGGGTGCTGGGGACACTGAGGGACCGGACACCGCTCCTGCCTCAGAGGCCGTGGCGTTCCGTGGGACCCGATGCTCATCTGCCTCGGCTGATTTTTCTGCCTGATTGCGTTGGCTGCCATCTCCTGTGCTGCTTAGTAACCGTGAAGAGCGATTGATGCTCGCTGCTTGTCCGCCTAAGAAAGCTTTCTTCCACGCCTGGCTTGCGAAGAGCGTGTACAAGCGGGAATGCTTGTGGTATTCCCGCTTGTACACGCTCTGGGGTGTACACGAACGGCTGCTGGGGTGCTGATGGAGGCCGCCCTTCTTCCCAAGCGTAGGGTCTGTGCGTGTGACTGGCACCGGTAGGCTTCCTGGCGCTCAGCTGTCCGTACGCCTAAATCCTTGTCACTGGAGAGCGCCGTCGTACAATGCTTCTGTGTCTGATCCGCTGATACGTTACGTTGGAGTTTTGGTATGGAAATTCATGTTAGATCCGCGGTCGGCAAACCGCGGCTCGCGAGCCACATGCGGCTCTTTGGCCCCTTGAGTGTGGCTCTTCCACAAAATGCCACGGCCTGGGCGAGTCTGTGTGGAAGAAGTGGCGTTCGAAGTTTATGTTTAAACAATGTGGCTCCCCGAAGAAATATCTGTCATTGTGCTGTTGATATCTGGCTCTGTGGACTGGTGAGTTTGCCGACCACCGGGCTGGATGGTTTGGCTTGTAGCTTGGAAAGACAGATATGGAGCAACCAAGGCCCTATGAAGGGGCGACTAGAGGTCGCCCTGGGGACATGGAGGGTCTGGAGCCACAAGTGGCAGCTGTTCTGGTGTCAGAGGTGGTCTCGAAGGGGCGGTGAGTCAAGTCCAAGGTGAGGAGGGGCGGAGCGGCGGGGAGCAAGGCCTGGGGAGGAGAAAAGGACAGGCCCTCCGAGTGCCTGCGGGGTCGGCCGGCATCGGTGCACCTGAGACGCTGATCGAAGCTCTGCCCCTCGTCTGCAGTAGTTTCCTCACATCCTCTTTCTGCTCTTGACCTCTCAGGAGGGGAAAGCAGCAGCGTCCAGGTCAGACCACCCCGTGACCGGGCTCCCTCTGCAAGCCAGACGTGGAGGGGCACCCCTAACCAGCGCCCCGAAGGTAAGGTGACCAGACGTCCCGCTTTTGGTGGGACAGTCCCGATTTCCAATGATTTGTCCCGCGTCCCGTGGCGTTTTAAAAAAGTCCCAACTTTTGGGAAAATCGGGACTTGTTTAAAAACGCTTCAGGACGCGGAACAAATGGTTAAAAATCGGGACTGTCCCGCCCACAGCGGGACGGCTGGTCACCTTAGCCTAAGCCCACTCCATGGAGCCGCCTTGAGCGTCGCTTCTGTGCAGGGGCCCAGCCCACGTGGCTTTCCGGAGTTAGAAAAGCATCCTCAGGGGCGTGGTCTTCCCGCCCTCACCTGCGGCCCGAGGGGGGGGGGGCCGAGCCCATCCTGTTTGTGGGCCCATCCTTCTCTGTTCTGCTCTCTCCAGGGCCCCGCTCTGACTCAAGACCAGGGCCCTGGGCAGCCGGTGGCAGGCCAGCCAGACAGCCTGCCTCCTGCCCGCCCCGCACCGGGGATGGAGCCAACCTGCCAGGCATGTGCCCTCACCGGGAATCGAACCGAGGCCTCCCGGGTCATAGGCCATTGCTCAACCGTGAGCCGGGGTCCCTGTCCCTAAAGCCCTCTAGTCAGAGCCTCTCTGTACCAGCGGATGGGGACCCGGTAGGAAAGCTGGGGGCAGGGGGCATAGGGTGCAGGCGGGGGGCAGGGCTCGGGCGGGGATGGCACTTCCCGCCTGTATACAGACTGTGAATCCAGTGCATGGCCGGTGGAGAAGCTGGCTCAGTTCCTGGCTGTGCCATGCTCTCAGGCGGTGCCCGTCTCTCCTATGCCCTTCCCCATGGCTGTGGCTCCTTAGATCGGCCAGTGGCCTTGGCGCCTTCCGGACAGCCATGGTCACCCAGCCCCGCCCCCATGGGCTGCAGGCCCCGCCTCCTGTGCCGGGAGGAAGGGACCCGCACAACTTCCTGTGATGGCGGGGATTGCCTGTCTGCCCCGCCCTGGGTGGGAGCTGTTAGCCACCCGTGGCTCCGAGCACCTGGAACTGAATGCAGATGTATTTTATTTGGATCGGGGTGGCTGTCCATTCAGTAAGTCTCTTTTTCCCCCCTGCTCGTGGCAAGTCCCCATCCGAACGCATGTGGAGGATTCCATGGCCTCGGATTGATCTGTGTTCAGCCCGGCTGCTCCTACGGTGCTGTTAGGGTTTTACAGAATCGCACTCCTATGTGACCCCAGAGCGGCTTCCCGAGACCTTCAGGGGCCGGGCCTGGCGGGGCGGGGCGGGGTGGGGGCCTTCCCACACTCTCCCGCCTCTCCTCCCTGCGGCCTCCTCCTCACACTCGGTTCTTTTTTGGGCACCGCCCCCACCCCAGGGCCTTTGCACATGCTGTTCCTTCTGCTTGAGATTCTCTTCCCAGTACTCTGTGCCCAGTTCTCCCCCAGCTAGTCCGTCAGGATTCAACGTCCACATCACCACCTCCGAGCAGCTCCCAGGGGCCCCGCTCAGAACCAGCTTCCTTCCTCCGCATCCCCGTCCCCATCCCCATCCCCGTCATCCTCAGGTGCTTGCCTCCCATGCTCATCCGTGATTTATCTACGTGGTGATTGAGTGACAGCTCCCTGCCGGCAGGAGCATCAGCCCCGTAGGGTGGGGCGGTTACCCCAAGCTCCGGGCCTGGCACGGTGGGGCATGTGCCCCGGACTCCGTGCAGAATGAAGCTGCTTTGCTGTACCCTTTGGACGAGGCCCCTCTGCGCTCTCGGCTGAGCCATCCTGTTTGTAAATGAGGGGGGGGGGGTGTAGGACCCAGGCACCTCTAAGGTGCTCCCATCTTGGACTTCTCTGGGAGTACCTGGGCTTTGTCCTGGGCCTGTGGGTCACTGGGAAGATTGGGCGTTCAGGGTCACATACCCCACCCCTTTCTGTGTGATCTGTCTGGACAGGCTTGGGGGGTCTGCTGTGGGGACCGGGAAATAGCAATATTCTGTGGCCCGGCTGGTGTGGCTCAGTGGTTGAGTGTCAACCTAGGAGCCAGGAGGTCAGGGTTCGATTCCTGGTCAGCGCACAGGCCTGGGTTTCAGGCTTGATCCCCAGTGTGGGGCGTGCAGGAGGCAGCCGATCTAGGATTCTCTCATCATTGATCTCTCTCTCTCTTCCTCACTCTCTCTCTCCCCTTTACTCTCTGAAATCAATAAAAGCATATTATTAAAAGTAAATAAGTCTTCTGTGTACCCACTGGTCCTTCCTTCAGTGTGGGTGCTCAGCACCCACGGTTCCTCTTACCCACCAGCCTGGGCGCAGCACGGCGCCGGGGCAGACCTGGGCAGGGACCCTGGAATCATGCCCGCCGGGCAGGAGAGGGGTCACTGGGCTCTGGAACCTGCCACTCCTGTTTCCTTACTCAGCGTTCCTCGCCTCCGAGGCCTCAGCCTCCCGGCTGTGGGATGGGACTGGAGCTGGCCCCCCCTCTGGGGGCTGGGGGGTGAGCCCCTCGGCCTTGCCCGCGAGCCCCGTGGGCGGCTCCGTCCGGTAGGCGAGGTGCCCCGCCGGCTGCGCTGTGACAAGGAATGACATTGCTCTTGGGAGGGAGGAGGCAGAAGTCTTTCTGGAATTCCCCTGCCTCTGTGGAAAGGTCTCTGTGACTTCCTTCTGGGAACCCCCTGCCCTCAGCACCGCCCTCTCGCCTGCCCCCTGTGCACTCCGTGTGGCCACCAGGTAGCTCATTGGTTTGTCCAGGTGGAGGGTTGCCATGGAGACTTCCCTGCGCTGCATCTGCCTGCGGATGGGTGGATGTCCTGTAACCGCCTCACCCTCCCCCAGGGGCTACGTTTGGAGTCTGGGCACCCCCCCCCCCGCCCCCCTCGAGCTGCCCTGCAGAGCCCGGCAGCGCTCTCCTGGGTCAGAGCAGAGCCCGCCTCCGGACCTCCCGCGGGGCAGCCCCGTGACTCGGGGCTGGGAGCGGTCCGCCCTGCAGCCCTTTGGGGCCTGAGACCCGGGATCACCCTCTGAGCGCCGCGCTGAGCCCCCTGAGCGAGCTCCTGTGCAGCGGGTGACCTGGGCCTTCTCCGGATGACCTCAGCTCACCCCGTGGCGGCGCCGGCTCAGTGGGTGCCCCCCCCCCCCGGTCCCTGTGGAGATGGCCAGGCCACAGCCACAGGGAGGAGAGGGGAGGTCAGGGTGCCGTTGGCACCGATGGGGGCAGGGTGCCCCGCTGCACCAGCGACAGCTGCCAACTATCTATATCTGGGTGCGGCTTCGGAGTCTCCTTCTAACACACACACACACACATATACACACACACGCACACACACGAATATATGTGTACATATGTGTGTTTATGCATGTGTGAATGTTGCATGTGTATACATACCTAGACATTCCTAAATGTTATTTGTGCCTTATCCCAGCTTTTTGAAGTAAACATCCTCGCTCCCATTTTACAGAAGGTAAAAGCGAGGCCCTGAGGGACAAGGTCCCTTCTTCCAGGTCATGAGTATCAAGTGTTGGATCTTTGTTTTTCTTTTAAGTCTATTTTTACTGATGTCAGAGAGGAAGGGAGAGGGAGGGAGGAGGGAGGTAGAGAGGGAGGGAGAGGGAGAGGGAGAGGGAGAGGGAGAGGGAGAGGGAGAGGGAGAGGGAGAGAGAGAGAGAGAGAGAGATCAATGATGAGAGGGAATCATGGATCAGCTGCCCCCTGTGCGCTCCTCACACTGGAAATGGAGTCCACAACATGGTCACGTGCCCTGACCGGGAAGAGAACCGCTCTCTTCCGGTTCATAGATTGACACTCAACCTCGGCCCCCTGCCCGGGCCGGAGCGCTGGGACTTGACACTGGATCCTCACTCAGGACGGCCCATGCTCCCTCCACTCCCCACGCCCTCTCCGGGGACTCGGTGCTCCTGCCTGTCAGATGGGTCCATGGCCCTGGCCTGGGCGGACAGCGCTTGGCCAGTGGGCATTGGAAGCTGGGGTGCATGAGTCACCCCTCCAGACGGAAGGGGTGCTGCCCACCCCAGGCAGGGCTTGGGAGGGAGAGTCTGTTTGCATTGGTTGACATTTCTGCGCGATGCTGGGCCTCACCAGTGTCCTGGCCGAGCTGACACAGCTCGTGGGGGGGGGGGGGGGGAGGGAGAAGGGGGCTATATTTAGGGTTCCTCGGCTGGTGGCCTGTTTCTGGAAAGTCTCCATTCTGTTCCTCCCACTGCTGCAGCCGAAGCTCAGGCCCGGCCAGGGGTCTGTCCTTCCCCGGACTCTGCACACACGCTGGGTCTGAATCGATCCGGCCGAGTTCAGCAGCAGCTGGTGTGCGGGCCTGGTGTCGGGGGGAGGGGGGGGCGGGCGGGGGAGGATGGAGGGTTAGGGGGGTGGGGGAAGGGCCCTTGCTGGGGGAGCAGCGGCCAGGGGTCCCCTCCCCGCCCCGGCTTCGCTTTGGCACCGCTGAGCGAACGGCTCCCTCCCCCCCTCCTTCGGAGCCTGTGAAAATAAAAACTTAAAAGACCCTCAGGTTCCAACAGTAAAACTAAATACACGAAACCAAGCTGCTTCCAGGCGGCGGGGCCCCGGGCCGAACACCCAGGGCTGAGACTTCCTCCCGTCGGAGTTTATGGAAGGCTGGAGACTTCTCCTTCCCTGGGAAGGCGGGCTGGGCTCGGCACTTTGAAAAGCAGAGCGGGCTGCTCACAGCGTGATTCCGAGCACAATAGTGACTTCTGAGCCGCTCCCTTCACAGAGCCCGGCTCCTTTCCTGACACCATCCGCAGGGAAGTGTATTCTAAGATTTATCAGATCCCCCCGCCCTCCCCTGTAACCCAGATTCTCGCTGGGAGTGGAGGAAGCTGGCTCAGAACACGTCTTGGACTAGGGGCACGGAGACGGGGGGACCAGTCCTGGGTGAACATCATCTCTAAGAGACGCAGCAGTGGCCCTGCCGGCCTGGCTCCGGGGCTGAGCGCCAACCTAGGAACCAGGAGGTCAGGGTTCGATTCCCGGTCAGGGCACAGGCCCGGGTTGCAGGCTCCACCCCCACGGTGGGGTGTGCCGGAGGCAGCCGGTCTGTGATTCTCTCCCATCATAGATGTGTGTCTCCCTTCCTCTCTGAAATCAATGAAAAAAAAAATATATTTTTTAAAAATTAAAATAATAGCCGAGGCCGGTTTGGCTCAGTGGATAGAGCGTCGGCCTGAATACTGAGGTCCCAGGTTCGATTCCGGTCAGGGGCGTGTACATTGGTTGCGGGCACGTCCCTGGTGAGGAGGGCGGGGTCCGGGAGGCAGCTGGTCGATGTTCCTCTTTCATTGATGTTTCTGGCTCTCTGTCCCTCTCCCTTCCTCTCTGTAAAAAATCAATAAAATATATTTTAAAAAATTAAAATAACTAAAATAAACATAAAAGATTCCCGTGGTGCCCAGAGGCTGGGCTCACAAGCATTTGCTTTGTAGACCAGACCCTCTGGGCTGGGAGCTGGGGCTGATGGGGGTGCGAACGTTGGGGAGGGAAGTCTGCCTTCCTGCCAAGGGGGGGATCTGGGTTGGTCAGCCGTGTTCACAGTCCCCCCCAGAACTAACTGGGGTCCTCGTGGTCTCCGCCGTGGTGTGTGTCTCAGGTCTGAGGGCTCCTTCCCGGGGCTGTGGGGCTGAGTTCCGCCTTTAGGATGCTGGGGGGCTCCCTGCTGGGGACCGGGCCCTGTCCTGTCTCCTCCCCCACTCCCCCCCCCTCGATGAAGCCGGGGCTCAGCTGGGGACCTGCACATGTGGTTCTGGCTCCTACAGGATAAAGTAATTGTTTTTAATCCATTAGTTGCCAGCATTTAAAGATTGGACATTTTCCATAAAAGTCCAGATAGGAGAGGATGGGAGATCTGCAAACACTGGGCGTATGTGTGGGCGTGGCCACCAGGGGGCGCCATGTGGAGCAGGGCTGCTCAATGTGAGGGTTCGGGGGCGCTGGCATTCAGGAGACATTCCTGGTTATGCTAGCCTGGCGGGGGGCTGTTACTGGTACCTGGTAGATGGAGGTCGGGGTGCTATAAACATCCTGTGGCACAGGATGCCCCCCACCCCACCCCCACATCCATAGTGCCAAGGCCATTGGGTTCTCCTTGGCTCCAGAGCTTTCCAAACCCACTCCTGGCTTCTGGAAGATTCTGAGTTCCCGAGATTGGTTGCTAGCTCCTTGGCTTATTCCTGCCTTTTGTTCAAAGTTGAGACGAATTGCCCACTCCCTCCAGCAGCTTGTGAATAACTGTTTCCCCCCGAAAATAAGTTCTTAGTCCTGATCGAGGTAGGAGGCATGGCTGAGCACCCGGAGGCTCAGGGCTGACCTGTACGCAGAGCCTCTGGGGGCTGCGTGTAGGAGGCAGGCTGACCGATGCAGCCCAGGAGTTTTCCTGCATGGCTTTGGCCTTGAGCTGCCCACCGGGGGAGGGTTTGTTCCCTAGACTCATGGCATGATTTTTTTTTTCTTTCTTCCCTGATGTGGGTTGGGTAACCCTGGGTGTTATCTATACCAATAAGAGCGGAATATGCTCATTAGACCGGCCGTCCTTCCGGACAAAGCCGGGCCGGAGGGAAGCCCGGGCCCCGGGTGCCAGGGGGAAGCCGGAGCCGGCAGCCGGGGGAAGGAAGGCCGTTCTGGCACGGATTCTGTGCATCGGGTCTCTCGTAGCAAATACATCTTGTTACTACGGCGGCCGAATACATTAGCACAGGGGTCGGCACGTTGCGGCTCTCCAGCCACAGGTGGCTCTTTGGCCCCTTGAGTGTTTAGCAAAGGCCGGCTCAGGAGGACCCTCATGAAGTTAATAACAATGTACCTACCTACATAATTTACGTTTAAAAAATGTGGTTCTTGTCGAGACCGGTTTGGCTCAATGGATAGAGCGTCAGCTTGGGGACTGAAGGGACCCGGGTTCGATTCTGGTCAAGGACAAGTACCTTAGTTGCGGGCACATCCCCAGTAGGGGGTGCGCAAGAGGCAGCTGATCGATGACTCTCCCTCATCAATGTTTCTAACTCTCTCTATCTCTCTCAATTCCTCTCTGTACAAAATCAATAAAATATATTTTTAAAAAAAATAAAAAATGTGGTTCTCCAAAGAGATTTCAGTCGTTGTCCTGTTGGTAGTTGGCTCTGTGGATTGATGAGTTTGCCGACCCCTGGCCCAGAATTGTTCATATGCCTCACATGCCTGTCTGAAACAGGCCTCCTGGTGGCAAGGTGACTGTCACTCAGGTCCTGATTTCGTGGCCCAGGCTCCTTCCAGCTTCCGGCTCACCCATCGGCCAGGGCTTCTGAGTTCTCTGCCTGGAGCTGATGAAAGGGGAATGGAAGAATGGAAAATCTCTATCTACTGCTCAAGGTCCCTGGGTGCGAGGTGGCGCATAGCACCTCGTCCCATGGCCCCATGATGCAAGGGGCGCTGAGAAATGTAGTCCCCTCCGGGCAGCCACCTCCCCGTGACCGCCCGCACTGTGGAAGCGGGAGAGTGAACCAGTGAGTGGCTCAGGTACCTAACGCGCCCCAGCCCCACGGCGAGTCCTGGGATGGGTGCAGCCGCTGCCTCTTGCATTCACTCCGCACGGGTACCACACCTGTGCGCGTGCCTTTCTCCTGCCCCGGGGGCCTCTCTGCCTTTGCAAAGGTGTTGTCTTCTCCGAGCTCCTCGCAGAAGAGATTTTGAGTCCTCCTTGCTGTGTGGGAGCCCCCCGCCCCCCTCCCTGGCCACTTGCTCAGAAGCAGCTGTGTTGGGAGAGCTGGCAGGACAGCCAGCGCCCACTCCCTGTGGTCGGTGTGTGGCTCTGGGCGCTTAGTGGGCTGCCACAGAGCCGGTGGCTTGTTTTTCTGGTCCGGGATGCTCTAGGTCTGTTCTGCAGCCCCGCTCCGCGGCTGAGAGTTTCCAGGGCTTGGGGAGTGGGACCTGGAGGAGGGGTGCAGGGGGGGCGGGGGGGGAGGTTAGGGTTAGGGTTGGAGGGAGGATCGTGCAGAGGGAGGCTGCCAGCTCGGCCGCCCTGAGCTGAGCGGGTGGGAAGATGTGCTTCCTGCCCAGCGATGCTTCTGTCTCTCTGCCCAGCCGTAGCGAGGCCGCTGCTGGACCAGATGCCAGCCTGGATCGGGGCGCTCCCCGGATGCTTCTGGAGGCCAGAGTGCATTGCCCGCCCAAGGATGTCTCCGCTAATTAGCCCATTAGAGCCGACGGGCCTCAGATCCTGAATCGGGAGCTGTCTGCTAATCACGCCTCGGAAGTGATTTCCGCTAAACGATTGAGGGCCCTCCCGCGCCCTCCCGGCGGCAGCCCCTCGGGCCTCTGCCTGAGCTCCTGCCAGGATGCGGCTCCGGCTCCGCTCTGTCCCCGGAGAGACCTGCTCCCACCCCACCCCCCCGCCGGGGCCGAGGGAGGCTGGGCCTGACAGATGGCATCTCCAGACCCCAGTCTTTGCAAAGAGCGTGGCGGCCTCACACCTTCCAGCCTGGGGGGTCCTTCCCTGGCTCCGCTGCAGGGTCAGGCACGCTGCTGCCTTCAGGAGGTGTCGCTCGGAGAACAGAGAGGGGTCGTTTTCTTGTTGTTGATGTTGTTGTTCCCTTTCCTTCAAAACGTGGCCTTTCCAGAGATTTTGTTCCAGGGCGGGCAGACCTGTCGTGCAATTTGGATTTGGACCAGGCGGGGCTGGCCACCGTCCGGGCGCTGAGGGGCGGAGGCCCTCGCTGGCGTTGGTGCCGAATCTGCAGCTGGGACCAGGGCTGGGACAAGGGCAGTTTCAGGCTCGTCCGCTCGGGAGCCGGCGGGGCTGGCCGGGCCGGGGCGGGAGCGGAGACAGCGCCCAGCAGCTGGGCTCTGTCAGCCGCTCGGAGACGTGGTCCCCGCGGCCAAGGAATGCTGGGCCCGAGCTGAGATGAAGCTGCCTTGGACGCACATCCCGGGCCCTGGAAGGGGCTGAGCACCCCGGGCAACGGGCCGAATGGGGACTCGGGGCCGGGATGCCGGGAACTGCGAGCTGGCCTGACTTCTGAGGCCGGGCTGGCTCTCCAGAGGCCTCCTGCCTCCAAGACCCGCCGCCAAGTGCCGGCTCAGGCGGCCGCCCCTCCTCCCAGCGCTCCCCCCCACCCCAGCCCTCACTGCAGGCGGCCATCCCTCATCCCTCATCCCTGTCTCTGTGCCTCAGCCTCCCTCCTCTGCTCCCCCCCGGGCTGCATCGGGAGATCACGGGCACCGAGTCCTCTCCCTTCTCTCCGGTGAGAACCTGCGATGGTAAAACCAGAGCAGCCGAGCGGCAGGAACAGCTGCCGCATATCCACGTGCCCTCAGGTTCTGTGTTTCCTCGCGCCTTTGGCTGCTGAACGCACACGCCCAGGAGGCCCTCGGCTCCTCCGTGGGGTGTTTATCGGACGGGGTCAGTCCGCCAGGCCCTGACCTCCGTCCTCCTGCCGGCCCAGCCCACCCCGAGGCCCCCGCCCACGCACAGGGCCACGGGCCCGCCTCCCGGGACCGCCGGTCTCAGGGGCGGAGCTGCTGCGGGGAGCAGGGGGGTCACCTGTGGATCCGAATGTGTCCCCCACCCAGGCTGGACCGGCCCTGCACCCTGCTCTCAGGCCCCGCGTCCAGCCCCACAGAGACACGTAACTCCAACTCAGAGACAGCAACGGTGCGCTTGTCCACCGTGTGCGCGTGTTTATCGGATGCGGCCCCACTGTGCGCCCGGCTCTGTGGTGCTATTGCTGCTCACAGTCAGGCTCCGGAGCACAGCGCCCCCTGCAGGCCTGGCGGGCGCCCCACGGGGGAAGCAGAAATACCCAGGTGTTCACGCCTCCTGCGTGCCAAACCGACACAGGCCAGAGGCATCCCCGCGGGGTCACCCCTTTTGGGGGAGGGAGGCCATCCTGCTTTTCTGTTAGCCTTCGTGCACTTCACACGAGCGAAGTGCACAGACGGCTAGAGCGCTTCTGACCAGCCAGGCGCTGTCCTCAGGGCCACGCGATCGTCACCGGGGCCTGGCCTCCCGCCGCCTCCATGACGTGGGTGTTGCTGCCTGTGCTGCAGGGGAGGAAACGGAGGCAGGGGGAGGGGAACGCCTTGCCCAGCATCACACACAGAGCCAAGACCCAAGCCCCAGGCAGCCCGGGGCCATGCTGCTGGCTCCCTGCGGCCCCACTGTGCGCTCAAGGCCGTCAGCACTCAGCCCGCTGTGCGGGTAAGGCCGTGGGTCCTTCCTGTGCCTCAGGCAGCGTGTGTCCGCCCTTCACTCCACGTATGTGTCTGTTTGCAGTTTCTGAGTTGGAGTTGCATGTCTCTGTGGGGCTGGACGCGGGGCCGGAGAGCAGGGTGCAGGGCCGGTCCAGCCTGGGTGGGGGACACATTCGGGTCCACAGATGACCCCCCTGCTCCCCGCAGCAGCTCCGTCCCTGAGACCGGCGGTCCCGGGAGGCGGGCCCGTGGTCCTGTGTGTGGGCGGGGACCTCGGGGTGGGTTGAGCCGGCAGGAGGACGGAGGTCAGGGCATGGCGGACTGATCCCACATAGGCCCCTGGAATCCTGTTGGAGCAGAAAGCCTTTGGAGACACCCCCTTGCCCTGCCTCCTCCCTCCTGCCCGGCGGGGAAACTGAGGCACGGCGCGGAGCTCCTCCCTATTAGCTCCTGTCTCTCAGGAGCAGGCCTGGAAGGGAGGGCCAGACCCCAGAGGGAGCTGAGCTGGTCGGACGTAGGGAGCCGGTGAGGGCTGCAGGGATCCTGTGAAAACAAGGGCGTGGGGTGGGTGTGAGCCCAGGGGCCGGGGTGGCAGAGTTCTTCGGGAACTCAGGCTGCGGGCCTGGCTGGACCAGGACATCAGGCGGGGAGGCTGCCCTGGGGGGCCAGGCAGCTGCGTGGGACGGGGCCCAGGCAGCCCAGGGGCCGCGGTCTGCTCACGGGCGGAGCAGCCCGGTCTGCGTGCGGCACAGCCCGGTGTGGCCTGGGCTGGAGAGGCCTCACACCTGTCCCGTTCGCATCTGGGCGGTGACTCGGCCGCGGCCACGGGCAGAGCTGGTGAGGCCGCGGGCGACGCCCGGCTGTGTTTTGAGCGGGAGCCAGGGCGGGGTGCCGGAGCAGCCAGCCGGCCGGGCCAGTCGTGTTGGCCCCAGATCAGTGGCAGCCGCCCGTGGCTGTGGCCTCGCGGTGGCTGGCCCCGGGGTCCCCAGCGCGGAGAGGATTCTCAGCGAGTCCCGGTCTCCCAGGCGGCCCTTCCCCTACTAACCCCTGCCCGTCCGTCCCCGCTCCGACCCCGGTCCCCGCCGGGCCGCTCCCCCTGGACGTGCTTATCCGCGGAGAAAACACAGGGCCTGCGGAGGAGGGAGGGGTGGTGTGCGCCTTGGCCGCCTGTGTTAGACGCTGTGCCCGCTCCCTGGGCCTCGGTGAGGAGGGAGCCGGGACGGCCCCTGTCCTCAATGAGTTCCTCCACCCACGTCGGGGCGGCTGGCGATCCGCAGCAACAGTGCTGCTGAGCGCTGGGGTGACCCTGGCCTGCACAGGCAGCCGGGGGGGGGCGGGCACTTACAGAGTCGGGGAGTCACAGCTGAGGCGGGAGCAGCCATTAGGAAGTGGATAGGAGAGAAGCAGGGGAGCGCCTTGGACCGAGGGCAGGGATGGGAGGGAGACAAGATGGAAGGAGTTGACCCTGGGGGAAGGTGAGGTTGGGCAAGTTGTAGGCAGGGCTACTGGCGTTGTTTTTTTTAAATATTTTTTTTTATTAATTTCAGAGAGGAAGGGAGAGAGAGAGAGAGAGAGAGAGAGAGAGAGAGAGAGAGAGAGAGAGAGAGAGAGAGAGAGAAATAGCGATGATGAGAGAGATTCATGAACGGGCTGCCTCCTAACCATCCCACACCCGGGATCGAGCCCAAAACTCAGGCCTGTGCCCCAGCCGGGAATTGAACCGTGACCTCCTGGTTCAGAGCTCGCCCCTCACCCACTGAGCCACGCCTGGTTAGAGTGTCCCCTTTCACTGCCCAGTTTGGGCAATAAAATACATGGACCCCCAGTCCCAGGGTCTCTGTTTTCCCCACGGGGACCCTGGGGCTCATGGAGACTGAGTTAGGGGTGCAGGACCCTGGATGAGGGCGGGGCGGGGTGGGAACAGGGCCTGTCTGACCTCACAGCCCAGCCTTTGCCATCGCCACGCTGCCGTTCACAGGACGGCACAGTTACCGGTATGGGCAGCCTGACTGTCCCTGAGCGCGGGCTCTGTGCCAGCCAGGGGTGCACACCTTCCCCGCGGGTGGCCCTGTCTGTGGGGACCCTATGCATTGGGGGGCAGATGACAGCGCTGTCTGTCCTGGCAGTCTGGCTCTCGGCCACCCTGCTCAGCAGGGCACACACGCTGGACCCTGGCAGCAGCGCCAGGCCTGTGCCTGGGCCAGGAGCCGCTGGCAGAGGCAGTGCCAGCTGCTCGGAGATCGGAGCCCGTCCCAGCCCCTGTGGCCTCTGCTGTTAGCACCACGCGACCGTGTGGTGCGGGAGGCGGCGGCTGGCGGCTGGCTGTGTGGCGGGCAGTGGCGGGGCGGGGTGGGGTGTGTGGGTCAGGGCTGGGGCAGGAGCCGGGCTGACCGTCAGACCCTCGAGCCGGTCACCTCCCTTCTGGAGGCCTGGGGCTCCTCGGGGGAGAGCTTGGCCACAGCCTCCCGTGCCGAGCTGGGCCGGGCGAGGACCAGGCCCTCCCTGAAGGACAGGGTGTCCTCACCTCAGGGCCGTTGTGTCCGTGACATCGGTCACTGCCCCCAGCCCGTCCGACCCCGCTTCCCGCCCAGGCAGCTCGGAGCACCGGGCGGGGAACCCCGGTGACGCCCGGCCCCCGGGCCGCCCGCCCCGGACAGCCTGCCTGGCGCTGGGTCGTCCAGCTCCGAAGTCCCAGCGGCTGGAGGGTTCTGGGTAAGGCCAACCTGGCCCCGTTCCTTTGGCGCTGGCCGGTTTCCCCCGTGCCCAGCGATCACATTCTGGAATCGGGTGCCGGGACCCTCGAGCGCCGTTTGCCCCTCCTCACCAGGTGCTGCCCCCTGTGGCCCCCTTCCCCACCCCTTCCCACCTGCTGGAGCCAGCCCGCTGGCTCCGGGTGGGTGGGGGAGGGGACCTCGTGCTGGACTCTTCACAGCGCCCGGCTCCCCGAGCGTGACCCACATTCCGCAGGACACGGCGTGGGGGGATGGTGGGCGGCTCGCGTGTTTTAATCCTCACTCAAGGGAATTTCCACCGATTTTTTTTTTTTTTTTTTTTTTTGAGAGAGAGAGAGAGTGGAGGGGAGGAAGGAGGAGGAGGGGAGAGAGAGAAACATCGATGGGTTGCCTCCTGCACGGGCCTGGGCTAGGGATGGAACCTGCAACCCAGATACGTGTCCTTGACCAGGAATCAAACCCGGGACCCTTCAGTGCTCAGGCCGATGCTCCAGCCACCCTGGCCAGGGCATGTGTTGTTATTTTTTTAAAAAACCCACTAGGACCTCACACACCTACGATTTCACCCATCTTATTGCTTATGGCAAGAGTTTTTTTTTTTTGTTTTTTTTTTTTTAGAGAGAGAAAGAGAGAGACCCCACTGTGGCTGCCCAGATGGGACCCAGCTCTGGGGCGAGGGGGAGTTGGGAGGAGGGTGTGTGGCTGCCGCCTGCTCGCTGGGGGGCTGCCCCGGAAGCAGACTTTGCTGGCCAGGCTGCCTGTGGCCCCAGGGCAGGAGCTCTTCCTGCTAAGCTCTGCCGTCCACCCCCCACCCAGGCCCACCCACCTCCAGGCAGACTCTGGAGTCCAGAGAACAAGTGGGGCTGGACCCCCAGGTGCGGGAGGCTCCCCAGGACCAGCGGCTGCTCTGCGGGGAGGGGAGGGGGAGAGCTCGCCAGGAATGTCCTGGGGCGGCTCCAGGGCCAACTGCTCAGAGCGAAGGGAAGGGTTTCAGGGTGGCCGGCCCTGCCTCCAGCCTCCGCTCCCCGCTGGCCGGCCCAGCCCTGCACCTTCCTGGGGCCTCCGAGCTGCGCTGTCCCCGTTCCGTGGGCACCGGAGTTCCCTTTGAAACCCGGGCACCGACATCTGGTAGCTCTTAGCGCAGAGGCTGACAGAGCGCTGGGGCGGGCGGGCGGGCGGGCGGAGGACGGAGCCAGCCGCGAGACAAAGGGGAAGGAGCCTGCTGAACTCCAGCCTGCTCCCCGAGGCCGCTTTGATGTGGTTCCCGTCCCCCGAGGCCTTATAAGGCATCATGCCTGCGCTGTGGGCCGGCCTGGTGCTGGCTGCACACCCGGAGACCAGCCAAGGAGCTGGCCTCTCTCTCCCTGGGGCCCCGTGCGGGCCGAGGGGGGCAGGTCTGGGCCCCGTGGCCCGAGAGGCCCCCAAGCCGGCCACTGGGGGGGAGGCAGCCGGGCACCAGGCTGGGGTGGGGGAGGGAGAGGGTCTGGGGATCCAAGAGGCTTCTGATGAGAACGTGGAGCAGAGGCTGGGCTCACCGTCCTGGCGGCCAGAGGAGACCAGCAGTGGGGGGCTGGGCAGGGGATGGCTTCCTGTGGGGCAGGGGGAGTAGGGGGGGTGGGGGGTGGGGGTGAAGGGTGTGGGCGCTGGACCCAGACGGCCGGCCTTCCCTCCTGGCTCTGACACCAGCTGAGTGACTGTCTCACAAGCGCCTTCGGCCAGGCCGGGAGCCGCCGTGCAGCGAGCGGCCTGGGCGGCCCCGCAGCTCCCGGCGTCCAGGGGCCCCTGAGGACCGTCCGGCTCCCGGAGGAAGTGCCGCCGTGGCCAGCCTCCGGCGGAGGGAGGTGGCATCGCCCTCCCTGGGCCTGAAAGATGGGCCCCGCTCGGCTGAGGGCCTGCCCCTGAGCGTGTCCCCGTCCTGTCACCAGCTCTCGCTCCCCTGTCCATCCGGCTCCGTGAACACAGACAGACAGTCCACACGCCCGGGACACGGTCCGGGGTTCGGCCATGGCGGGGGGCGGGGGGGAGGGAAGCCCTCCTGGCCAGGAGGCAGGGCTAGTGCTGAGCCAATGGCCACCTCGCAGCCACCTTTAGGGAAGAGAAGGCAGGGCCCCGGGTGATGTGAAAGAAGAAAAGGGAACGGACCCTAAAATGCGAGCTGTGTCCCCTCCCAACAGCAGCAGACAGGAGAGGGGCCCCGGCTGAGCCCAGTGGATAAGGCGGAGGGACCCCGAAAAGTGATTTTAAACTTTTAATCATTTTTTTGTTCATCGAGAGGAGCACTGGTCTATCTTTCTTTCTTAAAAAAAAAAAAAAAATATATATATATATATATATATATATATATATATATATATATTATTGATTTTTTATTTTTATTTTTTAATATATATTTTATTGATTTTTTACAGAGAGAAAGGGAGAGAGATAGAGAGCCAGAAACGTCGATGAGAGAGAAACATCGACCAGCTGCCTCTTGCACACCCCCTACCGGGGATGTGCCCGCAACCAACGTACATGCCCTTGACCGGAATCGAACCAGGAACCTTACAGTCCGCAGACCGACGCTCTATCCACTGAGCCAAACCGGTCTCGGCATATTATTGATTTTTTACAGAGAAGAAGAGAGAGGGACAGAGAGTTAAAAACATCGATGAGAGAGAAACATCGATCAGCTGCCTCTTGCACACTCCCTACTGGGGATGTGCCCGCAACCAAGGTACAGATCCTTGACCCTAATCGAACCTGGGACCCTTGAGTCGGCAGGCTGACGCTCTATCCACTGAGCAAGACTGGCCCGGGCAGCACTGGTTTTTCTGTTAAGCATCCGAGAGGCAGGACTTTCCCCTGACTTTCCCGGAGAGGGTGCTTTCCTGACCCTTTTGTTTCTCGGAAGGGAAGCTGGGACAGCCGCTGGGTCTGGGCTCGGTTTCTTGCTTGTCGCTCCGTGCCTGCAGGGCTCTGCGGTGAGCCCCGGTGCGTGCGGGGAGCGGGAAGGCCGTGTAATCCCCCCAAAAAACTCACCGCTCCCGGCCAAGAGGTTTCTCAAAGGGGGCCCCACGCCTGCTCCTGAGGAATAAACCTCGGGGTCTGGGGGGGTCGAGGGATGCCGCGAGGGCCACGTGATGCGGTCGTTCCCGGTGCCCGTTGCCATGGTGAGGCCTGCAGGAAGGGACCTGGTCTCACTTTGTTTAGAATCATCTTTTTTGATCCCAGAACTCCTCTTGGCAGAACACCAGTACGTACAGAAGACAGTGTGACAGCTCGTCTTCGCCTTTGGTCTGGAGCCGTCCTGCTGGGCTGGGGCAGAGACGTGGCCTCTGTGGGTATCTCCATGGGGGCAGAGGTGGGGTGCGGATATCCCCAGCCATTGCCCAGCCTGAGGACAGACCACGCTCCTGGCCAACCCGACAGCCCCGAGGGGCAGCCCGACCAGCTGAGACGGTCAACTTAAAAAAAAAAAAAAAAATATATATATATATATATGTATATACACACACATATATATATATATATATATATATGTATACACACACACACACACATACACACACACACACACACACACACACACGCACACACACTTTTATTGATGTTAGAGAGAAAGGGAGAGGGAGAGAGAAACATCCGTGATGAGAGAGAGTCATGGACCGGCTGCCTTCTACACGCCCCACACTGGGGATGGAGCCCACATCCCGGGCCTGTGCCCTGACCCAGAATCGAACTGAGACCTCCTGGTTCATAGGTCGACACTCAACCCCTGAGCCACACCGGCCGGGCTGATGGTCAGCTTTTCAGGTGGACGGGCCTGCCCCATTGGCCCCATTCCCATCGGGACAATCATGTGTGTGTGTGTGTGTGTGAGGGTGGGGCGGCTTCCTCGCCACCAGGCAGGCACACGCTCGCGGCGATGCCAGGTGCCACCTGACCCGGGCGCCCTTCACACCCTGTCTTCCCTCCCCCAGGAGCTGGCGGGCGAGGTTTTCAGAGAGACGCTCAGCGAGGAGGAGGAGGAGGAGGAGGAGGAAGACTTCCGCCTGGAAGGTACTGGCTCCATCGCTTTCTTCCCTCCAGCGGGCGGGGCGGAGGGGATGGGCCATCTGGTCTACCACACGCCCTGCACACCCTCCAGAACTCCGGGGTCCGGGGGAGGGCTGGGGAGCACGAGGGGAGCGTGGCTCCCACGGTGCAGGCCCCGAGGGGAGCGAGGCCGTGGGGGTCCCCAGCCCGGCCCTGTGTGCGCTGTGGGGCTCGGATGGGCTGTTTGGCCTCAGCTGCTCCGTAGGGAGTGAGCGTAGTGGCTCCTCCTGTCCTCCCCCCCATCACCCTCCATCACCCTCCATCACCCTCCATCACCCTCCATCACCCAGCATCAGGCATGCCCTGAGCGCTCCCCCCTGGAGCTGTTCTGATCCCCATTCCCCACTCGTCCCCTCCCCCGGAGCACACACATGTGGACTCTCTCTCCCCACCCCACTCCCGTTGCGCCTCCTTCCTCTTGCCTCCTCTCCTCTCGGGGAAGCCCTGCGTGGAAGACAGAATAGGATAGAGGAGGGTTTGGACCGGGTTGTTCTGGTCAAGCTGTTCGGCCCCTGCCTGCAAATGAAGGCTCACACAGGAGCCCTGGCCAGAAGGCGGTTAGAGCAGAAACACGCCACGTACAGACGGCCCGCGGTCCTGTATGGAGCAAGGGCCACCCGACACCCGTCCCTGTGCATACGTGTAGATGCCTCGTGTGCGCTGCTGAGGAGCCAGAGGCCGAAACACAGAGCAGCCGCTCCCAGACATGAGAGGAGGAGCCTGGGGGTGGGGTGGGGGTGGGGTGGGGGGCAGAGAATGGCGCAGGGGACGGTAGCGCTGGCTGTGACCGACGGGGTAACTTTTACAAGAATGCCGTCCACATTCCTTGTGACACGCGGGGCGGAGGACGGCACTGAACAGGGGACACAGAAGTCAGTCCAGCCGTGCGCGTGGCTGCTCGGGCTGGGCCCTGTGCGGGCTGTGGCTCCCCAGCAGGTGCTGCGGTGTCTGGCCGCCGGGAGGCGCCCACCTGGCCGGGGTGGGTGGGGGCGGGAGTGGTGGGTGTCCCCCGGGTGCCCGCCCGGAGGCGCGTGGAGTCCTGAATCTCCTCTTTGTCTTCCCGTTGGCCGCGTTCACGGCTGCTTGGCGGCTGGAGGGCTGTGCAGGGAGGAGGGAAGGCCGTCTGAGGCAGGAGATAAAAGGAGCCTTTAGCCGTCCCGGGAGAGGCGGCCGTTCGCTCCCGCGTTGTCTGTGAAGCCGGCCCTAATCCCGCGTCTTAGCGGCCGTAAGCGGCCAGCTGGGAGCACGCGGGAGGGGAGATTAAGGCCGGGCTGGGGCTGGGGGCATGGCGGGCTGCAGTTCCCTTTGAACTGCAGGGAGAACAAAGTCAACATCAGATGTCCGAGCCCGGCCGGTGGGGTAGGGCGGGCGGGCGGCACCTGGGGCTCAGGGGAGTGGGGCCCTCCCTCGGCTGACCGGCTGGCCCCGCCCCAGGTGCGAGGCCAGGGCGAGGTCAACCCCACGCCTCCCTCCAGCGCCCACCGGACTTCCCAGCCTCCCCAGGGGTGGGGGACAAGGATGGAGGGCGCAGCCTGGGGCCGGTGGCCTGTGGTCTGAGGTGCAGAGTGGGGAGGGGGGGACCTGTGCAGAGAGTGAGGCCATTGGCGTGCAAGCTCGGAGGACAGCCTGGTTTGGAGAGAGTGCCCCGTGCGCGGGAGCTGTCCTGGTGCGTGTTGTTTTGGGGGTCCATCTTCCTTTCTCTTTTTGGTTAATCCTCACCTGACGATATTTTCCCCATTGAGTTTTGGAGAGCGTGGGAGGGAGCGGGGAGAGAGAGAGAGAGAAGGGAGACGCGGATGGGTTGCCTCCCACACTCACCCCAGCCGGGGCCCCGGGTCAGGAATTGAGGACCGAACTCCGGCCTCGGGGTCCTCATTTGGGTGCCGACTGGGCGCCTGCAGAGGGTGGGGCCCTGGAGTCTGAGGCAGAGAGGCGGTCGCTGGGGAGCAGCAGGGACCCCGCGGTCCCCGCGGAGGGGGCAGGTGGGCGGGCGCCGGCTCCTCTCCCTCAGCTCAGAGCCGGCGCCCGCTGCACCCCGCAGGCCTGGAGGCCCCGCTCAGCTCCCCCTTCACGCAGCGCGGCCCGCACGGCGGAGGTGGCAGGTGTCACGTCCCGGGGTGCGAGGGAAGGTGCGTGCGGGAGGGGGGCGCTCCCGGCTTCAGTAGCTCGGGGTGAGGTTTTAAACCTGAATTTCATCCCAGCTTTCAGCTCGGGCGGGGACGGGGAAGGGTGGGAGGGATGTGGTATTTTTAGTCCAAAGAAGGCTTTTTCCCTCCCCCCCCCCTCTCTTTCTGTCCCTGCCCCAGCATGACCCCCTCCCGCCCCAAACACATGTCCCTTCCCAGTCCGATCTCAGTGTCACAGCCAGAGGCCACACGCCTGATGCTGCGAGGAGAGAGCGTTTGTGGGGAGGGCTTCTCCCCGCCTTTTTTCTTAAAAAAAAAAAAAAAAGTTTTTATTGATTTCCGAGAGAGCGGAAGGGAGAAGGGGAGAGAGCAACATTCACGAGGAGAGAGAATCATGGATCTCAGGGACCGGCTGCCTCCTGCACGCCCCCTGCTGGGGATCGAGCCTGCCACTCGGGCCTGTGCCCCGACTGGGAATCAAACCCTGACCTCCTGGGTCATAGGTCGGCGCTCAACCCCTGAGCAATACTGGCTGGGCTCGAGTTTGCTTTTTTTTTTTTTTTTTTTTTTTTTTTTTTTTTTTAATATATTTTATTGATTTTTTTTACCGAGAGGAAGGGAGAGGGACAGAGAGCTAGAAACATCGATGGGAGAGAAACATCGACAGCTGCCTCCTGAACATCCTCTACTGGGGATGTGTCCGCAACCAAGGCACATGCCCTTGACCGGAATCGAACCCGGACCCACCCCTCAGTCTGCAGGCCGATGGCTCTATCCACTGAGCCACACTGGCTGGGCTCGAGTTTGCTTCTTAAGATCTGTCTCTCCTTTGGTCCCTGCGTGGCGTTAGCGAGAGGAGCCGGTGGATGGTGTGTCCCCACTCCCTCCCCCGGGTCCCGAGCACAGCCCTCGGCCGGGCGGATCTGGGCGTCTCGGGGACCCCGCTCCCAGGGAGAGCCTCCCGCCCAGCGCGCGAGAAACCGTTTGGCCCGGAATGCGCACGCAATACCTTTCTCTTTTTACACACGGCAGACTAGCCACCTCATTATATTTGGCACCGGCTAATATTAAACTCCTCTGCCTCCCCCCGACAGCTGCTGCGGGGGCCTGGGGCGTCAGAAACATCCCGGCGATCCAGCCCGGGATGGAGGTATTTGTGGCAGATCATCTGCGCGAGGACCATTAAAAGGCCGAGTGTGCGGAGTCCACATGGGGCTAGCTCTGACATGGGGCTGGCTGAGCGCACGCCAGGCTCCTGGGCCCTCAGAGGTGCCACCGCGCCTCGGGGTGCCCTGTCACTTCTGCTCTCTGCCGGGGCTCACGTAGTCACTGCCCCATGCTCTCATTTGCGGCTTCTTCCAAAGTTTAATGTCAACAAGGCCTTTCTGGATTGTGTCACAGTAACGGCCTTTGCTGTACCATTCAGGGTCTAGATTTAAAATATATATTTATACTAAAGGCCCGGTGCACGGATTCGTGCGCCCATGGGGTCCCTCAGCTTGGCCTTCGATTCTGGTCAAGGGCATGTGCCTCTCTGATATCCCCCAACGGGCCCCAGATTGTGAGGGGACACAGGCCAGGCTGAGGAACCCCACTGGTACACGATTGGAGCCGGGGAGGGACTGGGGGAGGGCTCCAGGGCGTGTCAGGCTGGTCTCACCCAGTCCCGATCAGCCAGACCCTAGCAGCAAGCTAAGCTACCTGTTGGAGCACCTGCCCTCTGGTGGTCAGTGCTCGGCATAGCGACTGATCTAATGAATGGTCGGACACTTAGCATATTAGGCTTTTATTACATAGGATATTTTTATTGATTTCAGGGTGGAAGGGAGAGGGAGAGAGAATCATTGATCGACTGCCTCCTACACGCTCTCTACTGGGGATGGAGCCTGCAACCCAGGCCTGTGCCCTGACCAGGAATCGAACAAACTGTGACCCCCTGGTGCATAGATCGACGCTCAACCACTGAGCCAGCCGGCTGGGCCAGCGTCTGGATGTTAGCCTACATGCAGGATTCAGGGAGAACCTACCCCTTACCCCATACACCCTATCCCATGCCAGTCCCAGGCTCGGTCAGGCCAGGCTTTGTGGTGTGCTTGCTGTGTGGCCTTCCCCGTGTCCGCCTGCGGAGTTGGTGCAGTGAGCACACCATGGTGGTGGTGGTGGTGGTGGTGGTGGTGGTGGTGGGCTGTGTGCTCTGTGCCCGTACGGCCCATGCCGTCCACGTGGGCGGCCCAGGGCCCGTGGCCAGCAGCCACAGCCCTGCAGACACTTTGGTCGTGGCTGCATGGACGTGGCTGTCCCCTGTGAAGCCACCAGAAGACCCAAGCCAAGACCACACGGGATCGAGTGCTGGACGGGATACGTTTATTTATTTACTTTTAAATACATTTTTATTGATTTCAGAGAGGAGGGAGGGAGGGAGGGAGGGAGGGAGGGAGGGAGGGAGGGAGGGAGAGAGAGAGAGAGGAACATTCATGATGAGAGAAAAATCACTGATTGGCTACTTGGGATTGCGCCCGAAACCCGGGCTTGTGTCCTGACCGGGAACCACACAAACTGTGACCTCCTAGTGCACAGGTCAGCGCTCCCCCACTGAGTCACGCCGGCCCAGCTCCATGGGCTGTTTGGACAGCATCCCGCTAGGGACAAATAGCGTTTGTGCAGATCAGGAGAAGGGGCCCTCCCTCCTCACGTCCGTTCAGAAATGTCCCACACCGTCCGCAGATGGGTGCCGCCAGCACGGGCACACGCCGCCCGGAGCTGTACCCGCACGGCCTGCTGGGCACAGCCAGGCTCCCGTGACCCCACAAGGCTCTGTCCCCGCGGCCGGCGAGGGAGGACGAGCCTGCTGAGAGGGTGGGGTGGGGCAGAGCTGTTTCCTCTCCAGCCCTCCTCCCGCCCTGCTGCTGGGTGGTGCCAGCTGTCAGCACCTCGGGCTGGGTCGGCAGTGCCATCCCACTCCCCGGTCGCCGCTGTGTGCCAGAAAGTGGCCGTGGCTCTCCCGGCCTGCCGCCCACCTCGAGCCAGGGCCCGCGGGCGGGTGCAGGGACGGTGTGTACACCCAGCTCAGCCTAGCCGTGTCCCCGTGCCCCCTCTCTGTCCCCGTGTCCCCGCCCTCTCCTCGCTCCCCGTCCTCCCCGTCCTCCCGGCCCCTCCTCTTCCTAAACGGGGAGGAGGGGCGAGGGAAGGGGCCGCCTTTGATCTCCGCGGAGGAAAGAAGTCTGTTCTGTTCAGGCTTTTGGCGAACACAACAAACAGTGTTTAAAATTTAACTTTGCTTAATTAATTAGTAATTCTGTTTAATGCCGTCTGATCTCCCTCCAAAAGGTATTCTGGAGCCCGAGAAAGGGAACATCAAAGGGAGCGGGTGAGGATGGTCAAGTAATGCATTTAATCTGGCAGTCGCCCGGGGGGGAGCGGTGCCAGGCTGCGGGAGCGCGGGGCGGCATCAGCTGGTAAACACCGCGGCTCCGCTCCTCTCCTCAGTCAGCTCCTCTCCTCATGGCCCGGAGTGAGGAGGGACAGAGAGGAGGAACGGGGAGCCGTTTTGGAAGAAAAGGAGCTCCCCCCAGCCGGTGTTGCTCAGTGGTGAGCGTCGACTATGAACCAGGAGCTCATGGTTCAGTTCCCAAGCAGGGGCGCATGTCCAGGTTGCAGGCTCCACCCCCTAGTAGGGGGCGAGCAGGAGGCGGTCGATCGGTGATGCTTCTCTCTCGTAGAGGTTTCTCTCCCTCTCCTTTCCCCTCTCCCGCTCCCTTCCTCTCTCTGAAATCAATAAAAACATATTCAAAATATTTAGAAAAAGAAAAGGAGCCCTCACCACCACTGCGCCAGACTCCTCTGAGCTGAGAGCGGGTTCGAGGGAGGCAGCACCGACACGTCTGTCCCTCCACGGCTGTGCGCGCGGCTGGGCAGGTGTGCGTGCCCCAGGCTCCCGTGGGGCAGGGGAGTAGCAGGTGGGACCCAGCCTGCGCCCTGAGGTCCTGGTACCCGGAGCGGGTGAAGGCTGCGCTCCCCTACAGCGCCGTCACAGACTCCTCTGCAGAGGGCTGGGGGGGGGGGGGGATGCACGTTAGACTCCGTGGACCAGACCGTCTCTGTTGCGATGACTTGACTCTGCCATCCTGGAGGGAAGCAGCCATACACAACATGTGTCCGAGCAACTGTGTCCCAATAAAACTTTATATATAAAAACAGGAGGCAGCCATGGGGGTGTGGCTTGCCAGTCCTGTTCTGCGTCACCCAGGGTACGCCAGAGGGAAGGGACAGGCTTTGCTTTCCTCCTTCTCTGTCCCTTTTCTTCCTCTCCTCCCACGCCCCCCTCTCACATGAGCAGTGTCTCTGTGGCTGTGCCTCACCGTGGAGGCGCGAGCAGACCCCCCTGCAGTTGTGCCTCCAAGAGATCATCTCGGGGAAAACAAGTCCCTGAGCTGAACAAGGAGGAGGACGAGAGAGAAGGGGCTCCGAATCTGGTGCCAAAGCCCGTCTCCACTATGGTTTTGTCACTGAGGTTGGACCCTGGCAGCTTGTGGGAGGCACCGTTCTCCCTTCTCCAGCCCACCCGCGAGCCAAATGATGGGTGGTGGATGGATGGATGGATGGATGGATGGATGAAAGAATGGATGGATGGAAGGATGGATGGGTGAATGGATGGATGGATGGTAGATGGATGATGGAAGGATGGATGGATGAATGGTAGATGGATGATGGATGGATGGAAGGTGGATGGATGAATGGTAGATGGATGATGGGTAGATGGATGGATGGTGGGTGGGTGGCTAGATATAGATGAAGGATGGATGGATGGTATATGGATGGATGGTTGGATAGTGGGTAGATGGATGGATGGTGGATGGGTGGATAGATGGATGATGGGTAGATGGATGGTGGATGAGTGGATGGATAGCTAGATATGGATGGATGGATGGATGGGTAGATGGGTGGGTGGGTGGAGGGTGATTTGTTCTGCACGGGGATGGCTGGGGCGGGTGCTGGTTTGGCCTGGTTTGGTTCCAGAGGGTCCATGTGGACGTAAAAGCATGACCCCTGAGTCCCGCCCTGACCCTGGCCTTGGTGTCTGCGAGGTGGGTTCTCGGACACTTGCCTCCTCCAGCCATTGGATGGGGACGGTGAGAGGCCACCTTTGATGGGGCAAAGGGGGCGCTGACTGTCCTTGTTCCTGGCCCCGGGCCCGGGCAGGATGGCTCCCAGTCCTGCGCCCCTGTGTGCCTGGCCCCTGCTGGGAAGGGCCCCCTCCAGGGGCGACTGGGTGGCTTTCTGAGCCAGGATGGGGTGCGGCCCTGCTGATGGAGAACAAGCCAGCCACCCTGGTCTTCAGAGAAGACGGGGCGTGGGGCGGGTGGGAGTGACGCCCCCTCCCGGGAGAGGGGGGGAGGGGGGGACCGGACGGAGGACGGCGGTTTCGGCTCGGAGGGGAGGGGGGCTCCCTGGTGGTAGCCGGGACAGAGGTCTCTTTTCTTGGGTTTTATCAAGTGGAACTTGAAAGGCACCACTGAACCTGAAGGTGGTTTTCTGATAACTTCCCTTTGAACTTGGAGTTCGGTCTCGATAAGCGGGCCCCTCACATCTCCAGCCAGGACCTGCGCGCGTGGGGGCTGCCGCTTTGAAGACGAGCTGGCCTTTGTCTCTCTTTCTTCCTTTCCCTCCCTCCCCTGCGGCCCCGCCCGCCCCAGTGGTGTGTGTGGGGTTAGGGGGGCATAAAGGATGCTGCAGCGTGACACCGCCTGTCCCCCGTGGGCAGGATGGGTGTGCCCTGGAGGGGCCCCGGAGCCGCTGGCCGGGCCGGAGGGCAGAGCAGCCTTGACTCCAGCAGGCGGGCCGGGGCAGGGAGGCCCCAGCACCAGCCTCACGCGTCCTCCCTTGCCTTCCCCGCAGTGGCCCTGCCCCCCGAGAAGACCAGCGGGCTGGCCAGTGGCGATGAGAAGAGGATGGAGAAGCCGAGCGAATCCTGTCCAGGCTCCAAGAAGCAGCTGAAGCTGGAGGTAAGTTTCCTTTCCGGGCGCTGGGCCTGGGGAGGGTGGTTTTCTCTCCTCCGTGGTGCGTCTCTTCTAATGCTCCTCCTCCTCCTCCTTCTTCTCCTTCTCCTCCTCCTCCTCCTCTTCCTCCTCCCTCTCCTCCTCCTCCTTCTTCTCCCCCTCCTCCTCCTCCTCCTCCTCCTCCTCCTCCTCCTCCTCCTCCTCCTCCTTTTTCTCCCCCTCCTCCTTCTCCTCCTCCTTCTCCCCTCTTCCTCCTCCTCCTCCCCCTCCTCCTCCTTCTCTTCCTCCTCCTCTTCCTCCTCCCTCTCCTCCTCCTCCTCCTCCTCCTCCTCTTCCTCTTTCTCCTTCTCCTCCTCCTCCTTCTCCTCCTCCTCTTCCTCTTCCTCCTCCTCCATATTTTTATTGATTTCAGAGAGGAAGGGAGAGAGAGGAGAGATAGAAACATCCATGATGAGAGAGAATCATGAATTGGCTGCCTCCTGCATGCTCCCTACTGGAGAGAGAGCCTGCAACCCGGGCCCGTGCCCTTGACTGGAATTGAACCTGGGACCATTCAGTCTGCAGGCCGACGCTCTATCCGCTGAGCCACACTGGCCGGGGCTCGGCGGTGCTTTTGGAGGAGGAAGCTGAGGCCTGGCCAGATGTGGAGGCCGCTCAGCTCCTCATGGACAGGAGGGAAGGCCCGGGCCTGGACGTCCTGTATCCTTGTGAGCCCGGGGGATGTTTCTAGAGAGGGGCAGGCTGCCTGCCGGATGGTCCGTGTCCATGGGGAGCGCTCCCCTCAGGAGTCCAGGAGGGAGTGGCAATAGCTGCCAAGCTGTCTCTGAACCTCAAACCTTTGGAGCGAAGCAGAGGGCCAGGGAGAGGGAGTCGGTTAGACTCTATGTGTGCATGCATGAGCGTGTGGGCATGCATGTGTCTGTGAACACATATGCAAACACACAAGTGTGTAAGAGTAGATATTATGTGGACACACATGTGTGTGAGAGCATGTATGCACACATATACAAGTGCATATGCGTCAGCATATATATGTAGGTGTGTGCGCATGTATTTGTTAGTTTGTGTGTATATGAGCATGTGCACATTTGTGTGGGCGTGTGTGTGTGTGTGAGAGAGCAGGTGAGTGCGTGCCTGTCTGTAGGTGTGCGTGGGTGTGTGTGTGTGTGTGTGCACGCACAGGTGTGTGTGTGCCTGTCTGTAGGTGTGTGGGGTGAGTGCCCGTGTGCGGGGTGAGTGCGTGCCTGTCTGTAGGTATGTGTGTGTGTGAGTGCCCGTGTGTGAGCAGGTGAGTGCGTGCCTGTCTGTAGGTGTGAGTGGGTGTGTGTGTGTGTGTGCACGCACAGGTGTGTGCGTGCCTGTCTGTAGGTGTGCGGGGTGAGTGCCCGTGTGCGGGGTGAGTGTGTGCCTGTCTGTAGGTGTGCGTGTGTGCGCGTATGTGAGCAGGTGTGTGCGTGCCTGTCTGTAGGTGTGCGGGGTGAGTGCCCGTGTGCGGGGTGAGTGCGGTGCCACCTGAAGCACTTCCTCAGAGCGGAGCGGGCACTTGGCAGGCATCAGACGGACGTGCCACAACTGAGGGAAGCGCGGCTTTGAGCTCAGCGTGGCTGCGGAGCGGGGAGCCGGCCTGCGCTGGAGGCTGGGGGCAGGGCGCGGCGCTGGCGGCGCTGGCCACGCTTTCTCTAGCGACCGGGGCCCGTGCCTCCGCCTGGGGAGCCGAGCCTGCCGTGTGCCCGCCGGCCGGGCAGGGCGTGGGCAGGGTGGTCCGGCCTCTCTGCCGGTTCTCACAGAACCTGTGGACCTTCAAGGCCCTTTCCCGACGCTCTTCCCCAGTCAGCCGTCCTTCCAGAACTCTCTGTGTCCAGCGGCCCTGGCACTGCCCGCCAGTGCCAGTGCTCACTGGACGGCTCTGTGTGCCAGCCAGGCTCCACAGCCGTCCCCAGCCCCCCCAAAGCAGACCGAGACCAGGGTCTGGGGTGACAGGGAGCAGGGAAGGAGGGGGCCAATGAAGGGAAAGGGGTGGCTCACAGCTAGGGCAGCGGAGGCTCAGTCCCCGGGTGCCCTCAGATTTGTCCTTCGGAGGGGCGTGGAGGCTGGGGTCCCCTCCACCCTTCGCCCCGCCCTGGGCATGCAGTCCCTGGCTTTCCCTCCCGGCTGCCCTCACATAGAAGCCAGGGGCTGGAGGTGGGACCTGCCCCCCCACAGCCACGCTGAGCACCGAGGGCGGAGGGCAGGCCAGTGGCTGCTCCAACACGGCTGTGAGGGCGGCACCGCCGTTTTCTGTAACTCACACAGGGAAACTGAGGCGCGGGGAGACACGCCTGGGGGGAGGGCACGCAGCGGTGGGGCCATGCAGGCGGCCGCCTGAAGGACCGTTAGTTCTTTGTGCCCATCCTTCCCCTGCCTTCTGGCCAGGAGCCACGCCGGGAGCCGCAACACAGCTTCCTAAGTTACTGTGCCCGTATGTGTGTGTGTGTGTGTGCGCACGCGCGCGTGTGTGTGTGCAAGCAGGTGCAGGTGTGTGTATGTGACTATGCACACACACACGCGTGTGTGATGCACATATGTATAGGCGTGCACAGGTGCAGATGTGAGCACACACAGGCATACATGTGTGCATGTGTGTGGACATGTATGTGCACATGTGTGCATGCATATGGCAAGGGTAGCGTCTAGCCCTCGGTCCACGCTAAGTCTTTCCAGGGCCACAGAGCCCCTCTCAGACCCTGCCCCGTGTGTCCTTAACCTGTGAGGTCCCCGAGCCCGTCTGACACCCTGCGGGCATCTCTCCCAGCCAAACCTCCCGCCCGGCCTGGCCGCTCTCCCCGGCCAGCCGCATCCTGGTCCTTACTCTGCAGGGGGGCGGGGGCAGCCCTGTGGCCTGGCCCCCGGGTGCTCCGGCCGCTGGGTGACTGCACCGCGTGCTGTCTGTCTGTCTGTCCGTCCAGGAGCTGCAGTGTGACGTGTCCGTGGAGGAGGACAGCCGGCAGGAGTGGACCTTCACCCTGTACGACTTCGACAACAACGGGAAGGTCACCCGGGAGGTGAGTGTGCCGCCTGCCCCCTGGCCCGGGGCCGTGCCCTGGGGACTGTGCGGGGAGCGGCGTGGTGGGAACGAGGCGAGGCAGGTGCACACCCCCCTGCTTCAGCCAGTGCGGTTTCTGCCTCCCCCGCCCCAGGACATCACCAGCCTGCTGCACACCATCTACGAGGTGGTGGACTCCTCCGTCAACCACTCCCCAACGTCCAGCAAGACGCTGCGGGTGAAGCTCACCGTGGCCCCCGACGGGAGCCAGGGCCGGAGGAGCCTCCTTCTCCACCACCCCGGTGAGGGCGGGCGAGGGCGGGCGGCGCCGGAGTCCCTGCCGGCAGGCGGGGCTGTGGGGCCCTTGAAGGGGTGGGGCTGGGATCCGGAAAGGGTTCCAGGTGGAGGGCCGGAGGGAGCACCGCACGGCTGTGTGGCCGGCAGCCAGGCGGAGGCTGTGTGCTGGGTGGGAGGGCCGGGCCCTGGAGCCCAGCCCTGCGGTGCGGGGAGACGCTGAGCAGGAGGGGTGGGGTCCCTGGGAGACCCCACTGTCTGGTCCTGGCTCGGAGAAGCCTGGCCACCGAGCCGTTGGGCAGCGGCCGGGCCGGCCCGGAGGCGTCGGGAGCGGGACGGAGCTGCTCACCGGGCTGTCTGGGGCGGGACTCAGACCTGCAGAGCGCCAGGCCCCGAGCGGAGACCAAGCCGGCGGAGGAGCTGTGCAGCTGGGACAAGAGGCAGCGGGCCCCGCTCAGGTACAGCAGGCGGGGGGGGGGGGGAGGCGGGGGCCGGGCACCGGGCACGGTACGCACCAGCTGTGCCCGCGTCTGAGGGATCCCAGCAGGACAGGCTCACAGCGTTCGATTTTTTAAAAAATAACTGAGTCCTGCCCGGCCAGGGTGGCTCAGCGGTTGAACATCAACCTATGGATCAGGAGGTCAGGGTTCGATTCCCGGCCAGGGCGCATGCCCGGGTTGTGGGCTCCATCCCGAGTGTGGGCGTGCAGGAGGCAGCTGATCTATGACTCTCTCTCATCACCGATGTTTCTCTCTCTCCCTCTCTCTTCCTCTCTGAAACCAATAAATGGTTTAAAAAAATAAAAAATGACTGAGTACAGGCCTACATCGCTTTATCCAAACGCTTCAGGCCAGAGAGAGTTGGCATTTGGCGTCGGCTGGTTTGCAAAGGTGCTCCCAGTGACCCCTGACCCCTGCTTTGGGCCTGTTCCTCCCAGAAAGGCCAGGGCGGCCAGGCAGGGGTCTGTCTCCACGGACTGCTCCCTCCCTCTCACCGTCCCCGGGACCCAGAGGGAAGCAGCAAAGGGTCCGGGAGGATTGGTCCTTGGCTTCCCAGGAGGCTGTGCCCCCCCCCCCCCACACCAGTGCCTGCCCCTGCCAGCACCTGCCACTCACTCGCCTTCCTGTGACAGGTTCCAGGGGGACAGCCGCCTGGAGCAGCCCGGCTGCTACCACCCGTGTGTGGATGAGAACATTGAGAGGAGAAACCACTACTTAGACCTCGCGGGGATAGAGAACTACACGTCCCAGTTCGGGCCTGGTAAGGGGGCTGAAGGGGATTGAGGGGGGCCTGGCTGGGGGCGTGGCTGTGCTGGAGGGGGCGTGGTCTGGATGAGGGCGTGGCCAGGCCGCAGGTGAGTCAGGTGGGTAGTGGTCACCATCCCCCCTGTGCTAGGGGAAGGCAGAGCTTAGATGGGTCAGGTTCAAGATGTTATTGGGGCAGTGACATTAAAAACATTAAAAAAAGTAAAGCGATGCTGGCTGGTGTGGCTCCGTGGCTGAGCATTGACTCATGAACCAAGAGGTCGCTGATTCGGGTCCCCGTCAGGCACATACACGCCCAGGTTGTGGGTTCGATCCCCGATGGTACAGGAGGCAGCCGATCCATGCTTCTCTGTCATTGATGTTTCTATCTATCTCTCTCTCCCTCTCCCTTCCTCTCGACCTAAACACCAATAAAAATATATTTAAAAAAATAAATGAACGCGTGCACAAAGTGAACCGGACCAGAGAGTATCTGAGAGCTTGTAGCACAGGGAAGAACAGTCGCCCCGCACCCACCCTGCCCTCCTGCCCCGCGCCCCTCTCCGCCCGGGCAGGACCCCACTTCCCTAAGCTCTGTCTGTGTCAGCTCTGCTGCCCCAGCTCTCGCTCAGACCAATGAGAACGGAGCTCAGATACCGGCACCCCGCCCCTCCCCACCCCCTCCATGCTGGTTTTCCGGAGTTACCCTGGAAGTGGAGGAACATGCCTGCAGGTCTCCTTCATGCTCACGACCCCACTTGGGCACCCTCTCCGCCCCCCTCGCTTCCACAGCTCCCTGTAGGGAGGGGAGTTCTGTCTAACGGCCCCACGCAGACACAGCCTTCCCACCAGGCAGACGGCGGGGTTCCGCTGCAGGGCACTGTCCCCGAGGCCAGGGAGAGGTGGGGACGTGTGGACTCTGACAGAGTGCAGCCGGCCTGCCGAAACCTGTTTGGCTCAGTGGATAGAGCGTCGGCCTGCAGACTGAAAGGTCCCGGGTTCGATTCCGGTCAAGGGCATGTGCCTTGGTTGCAGGCACATCCCCAGTAGGGGGTGTGCAGGAGGCAGCTGATCGATGTTTCTCCCTCATCGATGTTTCTAACTCTCTATCCCTCTCCTTTCCTCTCTGTAAAAAAATCAATAAAAAATATTTTTTAAAAATTAAAAAAAAAAAAAAGAAGAAGAATAGCCGGCCTTCCACAGTCCCGGCGAACCAGGGGGGAGGTGATTGTGGGGCGCAGTGCAGAGTTGCCATAGTAGGTGCTCATGAAATACCTGTTGCCTTGGTCCCCAGGCTCCCCGGCGGTGGCCCAGAAGTCAGAACTGCCCCCCCGTGCCTCCAACCCGACGCGGTCTCGCTCCCACGAGCCCGACGCCGTCCACGCCCCCCAGCGGAAGCCCCCAGGCGCAGACCCCGGCTCGGCCCACGGCCCGGACACCCCGTTCGCCAAGGCCCCGGAGGCCCAGCAGCGGCTCCGCGGCGCCCAGGACGGGAGCAAGCACTTTGTGAGGTCCCCCAAGGCCCAGGGCAGGAACGCGGGCGGGGGCCACGCGGCCAGGGGGGCCAGGGGCAAGCCCCCCCCGGGACCCGCCGTGCCCGCGGCGTCCCCGGCCGCCCGCCTGGCCGCCGGCCCGGGCCTCCTCCCCGCCCTGGCACCCCTCGGGCACAGGAAGCACCGGCACCGGGCCAAGGAGGGCCCGCCGGGGTGCCGGGCCCTGCAGGCCGCGCTGGCCGGCGGCTCGGTGGCCCACGACGGCCAGGCCGGCCAGGCGGTCCAGAGACACGAGCACCACCACCACCACGAGCACCACCACCACTACCACCACTTCTACCAGACATAGGCCCGGCCCCGCCGCGGGCATCTCTTCCTATTGATCATTGTTACTATGACGACCGTTGTCATTGATGATTATTGCTACTCCACTCATATCCAGCTCGCCTCCGTGTAGACGGCCCGTGGACACACAGAACTAACCCTTATTTATATGCCGTGGGGACCGCGGGCCGGGCCGCGGCCAGGGGAGGCCGGAGGCTCCCTCAGGTTCCAGCTGTGGTTTCTCGCAGGCCCACGCCCTTCCCAGCCCCCTGCCCCCACCCCCGGCCCCCCACTCCGCCCCGGAGCCCCGGGCCAGCGCCCTGCCGCGCCCCATGGCTCCCAGGAGAGAGAGCACCCTGTGCGGCCGGCTCCCGGAGCCCCTCGAAACCTCCGAGAAGACACACAGCTGCTACCTCTTGGCTTATCCCGGCGTCCTCCTGCCCTGCCCGCCCGACGGTCACGTGCTCCCAGGACCCCCGAGGACAGCGGGCTCCGCGCCGCCTTCCCGGCCGCTGCGCGCGCGCGTGTGTGTCCAACCAGAGGCCTCCGCTGCCCTTTCTGCAGGATCGTTTCTGAAGAGACACGTCTCCCCCCCCCCCCTTCCTCCTCCTCCTCTTCCTCCTCCTCCTCCTCTTCCTCCTCCTCCTCCTCCTCCTCTTCCTCCTCCTCCTCTTCCTCCTCCTCTTCCTCCTCCTCCTCCTCTTACTCTTACTCCTCCTCTTCTTCCTCCTCCTCCCCTCCTCTTCCTCCTCCTCCTCCTCCTCTTACTCTTCCTCCTCCTCTTACTCTTCCTCCTCCTCTTACTCCTCCTCCTCCTCCTCTTCCTCCTCCTCTTCCTCCTCCTCTTACTCCTTCTCCTCCTCCTCCTCTTCCTCCTCCTCCTCTTCCTCCTCCTCCTCCTCTTCCTCCTCCTCTTCCTCCTCCTCCTCCTCTTACTCTTACTCCTCCTCTTACTCCTCCTCCTCCTCTTCTTCCTCCTCCTCCCCTCCTCTTCCTCTTCCTCCTCCTCCTCTTACTCTTCCTCCTCCTCTTACTCCTCCTCTTACTCCTCCTCCTCCTCCTCTTCCTCCTCCTCTTCCTCCTCCTCTTACTCCTTCTCCTCCTCCTCCTCTTCCTCCTCCTCCTTTTCCTCCTCCTCCTCCTCCTCCTCCTCCTCCTCCTCCTCCTCCTCCTTGCTTCTTCGGAAAGATACGCACACCGTCCAGACTGCCCTGAAACCAGACTTCCCGCTCTGGAACCCTCCGAGAGGGAGCCGGCCAGGCAGGGCACGGGGTGTCGCGGCTGAGGGAAGATGCGGGAACCTCGAGGTCTGCCCTCCGCAGACATCCACAGGGCCCGGCGCGGTCCCTGCCGGCTCTCTGTACCCATAGCTAGACGCCGCCCGTCCGTTCCGCTGTATCTTTCTATAAATATACACTCTCAGGTACCTCCCCCGTGTGCCCGCGTCCCTGCCTCCCCTGTCCACACCCCTCCGAGCCCAGACGTGGCCCCGCGTGCCTCCCGCCCCCCCTGCTGGGGCCCCATCCGATGCCAGCAGCCCCTCGCCTGTCCTCGGGGTCCCTTCTGTGGTCAGGGGTCAGGGTTTTGGGCAGGCCTGCTGGGGCGCGGGAGCAGCAGGCGGGGCAGTGGCCGGAGCTGGCCCGGGGGCATGCTCCGAAGGGCCGGCTTTTGTCTGATGGAAGCCTGGAGGGACTGCTCTCAAGCCATGGGGACACTCACAAGGCACTCGCTGAGGAGTCTGATAAAGGAGGGTGCCACCCGGTGCGGGCAAAGCTGGCAAGAGTGTAGGATCAAGGCCAGCACTGGGGTCACTCCCAGCCTGCAGGGGGTGGGGAAGGGGGTCCCCCTGAGGAGCAGTGAGCCATGCTGCCAGGGACCCTGCAGGGACCAGCCACACGGCCTCCCTCTCCTGCGGGCCCTGCGTCCTGTTGTGCTGAAGCCATGGGGAGCTGGAGGGCGGGGAGCTGCTGATGGGGTTCCCCTGCAGGGGAGAGGGGGGCGGGGTCCTTCCAGGCGGAGCAGAGAGGGCAGAGTGAGCCCAGCTGCCTGCCTGCCTGATGCTTGGTCGCTCAGCTGCCACCCCTTTTCCAGCCTCTGGTTTGGGCTCCAGGGGGTCGGCAAGGAGTTCTCTTTGAAAATACTGGGCTTAGTTGTTGTCCCCAAGGGACTGGGTTAGTGACCCGTGTGCGTGGGCATGGGTTAATACAGTTCATCCTCAGGACAACCCTCCGAGGAGGAGCCAGCGAAGTGCGGGGAGCTGGAGCTCAGAGAGGTTGAGTGACTCACCTGAGGTCACACAGCAGGTGGCAGAGCTGGGGTCCTAGTCCTCCCCCGAGGTCCCTTAACCACTGCATCCGGGCTTATGACAGTCGGTATCCAACACAAACTGATGGGAATGGAACCAAAGCCGGGAAGGAGGGAGGGAGGAGGGAGGAGGGGGGAAGGAGGAGGGAGACCCCCCCCACCCCCTAGCGTGTTTTGTCACCGTGTGGGGGCTGCCAGCTCTCTGGACCTCACAACCAAGTAGGAAAGGATCTTACACTAGGCTAGTAGTCTGCAAACCATGGGTCGCGAGCCACATGCGGCTCTTTGGCCCCTGGAGTATGGCTCTTCCATAAAACACCATGGCCTGGGAGAGTCTGTGTTGAAGAAGTGATGTTAGAAGTTTAAGTTTAAAAAATGTGGCTCTCCAAAGAAATGTCAATCGTCGTCCTGTTGATAGCTGGCTCTGTGGACGGATGAGTTTGCCGACCACGGCCCTAGGCGAAGCCAAGGGGAGCTGGAGGACGGGGACCTCGAGAATGTTCTGATTGGCTGGGCTCAGAGCTGGTACCCATGCCTGGGCCAATCGCCGTAGCCCACTGGGATCACGTGGCCAACCTGTGGCAAGGGGCGGGGTCTGCACAGAAGGAGAGGAAGGATGCTGAGCAGACCTGTGCTCCTGGTCCCCCAGGCCCCGAAATGCCGCAACCATGGCAACGAACCAGGTATGGGGTCCGCACAGGGAGCCTCCCTGTGGCCTGGTGACTGGGGCCTGGCGGCTCCTCGGCCTGAGAGGAGGTCCCGGCCGCCGGCCCCAGCCCCACGGCTGTCAGGAGTCTATTTCCTGGTCACTGAGATTTACTTTAAAAACCACTTTGAGAAATGGTGGCGTGCGCAGATCAAAGAGCCCAAAAAGGTGTGCGTGAACAGGACCTGCTTTCGGCATCTCTGGGTAAGCTCTGGGGCCGCTCCGTGCGGCCTGGTGGCTGGAGCACAGACCCGGGGCCAGGCCACCTGGGTTCAATCCTCTCTGAGTGCTCCACGTGGGATCAGGGCCTCTCGAGCCTCAGTTTCCCCTTCAGGAAAGGGGATCAGAAAAGACTCCCCCGCAGAGCTGGGTGAGAAGGCACTGAGCTAAAGTCGCGGTTGGAGCACATACATGCGCTCGCTGCCGTGTACAAGAATAAGTTCATTTAGACACGGCATCTCCCCATGTGAACTTTGTTAGCTTTTTAAAGAGACGCTGTTTTTTTTTTTTTTTTTTTTTTTCAGAGCTGTGTTAGGTTTGTAACAAAATGGAGAGGAAGGGACAGAGTCCTGATACCCTCCCTCCCCACCTCAGGCACAGTTTCCCCGCTGTCACCATCAGTCACCAGAGAGGTGCATTTCTAAAATATATGTTCCTATTGATCTCAGAGAAGGAGAGAGAGAGAAACACCAATGATGAGAGGGAATCATCAATGGGCTGCCTCCCGCACACCCCCCACTGGGGATCAAGCCTGCGACCTGGGCATGGGCCCTTGACCAGAATGGAACCCTGTCCACAGGCCGATGCTCTACCCACTGAGCAAACTGGCTAGGGCCAGAGTGACACTTTTTTTTTTTTTTTTTTTTTTTTTTTTTACCAAGAATGAACCTACATGGACACATCATAACCAATGCCGGCGTTTGTTGTAAATCCCATGGGTAGTGACGTGTATCCATCATTATAATATCACACAGAATATTATAAAATCACACAGGATATTTCCACTAAATACTCTGCCCGTTCATCTCTCCCTCACTCCCCCCCTTTTGTTCTTTTTAAAAGTATTTCTAACACAATTTTGTAACAGAAAACATTGTGTCCCAGCGACTCTGACCTCCCCCAGCTTTCCAGAGGCGGCCTTTGCGATGTTTATTTCGGGCCTATTTTTAAGGAAGAAAACATGGCAGCCCTGGCCTCATCCCCCTGCGGGGCCCAGGCCTTTATTTTTACCCCAGCGGGAGCGTGTGTGTGAGCTCGGCTGGTCTCTGTGACCTCATGTCTTCGGCGACCTGGCCCGTGGGCCGTACCCCTGGGGCCCTTCTCTCCAACAGCTGCTCAGACTCTGGGCGGCGGCCCCTCCCCTCCCTGCAGGCGTGCGGGGCTCTCCCTGGGCCGGCCCCGGTGCCCACACGTTCCTGGCCCCCAGAAGAAGCTGCACCCCGGGATTAGCAGTGGAAGGAAGAGGAGAGAGAGGAACGCAGGGGGACCACAGAAGGCAGCAGTGCTCCTGGGGAGGCTCTGAGCATATGCTCCTGCAGGCTGGGGTCGGGGGGCTTTGTCTTGTGTGCAAATCAACCCCCGAGACCTCCCCCCTCCCTGCCCCGTACTAGAGCCTGGGCCTGGCCCCCAGCTCTGAGCACCAGTGCGGGGCCTTGAGCTGCTGTCGGGGAGACTGGACTCACTGGTGCCCGGATGCCCCGTTTCCGCTGACCTGCCGCCGGGCACCGAGGTGGCCGGGGGTGTCCAGGTGAGGCTGGCGGCTGCCGTGGGCCACTCCCATCTCCTGGGGCCTGGGGTGCACTCCCCACCCAGCCATGCCGATGACACGTTTTGGCAAAGGAACAGCAGGGAGCAGGGTGTTGGCGATGTAGAGGGTCCCTACACATCCCTAACACCCTGACCCCCCCCCCCCCCGACCCCTACACATCCCTAACACCCTGACCCCCCCCACCCCTACACATCCCTAATACCCTGACCCCCCCTACACATCCCTAACACCCTGACCTCCCCCCCCACCCCTACACATCCCTAACACCCTGACCCCCCCCACCCCTACACATCCCTAACACCCTGACCCCCCCCGACCCCTACACATCCCTAATACCCTGACCCCCCCCACCCCCCCTGCACAGAATGCTTGCTATTCACAAAGTGAACCGGTCACCTGCAGGAAGCCTAAAAGGCCATGAACTTGGCCTAAACAGGCTTCCCAGGAGCACGGCAGCCGCGACAGGGAGAAATAAAAGAACGGAAGGACAGCTGACGTCCTGAGGAAGACATCGCTAGGAAATTGTTTGAAAAATAATAATACGACGTGACAGGAACACATAGCAAAGTTTCAAAACACAAAACGCATAACTATTGATAGACAATATCAGAAGCCCCAAGAAACATAAGAAATTAAAAAAGCCACTGTTCCTAACTCATTCACCAAATGCCCCCCTTTAACATCAAACTGCCCCCCCCCGGGGGGGGCGTGTACCCCACGCTGGGAACCGCTGGCATGGACGGTGATATGCAGCCACGCAGCAGCCATGTTTCACGTGAAAGTTCGACAGAGCAACACAGCCTGGGCAGCTTTCAATCTTGCTAACTGAGAACAGAAAATAGAGAAAAAATGGCCTCTTACTGTGCAGAGAGGGAAGGAAACCCACCCGGACTGGGCTCGGCTTCAGAGCAGAAACCCTCACTGTGCGCTCTCGTCCTCCGCCTCGGTCTCTGGGGGAACCTGGCGGAGGTGCAGGGCGCAGGGCACAGGCCCGGGAGCTGAGGATGTGGTCGCTCCTCGCCTCTGAGACGGGAGAACTGAGGCCTCGTGGGGCAGAGCAGGAGTGGACACTCTCACCCCACCCGGAGCTGAGCCCAGACCAGCTCTCGGCCCCTCTTGCAGGCCGTGGCCTCAGCTGCCCCGAGGACAGGGGGCTAGGCCGGCACCTGGCACCCAGATGCACACAGCACGGCCCTGCACGGCCACGCGACCCCGGCCCTCAGCTGGCACCGCTCCGCTGAGTGGCCCCAAACTCCCGCTGCTCGGCGCCCTGAGTGCGGATTGGGGTTCCGAGGGGTCTGTGACAATCAGGGGTGCCCGTGTGTACGTGTTGGGGCCCCTGATGGTTTGGGGAGCATCTGTTTCCGCCCAAAGTCATCGCGGTCCTTGGCCGGCCCCAGCCGCAGCACAGGCAGGTGCTCCAGGGCTAAATAGCTGCCGGCGAGGCCCGGAGCCAGGCAGGCGGGCACGGGCTGCTCCAGGCACAGCCCCGCGACGGGTTCATGGAGACTCAGGGCATCGGGACAGCCCGGAGGCCAGGGTGCCCAGGGGTGCCGGGCCCTGGAGGAGGAGGGACGGGCTCCCAGCAGGCCGGGTTCCGTGGCTCTGAGTGGCCCGGTGCCCTGGCCAGACCCCTTCCAGATGGAGAGGCCCCCGGCCCTCTTACCCGGAGTCACCTGACCCCATTTCCTCTGGCTCCGTCCTGGAAAGGCAGCAGCATCTGATTGTGATTTGCCTCGGAAGTTCCTGGCCAGAATATTCTAGAGCGGCTCATGTGACCTCTTTTCCCGCCCTCCCATCCCCCTTCCCTCCCTCCCTCTTCCCTCTCTCCTCCCTCCCTCCCCCTCTCTCCTCCTCCCCTCTCTCCTCCCTCCCCTCCTCCTTTCCCCCTTCCCTCCCTCCCTCTTCCCTCTCTCCTCCCTCCCTCCCCCTCTCCCCTCTTCCCTCTCTCCTCCCTCCCTCTCTCCCCTCCTCCCCTCTCTCCTCCCTCCCTCTCTCCCCTCCTCCCTGCCTCTCTCCCCTCTTCCCTCCCTCCCCTCCTCCTTTCCCCCTTCCCTCCCTCTTCCCTCTCTTCTCCTTCCCTCCCTCTCTCCCCTCCTCCCTCCTTCTTCCCTCCCTCCTTCCCTCCCTCCCTCTTCCCTCTCTCCTCCCTCCCTCCCACTCTCTCCTCCTCCCTTCTCTCCTCCCTCCCCTCCTCTTTTCCCCCTTCCCTCCCTCCCTCTTCCCTCTCTCCTCCCTCCTTCTCTCTCTCCCCTCCTCCCCTCTCCCCTCTCCCCTCCCTCCCCTCCTCCTTTCCCCTCTTCCCTCCCTCCCTCTCTCCCCTCCTCCCCTCTCTCCTCCCTCCCTCTCTCCCCTCTCTCCCTCCCTAAGGGTTTGAGTATCTCATTCAAATCCGTGCTGTGCCCTTGAGTTCCTGTAAGTGAGTTCCTGGAGTCTGCCCGCTCCTTGCAGACCGGGAGCTGCCCAAACAGTTTGCCGGAGGCCTGGGAAGAGCACAGGGTGACCCCACCTGGCACTCGCTGCCCAGAGAGGTCCTGCTCGGACCCCGCTGGCCTCCCCCGGCCCACACCAGTTCATCCCAGACCCCTCTGTCCACCCGCACTTTCCAGTGTTTGCTGAGCAGCTACTATGTGTCAGGAGCCCAGCTCGGCACTAATGAAACAGTCACCTCCCTCCCTGCCTGCCTTCACAGAGCTTTCAGCCAGTGGGGTGTGTGTGTGTGTGTGTGTGTGTGTGTGTGTATATGTGGAGTGGGAGCTGTCGCACAAACATTATGTTGTTACCAACTGTGACCACTTCTGTGGATGAGGAGGAACAAGCCAGGTGAAAAGCAGAGGAAGCAGCTAGTGCAAAGGCCCTGAGGCGGGCGGCGGGCAGGCCAGCGGGTGACCTGACCACCTCGGAGGCCAGCGAGGCTGAGTTCGGACAGCAAGGGGGGGGGGGGAGGAAGGGGGGCAGGTGAACTGAGCCCGGGGGGCCACAGGGGCGAGTTTGCGCATCATTCTGGGGGAAGCTTCCAGAAGGTGGAGGGTCAACAGGGCGGGCAGGACAGGATGTGACCATCCGGCCCCTTCGGGGAGAACCGGTTGGCAGCAGGGGCCTGGCCAGCGGCGCCCAGTGGTGCTGCTGGGTAGATGTTGCTGATGACATTCCTGCCGGGGTCCCGGGGATTAGGAATACCCTCCCCGCTGCTGAATGACCTTCTTCTTTTTAAAAAATATACTTTATTGACTTTTCACAGAGAGGAAGGGAGAGGGACAGAGAGTTAGAAACATCGATGAGAGAGAAACACCGACCAGCTGCCTCCTGCTGGGGATGTGCCCGCAACCAAGGCACATGTCCTTGACCGGAATCGAACCTGGGACCCATCAGTCCGCAGGCCGATGCTCTATCCACTGAGCCGCACCGGTTTCGGCCGAATAGCCCTCTTCTGGATCGGGGGAAGGGATGGGAGTGAAGCTGGAAGGCGTGAGGGGACAAAGGCAGAGAGAACCAGGCCTCGGTTTCCTGCTGAGTGGGGAATGCCGGGAGAGGAGGAGGCAGGCCGGTGTTGACGTGAACGCGGGGGACTGAGCAGGCCCGTGTTCCCACGCGGAGCCCCGCGTCCCACAGGCGCCCGGGGCCTTTGAAGTCGGCGGGCCCAGCGGGGAGCGGGGCTTCCGTGGAGACCAGCCGCTCGGGGGCGGAGACAGGCAGGGCCAATGATAATGTACATCTGTTTCGGGGAATTTATAAGCTTTGAACATTTTTTATGGGCAGATAAGTGGGTCCTTTTCTTACCATAACTTGGAACTTCAAAGCGGAGTGTGTGGATAATGCAAATTGCTGAAACGCGAGCTTTTCCCCAACAAAGAGGGGCCCGGGCAGAGCCGGGGAGACAAAGGAGGCTAATTGATGCCACATCTTTTATGTGCGGACGCAGCCTTGCGCGGACATGGATTTTTATGGAATAAGGCACTGGCCGGCCGGGAGGGGGGGGGTTTATGGAGGAGGAGGAGGAGGGGGAGGAGGAGGAGGAGGAGGCCAGGAGGCAGGAGGGGGGCTGGGACCGGCCCTGAGGGCCAGGCCAGGCTGCGGGTCAGCCCTGGGGGCACAGTCCCGCCTTCTTGGAGCCCTCGCCCTTAGAGGGAAGACAAGCAAATGGACACCAGGGACACTTCTGAGCCAGCCGAGGCCCGGCCAGCTCGGGGCCTGGTCCATCAGAGTGAGGCCCTAGGGCTGTGGTCGGCAAAGGGCGGCTCTCAAGCCACAGGCGGCTCTTTGGCTCCCGGAGTGTGGCTCTTCCACAAAAACACCTCGGCCTGGGCGAGTCTGTGTTGAAGACGTGGCGTTAGAAGAAGTTTTTAAGTTTAAAAAATGTGGCTCTCCAAAGAAATGTCCATCGTTGTGCTGTTGCTATCTGGCTCTGTGGACGGATGAGTTTGCCGACCACTGGGCTAGGGGCTTAGGGGCTGGGGGGAGCCCGGAGGCCTGGGGACTTAGGAAACCCCCTGCAGGCACAATCCTGGCGGGAGGGGGTGAGGGGGACATCCTAGGTGGTGAGACAGCTGGGTCAGGCGCCCTGCGTTCTGCCTCTGCTGCCTGCTCACCAGCCCTGAGCCTTCGTACCGCCCCCTCTTCCCCCACAGCAATTAGCCTGTGAGCTCCTGCAGGGCAGGGACACAGGCAACCCTCAGTATGTGCCTGTGGATGCATGATTGAGTGAATGAACAACTGAATGAATGAATGGATAACTGAATGAATGAATGAATGAACAGTTGAACGGATGAATGATTCAGTGAACGAATGATTGAGTGACTGAATGAGTGGTTGAATGAATTAGTGATGGGATAAATGAAGGAGTGAATGAGCCGCATGGAGCTCTGTTTTTTCCCCATTTTCACGTCCGCAGCGGAAGACTCAGACAGGAAGGGGAGGGAGGGTGTGTTTGACCTTGTGCCCTGTGGTTGACCCCAATACCCCTCTGCACCCCGAGGTGAGTCTAAGCCAGTCCGCATGTGGCAGCGAGAGGGAGGATGGTTCTCACCAATGGCTGCACCGGGCAGTGATGGGGCGGCATGTCCTGGCCAATGGGATGTGTGGGGCAGTGAGGGGGCGGGTGGTCCTGGCCAATGGGGCGGGTGGTCCTGGCCAATAGGCTGTGTGGGGTAGTGAGCGGGGCGATAGGTCCTGGCCAGTGGTTTGTATGGGGCAGCGAGAAGGTGGCTGGTCCTTTCAATGGGCTGCATCTGGCAGTGAGGAGGAGGGCGCTGGCCCTGTCCAATGGGCTGTGTGAAGTAGTGAGGGGGCGGCTGGCCTGGCCAATGGGCTGTGTGGGGCAGAGTGGGCATGGCTGGTCCTGGCCAATGGGCTGTGTGGGGCAGAGAGGGGTGGCTGATTCTGTCCAATGGGCTGTGTGGGGCAGAGAGGGGTGGCTGATTCTGTCCAATGGGCTGTGTGGGGCAGAGAGGGCGTGGCTGGTCCTGGCCAATGGGCTGTGTGGGGCAGAGAGGGCGTGGCTAGACCTGACCTATGGGCTGTATTGGCCAGTGAGAAGGTGACTCCTCCTGATTAATGGGCTGCATCTGGCGCCAAATGATCCACCTGCCCACCCAGCCCCCCCCACCCCTGCCTGCATCCTCTATCCCCCTCCTCCACCCCTGCCTGCACCCTCTATCCCCCCTCCACCCCTGCCTGCACCCTCTATCCCCCCCACCCCTGCCTGCCCCCCCTCCACCTCTGCCTGCACCCTCTCCCCCCTCCTCCACCCCTGCCTGCACCCTCTCCCCCCTTCTCCACCCCTGCCTGCACCCTCTCCCCCCTCCTCCACCTCTGCCTGCACCCTCTCCCCACTCCTCCACCCCTGCCTGCACCCTCTCCCCCCTCCTCCACCCCTGCCTGCACCCTCTATCCCCCTCCTCCACCCCTGCCTGCACCCTCTCCCCTGATCCCCGCACCCTCTCCACCCGATCCTAACGGCCACCCGCCCAGGACGCCGGGGTCCTCCCCGCGCCGGGCGGGGGACGGGGCGCAGCCACACTCTCATTAGTCGCTCTGACGTCTCTTGTCGCCCATCAGGGAACAAGCAGGGCTTTGATCACAGCACGAGGAGAGCGGCTGAAGGCTCAGCCTGTGAAGGCGGGCCAGCGGCAGGCAGGGAGCCGGCCGCAGCCCTGTTCAAAGCGGAGCGGCTTCCAGGCTCCGGGCTCGCTCGTCTGAGGGCTGCTCAGGGCCCGCCCGCAGCCTGGGTTTTAAATGGGCCAAGGAGCCCCAAGGTGGGGGAGGCGTCCCAGGGGCTCTGGGGAGGGGAGGGGGCTCCTGGGGGGACACCGGCACCCCGGACCCTGCGTCTCGGATCAGGGGCTGTTGGAGCTGCATGGCCAGCGGGTCCGGTGGCCTTGCCTCCTGCCCCGGCCTCATCTCCCCACCTGCCCCCCAATCTCCCCTTCCTGCCCCTCTGCCGGAGCAAGAATGGGGTCCCCGCGGGCACAGGGCCGCCTGCCCCGAGGGGTGCAGGGTGCTGTCTACACGCAGCAGCCCTTTGCTGAGTGCCCTCCATCCGCCCGGCTCCAGGACAGGCTGCGGATATAAGTCTCGGGGCGGGTACAGGTGGGGGGGATAAGATAAAAATGGGGAAGCCGTTCTGAAAGCCTCGCAAATCCCACAGAGCGTGAACCCTCAGGGCGCGGGTCCTGCACAGCCACAGAGGCCAACCGCCCACCCCGCCCTGCCAGCCCCTCTTCTGGGCCCGTGGTCGGCAAACTCCTCCGTCCGCAGAGCCAAATGCCAACGGCACGACGACGGACATGTCTCCGGAGAGCCACGTTTTTAAAACGTGAACTTCCTCTAACGCCGCGTCTTCAACACAGACTCGCCCAGGCCGTGGCGTTTTGTGGAAGAGCCACACTCACGGGGCCAAAGAGCCGCCTGTGGCTCATGAGCTGCAGTTTGCCTACCACGGTTCTAGGTGGTTCTGAGGACCACGGGGGCTGGGCAGGCGTGGGGCGTGGGCAGGACAGGCGGTTGGATGTGTCCATAAGAGTGAGCTGGTGGCCCAGCCCGTGGCTCCGTGGATGAGCGTGGACCTGTGAACCAGGAGGTCAGGGTTCCATTCCCGGTCAGGGCACGGGCCAGGGGTGCAGGCTCCATCCCCAGTGTGGGGCGTGCAGGAGGCAGCCGGTCCGTGATTCTCTCTCCTCCTTGACCTTTCTCTCTCTCCCTCCCCCTTCCTCTCTGAAATCAATAAAATATATCTCAACTATTTGCCCCACACAGAGAGCGCATGCCATGTAAGTGTGCCACCCAACTAAGTATCACCAAACAGATGCCCTCATCCCCCTCCCCAGAGACTGAGAATAGATCCCCTCCCTTCCCGAGGCCTCCTGCCGCCCATCCCACCGCAGCCCCCCCCCCCCCCTGCCCAGCAGACAGAGCCACTCCCTGGAGGTCACAGGGCCCTGCTCTGCTTGCTTGCTTTCTTTCTTTCTTTCTTTCTTTCTTTCTTTCTTTCTTTCTTTCTTTCTTTCTTTTAAAAAAAATATATTTTATTGATTTTTTACAGAGAGGAAGAGAGAGGGATAGAGAGAAACATCGATGAGAGAGAATCATTGACCAGCTGCCTCCTGCACACCCCCCCACTGGGGATGTGCCTGCAACCCAGGTACATGCTCTTGATCGTGATCGAACCCGGGACCTTTCAGTCCGCAGGCCGACGCCCTATCCACTGAGCCACACTGGTTTCGGCCCACTCTGCGTTTTCCTTCTCCTTGCCCTGGGACGAAGCATCCTCAGCCAGTACCCCAGCGTCTCCTCCTCCCCAGCACCATCAGGGGGCGTCCTATCCGCTGCACTGTCTGCGTCTGCCCCTTGGCTCACGCCAGCGGGTGGGCCCCATCCTTTCCCCAGCACACGTCCTTTTCCGGGCTGCATACTATTCCCCCAGCGCCCAGACCACAGCGCTCACCCTCTCCTGGTCCCTGGGCGCTGGGTGCTCCCAGCTGGGGGTCGTGGTTGGACGCCGTCCTGCTCTGAAGTTCTCGTCCGGGCTTTGGGGTGAGCGTCTCCCCGTTTCTCGGCGGGGGCCTTCCTAAAGGGGGCGTACTGGTCCGCACAGAGTCCTCCATGTCCGGCTCCAGGAGAGGGTGGCCAAGCGCGTTCCTAAGTGGTGGCACCAGTTCGCACCCTAACAAGCAAGGGGTACTTCTCCGTTATCTCCCTCCCCCTCTCGCCCTTCCAACCTGGCTTTACCCACCGGCGGCACCGGCTCAGGTGTGCAAAGGTGGAAGCGAGTCCAGGTGTGCGGCAAGGAGTCCTGTCCCCTCCCCCACTCCAGGGCGCAGATGGAGGGGGTCCCCTCTTCCTCTCCTACCCCTGCCCCCCCACTACCACCTGGGTCCTCAGAAGCTGGGGGGTGGGGGGAGGTCTGGGGATGGGCGTGGCGCCCAGAGCCTCCCTCCTGTTGGAGAAAGAACCCCTCCCCCATGAGGAGGGAGGGTTAAGCAGCCCCCCGCCCGGGCCCCCGCCCCCGGAGCCAGCTGGCCGCCCAGGGGCGCTGCAGGGCTATTTCTAAGCGCCCTATTTTGTTAGGAGGCGTCCCCGGCTCCTCTCTGATCGCCCAGGGGCACCAGCCTCCTCCCGCCTCTGGGGCCTCCGGGCTGCGGCGACGAGGCTGGGGAGCAGACACGCAGGCGGTGAGGTCCTGAACCCCAAGTCCTGGTCGCCCGGGGCCCCAGAAACCCTGGCAGTGGCCGGCGGGAGGGAGGGTGGGGGGGTGACGGAGGCAGCGAAGCATCCCGCGCCTTCCCAGCACAGCTTTTAACCTCCAGCGCTGTTTCAAACCGCCTCGGACAAACGGGCTTGCAAAGTCTTTTCTTTTTCGGGAAAAGCTGACTCCCTAACGGTTCCTCCCTCCGCTCCCGCCGCCCGCGGAGCGCCGGGGAGGCAGCGCCCTCTGCCGGCCGCTTTGCAGACTTCAGGAACGGATCCATCTCCTGGATGCCGCCTCCGCAGGGGGGAAAGGGGAAAAGGAAGCATCTTTGCTGCCTTCAGGGACCGGAAGTGACCAGTGAGCCCGCGGAGCTCGCCAGCAGCGAGGCAAGGCCCAGCGAGCCGCGGCGTTGGCTGCTTTGTTGCCTGAAATGAGGAAACGGGACCATTACAGGCCGGTTCACACCAGCAGGGCCGTGAGACCAAAAGGCCCTGGCGGGGAAGGACACTATGTGGCAGTGACATGCTAACGGCCTATGATACAATGTCACCACACTTCAACCTGCCACCCTCCGACACACGTGAATGGTGGAGGCATTTAACCCCAAGGGCGACCCCATGCAAACTGGGGGCTCTGCGTGATCGCGTCATCAGATGTAACCCTCTGGCGGGGATGTTGATAACGGGGGAGGCTGTGTGTGTGTGTGTGTGTGTGTGTGTGTGTGCATGTGGGGGGGGCGATGGAAAACCTCTGCACCTTTTCCTTCGTTCCGCTGTGAACCCAAAACTGCTCTAAGGAAGCCTGGTGCATCTACAAAGCAGACTGCAGAGCAGCGTGAGGCCCGTTCCTGCTGCAGGCTGGTCGAGCCGGTGGTGGTGGCTGCGCTGTGGGGCGGGGGCTCCCTGCCTGGGGAGGGACTCAGGGTGCTCCCTGCATCCCCTCCAGAAGAAAGCTTCGCCCGATTCCAACGGGGCCTCTGGGGTTGCAGACAAGGGAGCACACGAGGCCAGAGGAGAGAGAGCAGAGCCGAGGGAAGCAGAAGTGACGGAGGAAGTGAGAGTGAGGGAGCGGGGTTGGATGACACAGCTTCACGCTGGTTCCTCCTGGGCTGCTCCGAGGAGAAAGCCTCCCTTGTCCGTTACCCCGGCTCTCCTTCCGCTCAGCCGGGGCTGGGGCCCCTCCTTTCCGGGCCCGGCCTGCGTCCCCAGGGCTGGAAGAGGTTCCCGCCTTAGCACCGCCTTTCTGCTTCCCCTCTGGCCACCACGCTCCCGTGGCCGCCTCCCGAGCGTCCCCCGTGGCTCCCTTCCACACCTCCTCCTCCGAGAAGCCCTCCCTGGCCATTCGGCTGAGGGATCACTGTGTCTGCTGCGCCGCCGCCGGCCATGGCGCTGTGGTGTGGACAGCTGCTCTGGTCTCTGTGACCGGGAGCGAGTCCCCTCTCCAGCCTCCGTGTCCCCACCTGTAAACAGACACAGCGAAGAGACCCTAAAGGGTGCCGCAGGGTGGATTTCCTGCTCTGCTCCTTGTCGGCTGTGTGGCCTCGGGCAAGTCACGCAACCTCTCTGGGCCTGTGTCCGGCCTGTTAGATGCTGTTTTCCCACGGTGACTCAGGGGAGGCCTGTCTGATCCCGTCCGCGGGACCACAGGGCAGGCGGGAGAGGCTGCTGGAGCAGGCTGCTGTCCAGAGGAGCCCCCAGGCTCTGGGGAGAGGGCCCAGCGCGGTTGCCAGGTGCGAGGGAGCTGGCCTGGGCTACCAGCTGCAGGCTCCTGGCCCTGCAGTGAGGCAGGCGTGTGGGAGGGGCTTAGGTGTGTGGGAGGAGCTTAGGTGTGTGGGAGGAGCCTATGTGTGTGGGAGGAGCCTAGGTGTGTGGGAGGGGCTTCGGGTGTGTATGTGTGGGGGGGTGGGAGGCAGGAAGACAGATGGGGAGGAGCCAGGTGGAGCGGATGCTGCTCCTCAGGCACCTCCCATTTGAACTTGCCTAGCTCCTGCTTTCACCTGTGCAGACAGGAATCACCTGTGAGGAAGGGGAGGGAGCTGGGTGAGTCTGGGGTGGGGCCTGAGGTTGGGCGTTGCCAGCAGCTCCCAGCTCCCCGGAGGCTGATGGTTCTGGTCCCAGGCGGGTTGTGGTGGGCCCTGCGGAAGGTGCCCTGGAGGAGGCGGCACGGAGCAGAAGGACTTGTTCCAGGACCTAAGACGTGCGTGGGTCCTTGGCTTCCCCAGCAGCAGGGAGAGGCCCGGAGGAGACGGCGTGCGGGTCCTCCAGGCCCTCAGACGCCTGTGAGGGATGAAGCCTGTGGCCAGAAGCCCCGGAGACCAACAGGCCAACCACCCGGGAGGGCGGCACCGAGTGCCCCCAGAGAGTGGGTGGGCGCCCTGATGCGGCCCTTCGTGGACAGCCCCCTTAGGAAGCCCGGGTAAGTCCATTCCCTGCCTTGGGGTCGTGATGGGGAACGCCCTGATATGATTTTGTAGGTCCCCTCCACCCCGTTATTAGTGTTTTTTTTTTTTTAAACAAAAAAACCTCACACATGCACAGAATGTGATATTTTGGGGTGTAGACGACCCCCACATTCGACATCTGCCCTCGCCACTGGCCTGGTCCAGGCTGACTTCCCAGGTACCTGGCCCCAGCCCCCCTTCTCTCTGTGCCAGGACCTCCCTGTGGAAGAAGCGTGGCCACGGGTGCGTACCCAGACCCCAACCCTGCAGGGCAGATTCTAGGAGGTCCCCACCCCAGTGGCACCCCGTGAGACTCCCGTGTCCCTCGTGGTCCCTCTGCACCCAGCAGGCTGACATCCGGGGCCCACTCAGCTCACCCCGCTGGCTGCCCGAATCATCTACTAACCCCCCCGCCTCCTGCTGGGCTTTCTTTCTTTTTAAAAAACGTATTTTCATTGATGTCAGAGAGGAAGGGTGAGGGAGAGGGAGATAGAAACATCAGTGATGAGAGAGAATCATGGACCGGCCGCCTCTTGCACGCCCCGCCCTGGGGATCGAGTCCGCCACCAGGGCCTATGCCCTGACCAGGAATCAAACCCTGACCTCCCGGTTTTCATAGGTCCACGCTCGCCACTGAGCCACACAAGCCGGGGCTGGGTTTGTGGTTTTATTTATTTATTTTTTTAAATATATATTTTATTTATTTATTTATTTATTTATTTATTTATTTATTTATTTATTTATTTATTTATTTTACAGAGAGGAAGGGAGAGGGATAGAGAGCTAGAAACATCGATGAGCGCGAAACATCCATCAGCTGCCTCCTGCACACCCCCTCCTAGGGATGTGCCCGCAACCAAGGCACATGCCCTTGACCGGAATCGAACCTGGGACCCTTCACACCGCAGGCCGACGCTCTATCCACTGAGCCACACTGGTTTAGGCTGGGTTTGTGGTTTTAGATCAGGGGAGCCTGGCATCTAAGGGACACAGGGAGGAGTGGGGGAGAGGAGGGGAAGTTGGGGGCCAGGGGTGGGGCCTCCGCTGGACGCAGCTGGGGAAATGGGGGACTCTAAGCGGCCCCACGTGGCTATTGCATCCAGGAGGCGCCCCGAGGACAGGGTCTGCAGCTTGCAGCGGCTCAGTCCAGGTACTCGCGCACGGCCAGCTCCTTGAGCGTGAGGCCCCGCGGGCCGGGCCTGCGCAGCTGGCAGTCCTCCAGGCGCCGCTGCAGGGGCGCGCAGTCGCGGCCCAGCGCGCCGGCCAGGCGCACCATGGCGTCCAGCAGCGGCTCCAGGTAGCGGTGTCCGTCCCGCAGCCGCGCCAGCGCGCGCTCGCCCGCCGCGAAGGCCTCCAGGGGGCGCTCGAGCTCGCGCAGGCAGAGCAGCGCGGCGCAGAGCGCGGGGGCGGCGGCGGCCGGCCGGTGCGCCGTGAGCCGCGCCTGCAGCGGCCCCGCGCGGCCCAGCGCGCCCAGCGCCCGCGCGTACTGGCCGGCGCGCAGGCAGCCGAAGGCCTCGCGCAGCTCGGGCCGCGTCAGGAAGTCCAGCAGCTCCCGCGAGCGGCGCACGCCGCGCAGGGCCGCCAGCTGCCGCAGGTACTCGGCCAGCGCCCGCGAGCGCGCGGCGATCAGCGCGGGCGCCAGGTTGCCCAGCAGCCGCTTCCCCGGGAAGGCCACGTCCTCCATCTCCTCCGGGAAGGCGCGCAGCAGGCCGCGCTGCAGCGCCTCGAAGTCCGAGTAGCGCCGCTCCAGCACCGCCTTCGTGCTGTCGTAGCTGCCCGTCTGGATGACCACCACCTGGTACATCTGCGGAGGGGGGAGGGAGGGGGGGAGATGGAGAGAGAGGGGGGGAGAGATGGAGAGAGAGATAGGGAGAGAGAAGAGAGAGATTGGGGGGGAGAGAGAGAGAGAGAGAGAGATGGAGAGAGGGATGGGGTGAGAGAGAGAGAGATGGTGAGAGAGATATGGAGAGAGAGAGGGATGGAGAGAGGGAGATATGGAGAGAGAGAGAGAGAGATCATTGGAGTGCATCCCAAGGAGGGTCTGAAGGGACAGAGCCATCCTGGCGACGGGAAAGAATGATGATGGGGAGTGAAAGCACACCCTGAAAATGGGCTTTTTTTTTTTTTTTTTTTTTTTTTTTGGTAATATGCTCATCTTCAACCCGAGGCTGTGTTCCCACTGATCTCTGAGAGAGCGTGGAGAGGGAGGGAAAGAGAGAGACACATGGATGTCCATAGATTGCCATCTGCACGCGCCCCGAGGAGCCTGCGGAATCCAATGGGGACCCTTCCGTCGGCGGGCTGATGCTCTGCCCACTGAGCCAAACTGGCAGGATGGGCTGCTCTGTGCGGTGCTGTTTTAAATGGCACTGGAACCATCCTCCCCCGCAGAACTGACCCTGGAAGGTGAGCCCTTCCCGGCCGGGGAAGCCGAGGCCCGCGGACCTGACCCCTGACCCCTGACCCCGGGCAGGGGAGGCGGTGCTTACCACAAACCTGCACGGTGTCCCCTCCTCGATGCGGGCCGAGGCGATGTCGAAGATCAGCCTCACGGGCTTGCGGTCGCCCTTCTCGCCCCTCCAGTACTCCTGCAGCTCCCGCGTGGTCATGCCGGAGTGGGCGCCTGGGCTGCCGGCAGCGACGGCGGCTGCGAGAACAGCACTGCAGCCTACGACCGGGCCCCTGCATGCGGGGCCAGGCCTGGGGGGCGGCCGGGTCTGCCTGGGATGGGCCATGGGGCTCCAGAGGAGCTGTGGCTCCCCCGTCCCCGTCCCCCCAAGAACGAGGCCAGCCGGGCATCAGCCCGACCCTGGGCCCCACCTGCTGAACCCATCCTGCCCTGGATGACGGGCGGGCGGACGGACAGGCGGACGGACGGACGGACGGCCTGACGTGGCCCCTCCTCCCCACGCGGCTGTGGTTGCCAAATGCAACGTGTGTCGCCCGCTCCTCTTCCCGCCTGCCGGTGGGCCCGCGCCCGGCTCCGCGGCTCCGTGGGGCTGAGCCGGCTCCGGAGGCCCCCGGCTGTCACATGGCATCTGCTGAGGTGCCCACCCGTGTTTCAGATGTCCTCCCACCTGCGTTCCCCCGCCCACGCCCCCGCCCCACTCACCCGGGTCCCCTTCAGGTCCTGGAGCGGGGAGGCCAGGGCCAGCGGCGGGCGCCTCCTGCCCAGCCCCTGCCTCGCTTGGGGTGGTGAGTCCCGCCCATCCGGGGCTCCAGGGCTGCTGGGCAGTGGCCATGCTCGGGGCTGCCCGGGGGACAGAGAGAACAGTGAGCTGAGACCGGTGTGGCTCAGTGGGTAGACTGTCGGCCTGTGGACTGAAGGGTTTGATTCCAATCAAGGGCATGCACCTTGGTTGCGGGCACATCCCCAGGAGGGGGTGTGCAGGAGGCAGCTGATCGATGATTCTCTCATTGATGTTTCTAACTCTCTATTCCTCTCTATTCCTCTCTGTAAAAAATCAATAAGAAATATTTTTTTAAAAAAGAGAGAGAGAACAGTGAGTGCCTCTTGGGGTGGGGGGTAGGGGGGGCTGGTGAGTCCTGGGAGGCCTGGGACCTGTCTCCTGGTCCCCAGTGCTGGGCCGCCCTGCCCACCAGCTGCCTGCCCCCCTGCCGGTGCTAAACCAGGACCCATGGCCGAGCAGGTCCTTCCTTGTTAGGATCCTTATATTGCCAGTTTATGCTCTGAATTTCTTATTTTATTTAATTTATTTTTTTCAATATATTTTTATTGATTTCAGAGAGGAAGGGAGAGGGAAAGAGACATCCGTGATGAGAGAAAATCACAGATTGGCTGCCTCCTGCATGCCCTTTACTGGGGATGGAGCCCCAAACCCGGGCCTGTGCCCTGACCGGGAATCGCACCTACAACCCTTTCATGTCCAGGATGACACTCCAACCCACTGAGCCACACCGGCCGGGGCCATCCATCACTTCTTCCCCCACTTCCTGGTCCCCCAGGTTTTTCACACCCACTGTCTTCTTCACCCCCCCTCCCCGTCCCCCCAGGCCTGTCCGGACTCCCAGAGCAGAGGAGGCGGGCCCAGGGGCTATGGCTGGGGAGTGTGCCCCACGAGCAGAGCCAGAGCTGTGAGCCCCCAGGCCTCTGCCCGCAGCGCCCGCTCCCTCCCTCCCTCCGCGGGAATCCCCGCTTTGTGATAGGAACCGAGACTTCCAGCGGTTGGTGGTGGGCAGGGCATGGGGTGGGACAGAAGGAGCCTGTTTGTCTGCGGGGTCCTTCCACCCCTGCTGGGGCGGGGGGCGGGGAGGGGCGGCGGGGGGGGGGCGGTGACCCTGTGAAGGAGCTGTCCGGGTGCCTGGCATGTTCCTTACCTTCTCTGCCTCAGTTTCTTTTATACAAGCAGAACCCACTCCCTGGGGCTGGCGTCCATGGGCAGCATCGCCCAGACCCCCCCCCACCCCCGTTCTCCCCCCCACCCCCGCCCCCCACTGTCTAACAGTCCTGCTCTTTATCAGACATACGATAGATGCTTCGAGAACTAAGTGAGAAATAAAAGCTCTAAACCAAGGTAGCAGCTGGAGCAGCACTGTCAGCGTCTGAGACGGATCGGAAAGGGGGACAGTGAGCTCATGGGCAGGAGCTCAGAACACGAAGGGTGCAGGCGGCTGGGTCTGCAGGTGGGCCCGGGGTGGGGCTGGGCGTGAACGCTGGCCTGTCCGACTCCAGGCCCGGTCTGCACCCTGTGCCCCTGCGGCCTGGACAGAGGGGGGAGGGGGGAAACGCTGCCGGAACAGCCCCCGCTGCCACCAGAGCCTCCTCGGCGAGGGGTGCTGGGGCTCGGAGAGGCCAGATCCCCTGGCCCCCGGCACCAGAGTCCAGCCCAGCAGGTCTGGGGGTGGGCCCCGGACTCCCCATGGTACACAAGTCGCCCAGGGGTTCCCTGGCACCACTGTTTCGGAAACACAGGTGTGGCACCGAATCCCCCCCAGGTCAGGAGGGGCTGTGGAAGGAACCTCCAGAGGAACCGAGGCCGCGGAGGGCTGGGGAGCGGCTCCCTGGGCCGTCCCAGGGTGCACCGAGGCGCCGCCCGCCCTCTGGGGCCCACCCTTCCCCCAACAGGTGCTGAGGGTGGGTCCCGGTCCGCCGGGCTCAGGCCCGGGGGTGGGGGGCCCGGGGGGCACTGAGCTTGGGATCAGCCACTGACCTCTGACCTGCGGCTGCTGGCCCTGTGGGAGTCCAGGGGTCCGGGAGCGGGTCATGGGCCCCTCAGCGCTGCATTCAGGCTCCGGGCCGTGGCGGTGCGCAGTTCCCCGTTTGAAAACAGGAACTAGGCCGTGTGGCCGGCTCCGGGCGCCCAGCCCATTGGCTGCCGAGCAGGGTCTCGCGGGGCGCCAGGCTGGGGGGCAGAAGCCAGTGGCCTGGCTGTCCTTCCGGGTCCCGGACACACCTCTGGCCTCCGAACCCCAGCTCCCACACTCTGTTTTTTTTAAATCCTCACCCAAGGGTGTTTTCCCATTGATCCTTAGGGAGAGTGGGAGGGATGGGGAGAGACAGGGCGAAACGTTGATGTGAGAGACACATCGATGGGTTGCCTCCTGCACCAGCCCTGACCGGTACCCGGGCCCGGGAGGAGTCTGCAACAGAGGTCACGTACCTTGGCTGGAATCGAACCCCAGTCCCTTTGGTCCTCCGGCCGACACTCTACCCATTGAGCCACACTGGCCAGGACTGTTGCCACCTTCCTGTTCTTTTTGGCGAGGCATCTGGTCGAGTCCATGGCTCCCTTTGTTTTGTAAATCCTCACCTGAGGATATTTCTTTCCATTTATTTTTAGAGAGAGTAGAAGGGAAGGAGGGAGAGGGAGAGAGAGTGTGACATCGATGTGAGAGAGACACATCCATTGCTTGCCTCCTACAGGTGCCCCATCGAGGGCCAGGGGTCCAACCTACAACTCAGATACGTGCCCTGGACCGGGAATTGAACCCGAGACCTTTTGGTGCCAGGGCCAGGGCTCTAACCACTCACCCACACTGGCCAGAGCTGTGGCTCACCTTGTGGTCGGATCATTTTCTTCGGCTCGGTGTGGAGGGAGGCCGAGCATGCTCTCCCCTCCTTCCCGGACTGAGGCTGCAAGATGCCAGGGAGGTGGACAGCCCTCCTCTGCCATCCTGCCAGCCTCGTACCCGCAGCCAGCACCCCCTGCAGAGAGCGGGAGTCACTGCTCCCAGGGGGGGCGGGGCAGGGGGCGCTCTGTGGGAACCCTGGACGCAGGGCGTCTGGCCGGGCAGCGGGAGCCCTGCTGGCCCAGGGGGCCGCCAGGAGCTGGCTTCTCGGCAGCCCAGGTGGGGTGAGGAGCCCCACGTGCCTACGAGGCAGGCAAGGCCCCGCTGCCGTGATGGGGGGTGAGGACTGGGGGGACCCCCTGGAGTGCCGCGCCGGCCGGTGAGGAGGGGGCACCGAGGGGTCCCGGGGGCTCTTATGTAAGGTGACCAGACGTCCCGCTTTTGGCGGGACACTCTTGATTTTTAACAATTTGTCCCGCGTCCCTCGGCATTTTAAACAAGATTTCTGGACTTTTTTATAACGCCGCGGGATGGGGGACAAATTGTTAAAAATCGGACTGTCTCGCCAAAAGCCGGACGCCTGGTCACCTTCCTCTCACGGAATTCAAACTGGACCCTCTGTGGCTTCTCCTTCTCCGGACCCCGCCCGCGCCTGTGCCCTCCCCCCACACTGCGTGGGGTCCCGCTGAGCATCACACTGAGCCGTGTGGGCCCGCTCTGTCCTCAGACACGCCCGGCCCTCCCCCGCCCGGCCTTCAGCCACGATGCCCTCCCTTGCTTTCTCTCTCCCTTTCAGGGTGCAGCGTGCTGGTCCCCCACTTTGTGGCCTCCCCTGGCCCCTCGGTCCAGACCTGCGTGGCGTGGCTTATGTGTTTGCTCTCTCATTGCTGGTCTCCCTCACCAGGATGGCGGGGACTCTGTTGGCGGTCTGTTCCTTTGGCAGGACCTGCCTCGGTGCTCAGCTGTGGGCGCGAAGGAAGGAGCCCTTGGGCGGATGAATGAGTGAAGGAATGAAGGAATGAATGCACGGATGCATGAGTGGGTGGATGAATGAATGAATGCATGCACGAGTGGGTGATGCAGAGGGTGGTGATCGGGGCTGGGCTCCAGCTCAGCCCTGACTCACGGGTGCCCGGGGGAAGCCACCGCCCCTCTCTGGATGCCAGCTTCCGGAATTGCAACATGAGCTCATCCAGGATCCTCCCCCACCATTGAGCAAGCAAGGGGAAACTGCACCCCCGCTCCCCACCGCCCCAGGTGTCTGTCCCACAGCTGGGAACCCCAATACTCACACGCTTTTTTTGGGGGGGGGGAGTAAATGACGCCCCACATGGGGGATGGAGCCCGCAGCCCGGGCCTGCGCCCTGACTGGGAATCGAACCGTGCCTTCCTGGTTCCTAGGTGGATGCTCCACCCCTGAGCCACGCCGGGACCGGGCAGTTCTCTTAAGCGGCCTCCATGGCGGGGCATCGAGGAGGCTCTGGCTGTTCACCGGGGCGGCTTCAGTCCTGCTAACCTGCGAGGGCTGCCTGCGCAGGAGTTCACCTGGAGACAGTGTGCGTGTGTGTGCGTGTGTGCGCGCGTGTGCGCGCGCGTGTGCATGTGTGCACGCGTGTGCACGTGTATGTGCGCGCGTGTGCATGTGTGTGCGCGCGTGTGTGCACGTGTATGTGCACGTGTGTGCACGTGTATGTGTGCGTGTGTGTGTGCGCGCGTGCGTGTGTGTGAGTGTGTGTGTGTGTGTGTGAGAGAGAGAGAGAGAGAGAGAGGACAGAGGGGGGCTTGTCCTGGGAGACTCTGGTTGCCTCCAGCTGGAAGGTGGCCCAGGACCGGGACACACAGTGCCGGGGTCACACACGGGGCGGGGGTCAGCACCCAGGTGGCCAGCTGCAGGCGGGGAGCTGGAGGCTGCAGGGCGGAGTGGAGGCTGCAGGGCGCGGTGGAGGCTCCGGGCGGGAGGGGCGCGGTCGGCGCGGGCGGGTGGGCGTGGCTAGCTCGGGCCGGGGTGCAGGGAGGCGTGGCTGGAGGGCGGCGGGGAAGGGCTGAGTGCAGGAGCCTTGGGATCCTCCAGACGTGGCCCTGACCACGTAGAGGAGGAATTGGGGCGCCCCCGCCCCCAGCTGCGTGCTCCAGGCCCGGTGGTGCCGGAGAGGACGGTCTGGCCCGCAGGACGCAGACACCGGCTCCTGAGCCCGCCTGGCCGCCCCTGGGCAGGGTCCCCGGATCTCATGGAAGGTAGGGAGCTGGAAAATGGGGGTCCGGAGGTGGGGGAGCCCCCTGGGGGGCTGTGACTCCTAAAGAAGAGGGGGCTTGGGGACAGGGCTCCACGAGGTGCAGAGAGGGGCGGGGACATGGGTGGGGTCTGTGTGTGTGTGTGTGTGTGTGGCTGTGTGTGTGTGTGGGTATGTGTGTGTGTGTGTGTGTGGGTATGTGTGTGTGTGTGTGTGTGGGTATGTGTGTGTGTGTGGCTGTGTGTGTGTGTGTGTGTGTGTGTGGCTGTGTGTGTGTGTGTGTGGCTGTGTGTGTGTGGCTGTGTGTGTGTGGCTGTGTGTGTGTGTGTGTGTATGTGTGTGTGTGTGTGTGGCTGTGTGTGTGTGTGGCTGTGTGTGTGTGTGCGTGTGGCTGTGTGTGTGTGTGTGTGTGTGAGTGTGTGTGTGTGTGTGTGTGTGTGAGTGTGTGTGTGTGTGGGTATGTGTGTGTGGCTGTGTGTGTGTGTGGGTATGTGTGTGTGTGTGTGTGGCTGTGGGTGTGTGTGTGTGAGTGTGTGTGTGTGTGTGTGTGTGTGTGGGTGTGTGTGTGTGGGGGGGGGGGGGCGGGGGGGCCTGGGATGTGAAGTCCTGAGGCTCAGGCGCCCTGGGCATGAGGAGGCCAGGCTTCAGGGCCCAGCGGGGCTCCTGGCTCCTCTCCCGGCCTTAGTTTCCCCATCTGTCCCGCCTGCCTGTGAGTGCCTGGGGAGCCTTTCCGCCGGCGTTGACAGCAGCGAGCAGCGGTCCCTTAGGGAGGGAGGGAGGGGTGCGGAGAGGAGGTTTTAGGGACAGTTTTTACCAAATAGGCGATGAGCAGGGACCTGGGGGGCTCCCCGAATAGGACCCAGTCAAGCGGACAGAGGAAATTCAGCTGCCGGTAGGAGGGCAGGGAGGGAATTCAGAGCGTTGGGGCACCCCGGGGCCTCGAAGTGGGGGCGTCCAGGAGGAGGGGGCGCCGCGAGGATGCCTGCCTTTGGAGGAGCGAGTGGGATGAGGGCTGAGGGCCAAGTCATATGGGGCTCACCCTGAGGTCAGGGGTGACCAGGACAAAAGCAATTTGGGGGGTGGGATAGGGAAGACCCAATGAGAAGAGCTGGAGTGGCCGGTCAGGACAGCAGACAGGGGTCCTGGGAGATGGGACTGGCCGTGAAGGGGTGGAGTCGGGGTCTGTTTGCAGGCGGAGGCGGACCCTGTCCTAGAGAGGAGAGGGTGAAGGGAGGACCAGGAGGGGACAGGGCTGGGGAGGGGAGAGGACTGAGCCAGGGCCCCGGGGAGGAGGGACCCAGCTGAGGTCCGGACCGGACTCCCTGTCCTGTCCCCCAGGCCCCGCAGCTGGGTTTCACCCTGAAGCAGATCAGCTGCCCAGGCCCCGGGGACCCAGGCCGGCTGCGGTGCCGGGAAGGAGGCAGCGGCAGGGCCTGGGCCTGGGCGTGGGGACTAGGGAGGGTCTGAGTGGGCTGCCCCGCCCCTCGGCCCTGTTTCAGCGCCCAAGTGCCCCTTCCTCTGAAGCAGAGAAGAAAAGGCAACGATGACTCCCAGCTGGGTTTACCCTGCAGCGGGGACGCCGGGCAGGTGGCAACAGGGCAGGAGGCAGGGTTTTGGGGACAGTTTTTACCAAATAGGTGATGAGCAGAGATCTGTGTGTTTGTTTTTTTTCCTCTGCCCGTTTACAGTGGAGCAGGAGAGACTTAAGCTAGACCTCACGAAACTTCCTGAGCTGCTTAGTGAGCACAGCAGCCAGGCCAGTCCTCCCTCCTGGACGGTTCAGATGGAGCAGCCATGCCTGCTTGCAGACAGGGAACTGGCCGAGTGGGTCCTCGGGGAATCTCCCTGCTCGGCGGATGTTTCTGGAACAGGGCCTGGGCAGACATGGGACTTTCCGGCTGCTGGTAGGAGGGCAGAGTGACAAATGCGATGGTCTTGCCCTGCCTCCCCTCCTCTCCCTCCCAGCCATGCCCAGGGCCCTGCCATCGCTAGTTGGGCGTGTGGGGCTCGAACATCCGTCTGTCTGCTGCCCCAGCCCCGGCGTGTCCGGGAAGGGCCCTGCCCGCCTCCCCGTGGCTGTGGGCATGTCTGTGGGCGTGTCACAGGTCCCCGGGGTCTCTCCCTGTGGGCCACGTGGGTGCAGGAGGCTCCCCGCCAGAACTGCCCACGTTACCTCGTTCTGCACAACTGGCCGGCCAGCCCTGGCTTCCGCCCCTTGCTTTTGGGGTTTCCCCTGGTGACTCTCGACCTGCCCGCTGTGTCGCCCGGCCGGGCAGTTCCTGCTCAGGGCCTGCCCGGGCTGCTGGGCCCTGCCCCTGCCCACGCCTGCTGAGCTGCATGCATGTGTGTGTGTGTGTGTGTGTGTGTGTGTGTGTGTGTGGTTATCACCCCAGGATATTTTCCCACCGGCTTTTTTAGAGAGTGGAGTGAGAGGGACGGGGATAGACAGAGAGAAACAGCCGTGTGAGAGAGACACATTGATGAGTTGCCTCCTGCATGTGCCCAAAGCAGGGCCGGGGATGGAGCCTGCAGCTGAGGTGCATGCCCTTGACCAGAATGGATCCCAGGACCGTTCAGTCCACAGGTCAACACTCTAGCCACTGAGCCACACCAGCCAGGGCAAGCCCAGGGAGCTCCGATGAGGGAGCGGTGGTCCCGGCTCTCGGGATGCGGAGGAGAGAGCCGCTGTCCACCCCGGGGGAGAAGCGGGCATTGCCTGTGCCGTGTTGTGAACTTCGCTAATTCCCAGCTGCCCACGGGCCTCCAGGTGCTGGTCGGAGGCAGAGCGCCCGCCCCATTTCCGGGCTGTTCCCCAAGGGAGGGGGTGGTTATCCCCCGGGCCTGGGCACGGGTCCGGGGGCTGGTGTTTCCACAGCCGAGGGCCGCTCCAGGGCTGAGCCCCACGCTCTTCCTGCGCCTCCTGTTCCCGCTGTGCCCTCTCTCCGCCTCCACCCTCTCCGCACCTCTGCTCAGCCCGGGGAACGGGGGCGCCTGCGTGGCCAGGGAGAGCAGGTTGGGGTCCCGGTTTGCTGTACCCCCTGCATGGGGGGTGTCCTCACCGCGGCGGGCGTGTGCCAGCCGGCACAGGCTTCCAGCCGGAGGGTTCTCCTCCTCCTTATGGGGCAGATATGTGCCCCTCCCGTGCGGGTTTCTGATTCACCCCCACCGTGCTCTCAGGGCTCCGATGCCACGATGTGCCAGCCCGGGCTTCCACCTGGGCCAGGAGGGACAGGGCACACACACAGCCCACAGCCCATAGGCCCCCGTGCCCGCCGCCTGCGCGCCTGGGAGGTCCCTGAGTTAGAAAGACCCAGGCACCCTTCCCTTTGCCCAGGGTGCTGCCCTTTCCCTCTCGCTTTCACCAGCCCGCGCCCCAGGACCCCGTGCCCTCTGAGACTCTCTCTGTTGCTCAGGGGCCTCTCAGGACTCGGATCTCTGAGAAGTCGCTTCCGCTCAGCTCCCAGACCCCAGAGCCGAGGACTGAGCCCGGAGCCAGTCGGGGACGGGGGTGGCAGCACGCGATGCTCATGGCGAGGGCAGTGAGGCCCCGGGGCAGCGGGGAGGGGCTCAGGGCTCCCTGCACCACTTCGTTTGCACCCCGACTTTTTGTTTCGCTGGGTTTGGGGTCTTCATAGCAGTGTCCTGGCTCTGCCTCTCGGGGGAGCAGAGGGTTACCTGTACAGGCGTGGGGTTACGGGGTGTGTGCGTGGGGGGGAACCCCAGCTCTAAGGGAATGAAAGGCGTGCTTCTGGAACCCTTGTGCAGGCCGCCCAGCCGCTCCGGGCCTCAGTTTTGCCGTCTGTGAAGTGGGGCTGCCCACAGCACCGGCTCCAGAGGGGATGGAAGGGGTGAAGGAATTCCCGCAGGAAATGGCCTACGGGGGCGCCTGGTCCCTTGTAGGTGCTGATGAACAGCAGCCATTCTTATTATTTTTAAAAATATATTTTATTGATTTTTTACAGAGAGGAAGAGAGAGGGATAGAGAGTTAGAAACATCGATGAGAGAGAAGCATCGATCTGCTGCCTCTTGCACACCTCCCACTGGGGATGTGCCCGCAATCAAGGTGCATGCCCTTGACCGGAATCGAACCTGGGACCCTTGAGTCTGCAGGCCGACGCTCTATCCACTGAGCCACACCGGTTTCAGCCAGCAGCCGTTATTGAAGGGAGCGCTGCTGTGGCCCGAACCTACCCGGCATGGAGGGGCCCTCGGACGGGCCTCAGAGAGGATTCATTTCTGGATTCCTTGGGGGCCATTGTTCTTACGACCGGCTCCGATGGAGCGCAGGTCCAGGAGCCTGATTGAACTCCCATTGACTCCAATCCCTTTCTGGCCTTCTCTGGCCTCAGTCTGTGCATCTGTACAATGGGGGCCGTGGACTGGGGAGTGTCCGAGGGCAGGACCATGGCAGGCTTGGCCTCAGGAGGGCTGACTGGCCCCTCCCTGGCCCCCACCCCTGCCCCTGTCCTGCACGCCTGCCTGCTGACTCCCTCTCCTCCCCAGGCTGGGACCCGTGCACGCAGGAATGCCCCCAGGAATGCACACAGGAATGCATGCAGGAATGCCTGCAGAAGTGCACGCAGGAATGCCCGCAGGAATGCCTGCAGGAGTGCATGCAGGAATGCCTGCAGAAGTGCACGCAGGAATGCCCGCAGGAATGCCCGCAGGAGTGCATGCAGGAATGCCCGCAGGAGTGCACGCAGGAATGCCCGCAGGAGTGCACGCAGGAATGCCCGCAGGAGTGCACGCAGGAGTGCACGCAGGAAGCCTTCCGAGCCCAGAGGAGCCGGCTGGTGGGGCTGCTGAGTGCGGGGTCCCAGGAGGGCTTCGAGCAGGTCCTGGACCGGCTGCTGGCCCACGACGTTCTGTCTTGGGAGGACTACGAGGGCCTGCGCGGCCCGGGCCAGCCCCTCTCGCACGCCGCCCGGCGCCTCCTGGACACCGTGGGGAGCAAGGGCGCCTGGGGCTGCGAGCAGCTCCTGGCGGCCGTGCGGGAGGCGCAGGCCGACGGCCGGTCCCCCGAGCCGTGTGGCCGCTGGGACCCCCGCTCGCCCCAGCCGGCCCGGGAGCTGCAGCGCCACCGGCCCGCCCTGGTCCGCAGGCTCCACGGCCACGTGGAGGGCGTGCTGGACCTGGCGCAGGCCCGGGGCCTCGTCAGCCCGTACGAGTGTGACGAGATCAGGCTGCCCATCTTCACGGCGTCCCAGCGGGTGAGGCTTCCTCCGGGCGCGGTCGGCTCCTCTGGGAGAGGGGCCTTGTCACCGGACTTCCTGGTCTCCGGCAGCTGGGCCTGGGCGGGGGGGGACGTGGGCGGGGGTTCCCCTGAGAAGGAGCCAGGCGGGTAGAAGTTGTTGCATTTTTTAAAAAAAATGTTTTTTATTGATTTTTCACAGAGAGGAAGAGTGAGGGATAGAGAGCTAGAAACATCGATGAGAGAGAATCATCTATCAGATGCCTCTTGTACACTCCCTACTGGGGATGTACCTGCAACCAGGGTACATGCCCTTGACCGGAATCGAACCTGGGACCTTTCAGTCCGCAGGCCGACGCTCTATCCACTGAGCCAAACCGGTTTTGGCAATTGTTGCATTTTAAAAAAATGTTTTTATTGATGTCAGAGAGGAAGGGAGGGAGAGAGAGGGACAGAGAGAGAGAGAGAGAGAGAGAGAGAGAGAGAAACATCAATGGGAGAGAGAGAGACACATTGATTGGTTGCCTCTCACATGTGTCCTGACCGGAGCTGGAAATTGAACCCGCAACCTTTTGGTGAGTGGGCCAGCGCTCTAACCACTGGGCAACACAGGCCAGGGCTGGACTTACTTTGTTATTTACTTTATTTATTTATTTATTTATTTATTTATTTATTTATTTATTTATTTTTGCCTGTTTTGTTTGTTTATTTTAAAGTTATCCACTCTTTAGTGGCTGTCTGGGTCGAGTGGACACTTCGTTGTTGGAGAGGGGACCGATGGGGGGTGTGCGCGGCAGCCTGCAGCTGGCCGCCCGATGCCGGTGCCGGTGCCGTGTGGCCTTCGTGAAACCCGCCTTGCCGCCTGGCTGCCTTCCTGGCCTCGTGCGCGCGGGCGGGTGGGGTGCCATGACGTGGCTGTGGGCGGCAGGCCTCCCACGCCCAACTTCCACTTCCCCGCAGGCGCGGAGGCTCCTGGACCTGGCCGCGGTGAAGGCCAACGGGCTGGCCGCCTTCCTCCTCCAGCACGTGCAGGCGCTGCGGGTGCCGCTGGCCCTCTCCGTGGAAGGTACACGCCTGCTCCTCTGGCCCCTCTGCAGAGGAGAGCCGGGCCGTGCAGGGGCGTGGTGGAGAGCAAAAGCTTGAACCCCACCTCCTGGCGGGAGGGGACGGGCTCCCTAAGATCCAGTGTCCTCCTTCCGCTTGGGGGTAGCTCCTCCACGCCCCTCGGGCTGTTGGGGGGACGCACAGGATCGATGTGGGTGATATCACTATTATAGTATTATCTCTTATTGTTATTACTTTATTGATCTCAGAGAGGAATCGAGAGGGAGAGAGAGAGATGGACACATCCGTGATGAGAGAGAATCATTGTCCGGCTGCTTCCTGCACGCCCTCTGCTTCCCTTTAGAAAGATCCCCCAGAGCTGGTGCAGGGACTCACCTCGGCTGCTTGGGGTTTGAATGCAGGTCCTCCCTCTCCCCCCAGCTCCTCCTCCTCCTTCTCTTCCTCCTCTTTTTAATCCTTACCCGAGGATATGTTCCCCATTGCTTTTTAGAAAGAGAGAGAGAGAGGTGTGAGGGGGAGAGATAGAGAGAAACATTGATGTGAGAGAGGCACGTCGATTGATTGCCTCCTGCATGAACCCAACCAGGGATCTTAACATGCCCATGACCAGGAATCGAACCTGTGACCACTTGGTGCTTGGGCCTAGGCTCCAATCCCTGAGCCACACAGGCCAAGGCACAACACAGGCCTTCTGACCCCGCCCAGAGCTCCTTCTCACCGGCCCCTCTCATTACCTGATGCCACTGGCCATGAGGGCGCTGGCTCAGGCCTTCTTGGCACTTGTTTCGTGCCAAGCGCTGAGTGAAGGGCTGGGCCTGAAGTGTCTGAATGGATCCACGTAAACACCCCAGGAGTCAGCGGCCACGGCCCCCTCGCCCACTTCCCGGGGGAGTAACCGAGGGTGAGGACGCTGGCGGGGGACCGTCCTCCTCAACGTCCACGGCTCCCGCCTCCCACGTGAGACGCCACCTGTGAGGCCACGGCCCCACGCGGCCCTCCCTCCGCCCAGGTGCCCCCGGTCAGCCTCCCCGCTCCTCTGCCTTCCAGACGCCGCGTGCCAGAAGTTCACGGCCAAGCTGCGGTCCACGGTGTCGGCGCAGGCGCGCTTCCTGAGCTCCTACGACGGGGCGGAGAGCCTGTGCCTGGAGGACGTGTACACGGAGACGGTGCTGGAGCTGCCGGCGGAGGCGGGCGGGCCCGGCGCGGCCCCCCTGGGCCTGGAGGCCCTCTTCAGCGCCGGCGCCCCCCGCAACGCCGATGCGGACACGGTGCTGGTGGTGGGCGAGGCGGGCAGCGGCAAGACCACGCTCCTGCAGCGGCTGCACCTGCTGTGGGCCTCGGGGCAGGCCTTCCGGGAGTTCCTCCTGGTCTTCCCCTTCAGCTGCCGGCAGCTGCAGCGCCTGGCCCGGCCCCTGTCCGTGCGCGCCCTGCTCTTCGAGCACTGCTGCTGGCCGGACCTGGGCCGCCAGGCCGTGTTCCAGTTCCTCCTCGCCCACCCCCACCGCGTGCTCCTCACCTTCGACGGCTTCGACGAGTTCCGGCACCGGTTCACGGACGAGGCCGCCGCCGAGCGGCACTGCTCCCCGACCGACCCCACGTCCGTGCAGAGCCTGCTCTTCAACCTCCTGCAGGGCAACCTGCTCAAGGACGCCCGCAAGCTGCTGACCAGCCGCCCGGACGCCGTGTCCGCCGCCCTCCGCCGGCACCTGCGGGCCGAGCTCCACCTCCGCGGCTTCTCGGAGGGCGGCATCGGGCGGTACCTGCGGAAGCGGCACCGGGAGCCGGGCGTGGCCGACCGCCTGGTGCGCCTGCTCCGGGCCGCCTCCGCCCTGCACGGCCTGTGCCACCGGCCCGTCTTCGCCTGGATGGTGTCCAAGTGCCACCGGGAGCTGCTGCTGCAGGCCGGGGGCTCGCCCCGGACCACCACGGACATGTACCTGCTGATCCTGCAGCACTTCCTGCTCCGCGCCGGCCCGCCCGATGCCACCCCCCACGGCCCGGGGCCCGGCCTGCTCCGGGCCAGGCTGCCCACCCTCCTGCACCTGGGCCGCCTGGCGCTCCGGGGCCTGGGCGCCAGCTGCTACGTGTTCTCAGCTGCGCAGCTGCAGGCGGCGGGCGTGGACGGGGCGGACATCTCCCTCGGCTTCCTGGTGCCCGCCAAGAGCAGCGTGGCGCCCGCCGGCCCGCCGCCCCTGGAGTTCCTGCACATCACCTTCCAGTGCTTTTTTGCCGCCTTCTACCTGGTGCTCGGCGCCGACGTGAGGCCGTCCTGGCTCCGGCACCTCTTCAACGGCCACCCGCCGACGGGCAGCTCGCTGCTGGCCCGGCTGCTGCCCGCGCTGTGCGTGCGGGGCCCGCCGAGCGGGGAGGAGGAGGAGGAGGAGGAGGAGGAGGAGGAGGAGGAGGAGGAGGAGGAGGAGGAGGAGGAGGAGGGCGGCGTGGAGGCCTGGCTGCGGAGGGCCGAGCCACACAACCTGCAGATGACGGCCGCCTTCCTGGCGGGGCTGCTGTCCGGGGAGCACCGGGGCCTGCTGGCCGCCTGCCAGGCGTCCCAGAAGGCCCTGCTGCGGCGCCGGGCCTGCGCCCGCAGGTGCCTGGCCCGCAGCCTCCGCAGGCACTTCTGCTCCATCCCTCCCGCCCTGCCCGGCGAGGCCAAGAGCATGCACGCCCTGCCCGGCTTCCTCTGGCTGGTGCGCAGCCTGCAGGAGCTGCGGGAGGAGCGGCTGGCGCGCCGGGCCGCGCGGGGCCTGGACGTGGGCCACCTCAAGCTGACCTTCTGCGGCGTGGGCCCCGCCGAGTGCGCCGCCCTGGCCTTCGTGCTGCGCCACCTGCGGCGGCCCGTGGCCCTGCAGCTGGACCACAACGCCGTGGGCGACGTGGGCGTGGAGCAGCTGCTGCCCTGCCTGGCTGTCTGCAAGGCTCTGTAGTGAGTGTCGCGGGCGGTGCTGGGGGGCGAGGTGAGGGTGGCGCCCCCGTGCGGGGGCAGGGGCAGGGGCAGGTGTGGGTGCGGGGACACCTGTGGGGGCCCAGGGGGTCAGGCCCAGGCCCAGCCTGCAGCCTCTCTGTACAGCCCGGCCGGGTCCCTTCCCCAGTCTGCGCCTTCGTTTATTTTATTATTTTATTTAAAAATATATATATATTTTATTGATTTTTTTTACAGAGAGGAAGGGAGAGGGATAGAGAGCTAGAAACTAATGGGGGAGAAACATCGACCAGCTGCCTCTTGCACACCCCCTACTGGGGATGTGCCCACAACCAAGGTACATGCCCTTGACCGGAATCAAACCCGGGCGCGACTTTTCAGTCTGCAGGTCGACGCTCTATCCACTGAGCCACACCAGTCTTTCCACCATTTGGTCTATTTGCACATTAGCCTTTTGTTAGATAGGATGGGTTTCAGAGAGGAAGGGAGAGGGAAAGAGAGATGGAAACATCCAGGATGGGAGAGAATCATGGGTTGCACGCCCCTCACTGGGGATCGAGCCCGCACCCCGGGCCTGTGTCCTAACAGGGAATGGAACAGTGGCGCCTGGTTCATCTGAGCCACACCGGCCGGGCTGTTTTATTTTTTATGTTTATTTCAGGTGCACAGCATCGTGGTTAGACACTCGTATAATTTGCATACGTTACACTATTTGCGTATAATTTGTATGTATTGCATAGCATTCCTGCTGGGCCTGGGCCTTTGTTTAAATCTAGGACAACGATCGCCCTAACCCGCAGGACAGCCCGGTGATGGGTGTGCCCCGCCCGCCCCAGAGCAACCCCTGTGACCCGCACAGCCGCCCCGGCTGTCCCAGGGACGCTCTCCCCCCTCAGCCTGCACTGGGGCTCAGAGACGTGACGTGACTTGTCCGGGTGCATGTGGGCAATGGCGGAGCTGGGAGACACAAGCCCTAACCACCGGCCCCCCTTCCGTGGTTACGAGTCCCCGTTCCCTCCTGGCGGCCTGTCTGTGGATGGACGGCTGGAGAGGCCCCCTGACCGCCTGGACGCCACTGGCAACATTGTTCACTGTCGGTGCCTGTGTCGGGAGCTGCTCAAACCAAGGGCGATTGTGCCCCATTAGAAACTGTAAAATCCCGACCAGACGGGAATTCTGGGGCCCCAGGGAGACGTGGCTGTGGGACGCTACCGAGCTTTTTATATTCTACTAGAGCAGTGTTCCCCAAAGTGTGGTACGCATACCCCCAGGGGTGTGGGAAGAGTTTGGTGGGGATATGCACTGCACCGTGCTTAGCTGCGCCTCATTCTACGTTCTCATGAGTACGAGGGGTACTCAGCGTTACGGAAATTATAGAAGGGGTACCCATACGTCAGAAGTTTGGGAAACACTGCACTAGAGGCCCGGCACACCAAATACATGCACGGGTTCGACCCTCGCAGCCCCTCACAGCCTCGGCTGGCACTCACAGCCCTGGCTTCGTCTGGAAGGTCATCCGGACAGCCGTCTGCTGTTCGGTCTAATTAGCATATTAGCTCTTTATCATAGAGGATATATGTATATATCTATCCATGTTTTTACTGATTTCAGAGAGGAAGGGAGCGAGAGATAGAAACACCAATGCTGAGAGAGAATCATGGACCGGCTGCCTCCTGCACGCCCCACATGGGCGATCGGTTCCTGTGCCCGACGGGAATCCAACTGTGACCTCCTGGTTCAAAGGTCAGTGCTCAACCACCGAGCCCTGCCCGCTGGGCTGCCTGCGCTTTTGTTCCTCATGTCAGGCTGGCTCTGGACGCGGCTCCGGCGTCACCCTCGCTGCCTCAGTGCCATCTGAGGGCGTGAGTTCCCCTTTGGAAGGTCACTGCCCTGGCACGGGGGCCTCTCCCCCTAGCTTGGCCGGGTGAGCACAGAGGGCGTGCCCCTGTCTGGCGGCCAGCATGATGCCAGCTCCCAGCCTCCCTCCCTGCCTTGGAAGGGGCTGTCCTGCCCCCATCCGTAGCCTCTCGGAAAGCGGAAGTCGTGTCTCAGCGCCATCCTCCACTCTTGGCCTCCCAGAGGGTTTACTGGGCCACCTTTCTGGGGCACACGAGGGGCCACCCTGCTCGGCCGAAGCAGAGACTTCCTTTTCTTTCTTTTAAAAAATATATTTTTATTGATTTCAGAGAGGAAGGGAGAGAGGGAGAGGGAGAGAGAAACATCAGTGATGAGAGAGAATCACGGATCGGCTGCCTCCTGCACGCCCCGCACTGGGGATGTAGCCAGCAACCCGGGCCTGTGCCCCGACCTTTTTTATTATTATTACTAGTGGTCCAGTGCACGGATTCGTGCACGTCGAAAGGAAATTAATTAGAAGGAATTAATAGTAACATTGCTGTTTGCCCTAGCTCTGTGATAGAAGTGTCAACCAAATTCACAGTCGACAACGACAGAGCAAAACACACCCTTACGATGGGCGCCAGCGAGAGCTTTATATGTAGCTCACCTGCCCAAGTCAACGTGGGTTTTTTAATTGCCGGTGTGCGTCATATTGCACTGGCTGGTCGGTCGGATGGTCCGTCAGTCGGATGTCGTATGGTCGGTCACTTAGCCTTTTATATATAGAGATTATTATTGTTTTTCAACCTTGGAACCTTCTAGGAGGCCTCTCTGACGGCCGTTTCCCTTGCCCACCGCTGGAAAGGGTGCCTCCCCCACGGTCCCTGCCTCCCCGAGGAGCCTGTGTTGTTTAGCAGGAGCACTGGGTCCCCGGTTCCTGGGCTGTCCCCCACACTGTGCAATGACATCAGCCCCTGACCAGGGATGGGGGGGCCTGGCCTCCTGGGGGGCTCCATCTCGGCGGCATTTCCCGAAGCACAGATGCTGGCGCTTTGGGGCTGAGCGAACGCCCCTCTTGCGGTCCGGTTCATTCCCTCCTTTCCGGAGCTCCATTTCCAGCTGGTTTGCTTGGTGTTTGCAGCCTGCGAGACAACAACCTCTCGGACCGCGGCGTCTGCATGCTCGCCGAGCACGCCCTGCGCTGTGAGGAGCTGCAGAAGCTGGCGTGAGTCGGGCTGGGCCGCGGGCTGGGCCAGGTCCCGGGAGCGGCCGGGAGCTGGGACGGGCTGGGCGGGCGTTTACGTGGCTGAAGGGTGCAGGTGCCCCCTGGGTTTTCGGGGGGAGGAGGGGGGTCGCTGTTCGCTGTGTCTGGTCTCCATGTCTCTCTTTCTAACTTTCCAGTTTATTCAACAACAAGCTGACGGACGGCTGTGCGCAGGCCCTGGCCCGGCTCCTGGAGTGCCGGCAGAACTTCCTGGCACTGAGGTGAGCCTGGCCTCCCGGGCCCTGGGCGCTGGCTTCCCCCCCAGCTCCCTTCTCCCTGGCTTGGCCCCTGCTGGGTGGGTGATTCCTGCCGAATGCAGAGGGAGGGGGGCAGGGTTTGGCTAATGCTGTGACCTCCCCAGCGAGCCCTGGACCTGCTGGGCTGAGGGCTGCCCGGGAAGGAAGGGGATCCACCTTTCAGGACCTCTGCCTCCGGGGGCTCCTGCCCGTGCCTGTCCCCCCACCCCTGCCTCTCCTGTCCTTGTGCTGGTGGGGAAGGGATCTCAGAAGCCATAGGCAGTCCCCAGCACGGATAGCACACACATCCTACCTCATACATCCTGCAGGCAGGGCAGGCCCCAGCACACATAGCACACACATCCTGCAGGCAGGGCAGGCCCCAGCACACATAGCACATGCATCCTGCAGGCAGGGCAGGCTCTCACACACATAGCACACACATTCTGCAGGCAGGGCAGGCCCCCGCACACATAGCACACACATCCTGCAGGCAGGGCAGGCCCCCGCACACATAGCACACACATCCTGCAGGCAGGGCAGGCCCCCACACACATAGCACACACATCCTGCAGGCAGACAGGTCCCCGCACGGATCGCACACACATCCTGCAGGCAGGGCAGGCCCCAGCACACATAGCACACACATCCTGCAGGCAGGGCAGGCTCTCTACATGGATAGCACATACATCCTGCAGGCAGGGCAGGCCCTAGCACACATAGCACACACATCCTGCAGACAGGACAGGCCCCCACACACATAGCACACACATCCTGCAGGCAGGGCAGGCCCCCACACACATAGCACACACATCCTGCAGGCAGGGCAGGCCCCCACACACATAGCACACACATCCTGCAGGCAGACAGGTCCCCGCACGGATCGCACACACATCCTGCAGGCAGGGCAGGCCCCAGCACACATAGCATACGCATCCTGCAGGCAGGACAGGCCCCAGCACACATAGCATACGCATCCTGCAGGCAGGACAGGCCCCCACACACATAGCACACACATCCTGCAGGCAGAGCAGGCTCTCTATACGGATAGCACACACATCCTGCAGGCAGGTGCCCAAGGCGTCTGCCCAGGCCCCTCTGTCCCGGCTGCACTGTCCCAGCAGCCCCGGTCCTGCCACGCCCTCCCGCCTCCTCTCCTTCCCTCCAGGCTGGGGAACAACCGCATCACGGCGGCGGGGGCCCAGGTGCTGGCCCGGGGGCTCAGGGCCAACTCCTCGCTGCAGTTCCTGGGGTAGGTGGGGCTCTGGGCTTGGGGCTCCGGGGGGGAGGGGCTCTGGGGCAGGGGAAGCCCCTGAGCCTGAAGACCCCATGGGCAGCCCGGCTCTGGTGGGGAGGGCGAGGCGAGGAGCCAGTGGGCGGTCTGTGGCCGCCTGGCACCTGCTTCCCCCCAGCAAACAGGAAGTGGAGGATGGCAGGGCTGGGGGAGGGCAGTGCCCCCACGGTGGCAGGAAGTCCGGGTCCTTGCTCCTCACTCTGTCTGTACGCGGGAACCACGGGGGCTCTAGGCAGCCGTGGCCCAGCCCCTCCCAGACCAGCTAAGGGGCCCGCTGAGGGCAGCGCCCGGAATCGGTCGTGTCCCAAAGTTCCTGCCAGCGAGGGGGGGGCATCTGACAGGCTGGGGCAGGGATGGGAAGTGGGGAATGGGCAGCCCGGGGGGAGCCTGCGGGGAGGCGGCACCCCCAAGGCGACACCCCCAGCAGGCCCAGGCGCCCGTGGGCCCCGCTCCCAGGAGGCTGATCTGACCTAAATGTCGTAAAAGACGGCACAGCCATGGGGAGCGAGTTCCCCGCCCCGGAGGGTATGCAGGGGTGGGCCTCTCCGTCCTGTACGTCGGGCATGAAGCGGCCGTGAAGTCAGAGGGAAAGGTTTGGCCATCCCTCCCAGACCACGGGGACAGCCGCCTGGCTGGGAGCCGGAGCCCCATGGAGACCTCTCTGGGACCGGGGGGTGGTGTGTGTGTGTGTGTGTGCTGCCCTCGGCGGGCCGTGGAGGGAGGACCGGCTGGAGCACTCACGGCCTGTCTAGAGCACACGGCACATCCTCCCTGACACTGTCTGGCGCCTCTGCTGCCTTTTCAGGTTCTGGGGCAACGAGGTGGGGGACACGGGGGCGCAGGCCCTGGCGGAAGCCCTGGGCGACCACCAGAGCTTGAGGTGGCTCAGGTAAGCCCCCCGTGTCTGTCCCGCTGTCCGGGGAGCCGGCATGAGAGGGGGTGATGAGGGATGGGCCAGTTCTGAAGGTCTCGGAACTTCATTTTGGCCTCCCCCACCCGCTAGGCAGCGGGGTGAGAGGGAAATGCCATAGGGTTTGGAGTCAGGACACTGGAGTCTTTCTGGGTGACGTTGGCGAGGTCCCTTCTCCTCTCAAAGGTCTTGCTTCCCTATCTGTAAGCTGAAGATCTTGGGGTGGACCAAATACTTAAAAAAATAAAATAAAATTCTCACCAGAGGATATTTTTTCCTTTGAGAGAGAGAGAGAGAGAGAGAGATAGATAGATAGATAGATAGAGAGAGAGAGAGAGAGAGAGAGAGAAACATTGATGTGAGAGAGACACATCGATTGGTTGCCTGGGCTCGATGGAAAAGAATGCAGCAATCGGTTATTGATGTCTGGAATGGAGCAGAGCGGGAAGTGGGGCTGCGTGTGCCAGGCATCCTGGCTTAGCTTGTCTGCGAGGCCCGTCCCTGCTCTGACCCGGTCTTGTTCCTGGACCACATCCAGCCTGGTGGGGAACCGCATTGGCAGTGTGGGCGCCCGCGCCTTAGCCTCGATGCTGGAGAAGAACGAGGCCCTGGAGGAACTCTGGTGAGCTTGGGGGGACCCCTGCCTCTCCTCACCCCCTGGCCTCGTTGGGAAGCAGCGGTGCGGACGAGACAAAGGTGCATGACTGAGTGATTGCTTGATTGCGCTCCCCTCTCGATGGGCTGGTGAAGGAAGCTTACAGAGTCCGCATAGAGGTGTCCCCCCCCACCCCCTTTACATTTAGATATATTTTTATTGATTTCAGAGAGGGAGAGAGAATAGAAACATCAGTGATGAGAGAGAACCATCAACCTGCTGCCTCCCATTCACCCCACTCCTGGGGATTGAGCCTGCAACCGGGAATCGAACTGTGACCTCCTGGTTCATAGGTCGATGCTCAACCACTGAGCCACACAGGCCTGGCAAGGTGTGGCTCGGTGGTTGAGCGTCAACCTATGAACCAGGAGGTCAGGGTTCGATTCCCGGTCAGGGCACATGCCCAGGTTGCCAGCTTGATCCCCAGTGTGGGGTGTGCAGGAGGCAGCTGGTCCATGATTCTCTCTCATCACTGATGTTTCTCTCTCTATATACTTCTCCCTTCCTCTCTGAAATCAGTAAAAATATATTTAAAAAGAAAAGAAAAGAAAAGAAAGAGGAAATGGATATTGAGTCCCTGGGGTAAATTCTCTCCCCGAGAGGTCCCTGGGAGGGAGGCCCACACCTGCCTCTTGTGCTCTTACTTTACCTGTGAGCGTGGATTTGGGGGGTTGGACTTTCTAAGGGGGGGCCTCGGCTCTCTCCATCGCCCTCCTCTCCCGTGACGCCTGTTCCCGCCCCGGCAGCGCCCTCTCTCCTCTCCTCTCCCCCGCAGCCTGGAGGAGAACCAGCTCGGGGACGGGGGCGTCTGTTCCCTGGCCGAAGCGCTCCGGAGAAACTCAAGCTTGAAGGTCCTCAAGTAAGGGGCCGGCAGGCCGTGAGCGGCGTGGGGAGGGCTTCCGAGCCAGAGGCCTGGGCAGCGCCCCCCTGGCTGCCTCCCAGCAGGGGGCCTGGGGGGACCCGCTGGTATTGCTTGGGAGTTGGGGGGGGAGGGTCCCCAAAAGGCAGGTCCCCAAAATGCAAGGCCAGACGGGCCCAGGAAACCCGGGCGGTGGAGCCGTGAGGGGAGGCGGGGCAGGGCAGGGACGCTAACGGGGACGGAGTGTCCCCAGGTCTGTGTCACTGAGGCGTCTGGGGCTCCATCACGAGGCCAGGCTGCGGGGCGATGCCTGTTCTTATGCTGACGTGAGCATGCTCCCGCGGTCAGGAGCAGGGCCTCTGGCGGCGCCGGGGCCTCCCGTGACTGGACAGGCCCCCGGGGACAGCCGGGCACCCTGGGAGCTCACGGCGGCCTCTCCCTCTGCAGGCTGTCCAACAACAGCGTCACCTACCGAGGGGCAGAGGCCCTCCTGCAGGCCCTTGAAAGGAACGCTACCCTCCGGGAAGTCTGGTAAGGGCCCTGGGCAGGCCCCTCTACCTCTCTGAGCCTCGGTTTTCCAGCCTGTAAAGTGGGGCAAGGGGAGAGAGGGGCTGGAGCCTTCCTGAGGTCTCGCCTTCGGTGGCTTTCTGCATGTGGCGAATGTAGTTCCTTGTCCGGGAGAGATGCCGTCCCGTCTCTGAGGAGGGACCCATCCCCCCCCCCCGCCCCAAAATCACGAGTATTTATTCGGAACAGCTGTGCTGTAGGCAGGAGTATGGGAAAAGCAACAGAGGAGTCAGGCTGGTGTGGCTCAGTGGTTGAGCATCTACCTATGAACCGGGAGGTCAGGGTTCAATTCCCGGTTGGGTCCCATGCCTGGGTGGCAGCCTCAATCCCCAGTTTTGAGGAGGCAGCCTCAATCCCCTGGGTTGCAGGAGGCAGCCGATCAATGATCCTCTCTCATCGCTGACCTTTCTGTCTCTCTCTTCATCACTCTTCTTCTCTGAAATCAATAAAAACATACATTTTTTAAAAAGTGCGTGGGGTGTGCTGACCATGACAGCTCAGTGCAGCTCGCCTTAAACATGCCAAGGGCGTTTCCGTTAGCCTCCAGGTGGGCACGCTCTTTTAAATAAAATACACGGTTTAAAAAGCTGGTAACTCTGGCTCCCCGGGAGGGAAGGCTGCTGATTTCGCCCCGTGTCGGCCGGGGCAGCTCACGGGTCCCTGGGCGTGATGGCATGGGGCACGGGGCCTGCTCTGAGTCCCCGTGGGATCCGGCCAGCGGCCACTCTTCGTAAGACAGCAGCAGATCTGTCCAGAGCGCAGTGAGCACGTCCCAGCCCCCCTCCCCCCCCCCTCCCCGTGGCATCAACAGGAAGCAAATCCCATCAGAACCCTTAAAATACCAGCCTGACGCTGGCCTGCTTGCTCCGGACACACCGGGCACGGAGCATGACATTCCCGAGGGCTGTGCAATGACTTAACAGAGAGACAACCAGCAGCCCTCCTCTCGGGGGCCCTGGCCCCGCAGACCTCCCGGGCCCGGGGGTGACCCGGCCGGACAGGCACGCTCTCCGTCACCGGCCGCTTTGAGAACCGTTATTTTTAGCTTCGCCATTTGATATCCCCGGTGGCCGCCGCCTTGACCTGGGCTTTGAGGGAGGGGAGAGTCTGCTGGGGAGAGAGCAGGGCCGTGAGCTCCCGGGGAGGAACGCAGGCCACGGGCAGCGGGCAGCGGGCAGTGGGCAGCGGGTGGGGGTCTCCGTCCTTCCACTACTGCTTCATTCCGGGCACTTTCCCCGGGGTTCAGAGGTACCTACCAGCTTATATTTTTATTATTTTTTTATTTTTTTGAGAAAACATGAAGTATAGATATGTTTGTTCGTCCTGATATTTTCCCCATTGACTTTTAGAGAGAGCGAAAGAGACGGGGAGAGACAGAGAGAAACATCAATGGGAGAGAGACACGTCGATGGATTGCCTCCCATACACGGCCCCACCGGGGCTGGGGATCGAGCCTGCCACTGAGGGGCGGGCCCTTAACCGGAGTCGAACCCAGAGCCTTCCAGTCCTCGGGCTGACACTCCAGCCACGGAGCCACACCGGCTAACGCTGAAGTATAGATTTTTTTATGGGGAATCTCCCGGTTTTAAGATGCAGACAGGCTCTCCCTGCTCCCCGCTGCCCCATCAGCACGGTTCAACGTGCTTTTTCTGACTTCACGGTGCAAACCCGACAGGCGGGCGTGGCGGCCGCACTTTGAATGTGACCTCCCCGGCCGGCTGTGGCACGCGATGCTGGGCAGCGGGAGAGGGTGCCCGCCGGGCGGCTGGTGTAAGGGGGGCCGCAGCGGGGCCTGGGGCAGGCCATGGCTTTGGGGGTCCTGCTTCCCTCGTGGGAGAGCAGGGCCGGCTCCGCCCTCACTCCGCCCTCACTCCGCCCTCTCTGCTCCATCCCCGCAGGCTCCGTGGAAACGCCCTCTCGCCGGAGGAAATGGAGGTGCTGGGCCGCAGGGACTCCCGGCTCCTGCTGTGATGGCTCCGCCCGGGGGTCCCCTCGGGGTGCGTGAGAGCAGCGAGGGGCCGGGGCTGGGTGATAACTGCACCCACCGGCCCACCCGTCCGGACGGAGCCCTGGCCTGCCCGGGCCAGCTCGGCAGCGGCTCTGGCCCAGGGGGACAGCAGTGCCTCATGTGGACGTGTCCAGGGCGTGCGTGGGCATCCCAGTTCTGCCCACGCGTCCCGCTGCTCAGAGGAGCAGCCCTCTGTGGCGGGGCAGCCTCTGGCGGGTGCAGAGCACAGGGGCCCACGGAGGCCACTGGGAGCCTCTCGGCGTGGGGTCTGTGTCCCCGTGAGAAAGCCCTTTCCATGCCTCTCACAATGGAGGGCGGGGGGCATCCAGGGAGACACTCTCTTGTTTTTGGTATATGTTTTTATTTATTTTTAAAAACATATTTTATTGATTTTTTACAGAGAGGACGAGAGAGGGAGAGAGAAACATCAATGATGAGAGAGAACCATGGATCGGCTGCCTCTGGCACGCCCCTCACTGGGGATGGAGCCTGCCACCCGGGCCTGTGCCCTGACCGGGAATCGAACCGTGACCTCCTGGGTCACAGGTCGATGCTCAATCCCTGAGCCACGCCGGCTGGGCAGGAAGGAACTTTCTGCTGAGGGTCAACCACCCAGGCTGCCCCACACCCGGCCCCTCTGCCCACCATGGGCGCCACACATGGCGTGTCCTCGGGGTGAAGGGTGGCGGAGACCAGCGTTGTCCACACTCACCGGCCTTCGCCACGGGAGTGGCTGCCATTGGCCCTGCTCTCCTTTCTGGTCCTTCAGACGTGAGCGAAGGGGGCACATCACGGCGACTGAGTCCCCAGGATTATCTAGATTCGCGAGAAGACTGTGCCCACACGGCAGCTGGTGTCACGCGTGGACTTTTCGTTCCTGTGACGTCCATTCCTCGCCTGGGAAGCCTGCGGCATCCACTCGCCATCTGCATGCAGCTTTGACAGAATCCTCAGGGGGGAGCTATGAGCTGGACTCGGACCTCAATCGGCCAAATATCCTCCTAAGAGACGATTGGTTTTTAAAGTATATTATTGATTTCAGAGAGGAAGGAAGAGGGGGAGAGAGAGAGAGAGAGAGAGAGAGAGAGAGAGGGAGGGAGAAAAGCATCAATGATGAGAGAGAATCATCCATCGGCTGCCTCTTGCACGCCCCCTACTGGGCGTACAGCGCCACGGAACATGTGCCCTGCCAGGGGATGGAACTGGTGACCTCTAGGTTCCTGGGTCCGTGCTCAACTGCTGAGCCACACCCGGCTGGACGAGACCATTGATTTTCCCCAGGATGCCCCGGGGTATAAAGTCGTGGATTAAAAGTTTCGGGCACAACCGGAGCCCCTTCCTCATCCAGCCACGTTCCCCCGGGTTTTCCGAAGGAGGCCACGGCCTCTGTAAGCCTCCAGGTGCCGTGTGCGTGTCATCGCGTGGAGCAGTGTTGCTCGTGGAAACTATTTATAGACCGCTTTGTGTTACTCTCCCAAGTTTATATTTTTATTAAAAAAAAGACAGAGCATGAGAAACCTCTGGCTTCCCCCACGCTGTGTTCGTGGTGACCAAAGGTTTTTTGTCCTGTCCCCTGCAGCCGGTCCCCTGTTTCCGGCAGATCAGGTACGGCTGAAGTCGGAGCCAGCCTTACACACAGCCCTGCCGTCCAAACCCACGGGCTCTGGCGGCAGAGTCTGACCCGGCGTGACGTGCTGAGCTGCCCGGACCCTCCGGGGCCCTGGCCAAGGCCCCGGGCCCCCTCCGTGCCCTCCAGGAGCTCTGGGCACCTTTTAAGGAGGAGGATGGAGAGGCCTGGGAACAGCGGTCCTCGCCGGCCGCCGCCCGGTGGGCCGTGTGGGGAGGATTCTTAGCGGCTCTGATGAGCGGGCGCAGGTGGCTGCTCACCGAGGGGAGACCGCTCCTCTGAACGGCTCCGTGTGCCGGGCTTGTTAGCGGTGTACCCCGCGCGCTCCTGCGTGTGTGTGTGTGTGTGTGTGTGTGTGTGCGTGCGCGTGTGTGCATGCATGTGCACGTGTGTAAGAGTGCGTGTGCATGCATGTGCGCGCATGTGAGTGTGTGTGCATGCATGTGTGTGTGTGTGAGTGTGTGTGTGCCTGCAGGTTCTCTCCGTGGGCGGCCGGCGTTCTGTCCAGACCGTTGCCGCTGACGGAGACCCAGAGGGAGAGAAGGTGGGCCTGCTTCCTCCAGGCCAGTGCACACTGCAGCTCGGCTTATAAATGCATCTTCCTGTTTTTCTTTTGTTGTTAATCCTCACCTGAGGCAATTTTTTTTTTTTTAGAGAGGGCGAAGGGAGGGAGGGGGGAGGGAGGAAGAGAGAAAGGCTCATGTGAGAGAGACACGTGGATTGGTTGCCTCCTGCACACACCCCACCCAGGGCCTGGCATGGAGGTGGAGGCCCCTGACCTGGAATCGAGCCCATGACCTTTTGGTGTGTAAGCCGGTGCTCTAACCACTGAGCACACCGGTGAATCTGAGTGTCTCTCCCTCCCCTCCCCGCCAGAGAGGGGGAGCAGAGCTAAACGCATCTTCCTTCATTTCAGTCTGCTGCCATATCAGCCATGTTGGGATGGGCGATCGGTGGGTGAACAAAAGAGACACCAATGGTAGCTGAGTGTGTGTGTGGGGGGGGAGAGGGAGGGGGAGGGGAGGCAGGAAACGGGTGACAGGCAACAAGCAGCACAGAGACCCTGTCCGGGAAGGAGCTGGGCACGCGTGGTTGACCCAGGAATGGCCCCTGAAGGTCCTTATCCTGGGACGCGTGGATGTTGCTTATACGGCGCAGGGGGCCGTAAAGATGCGATGAGGTCGGGGGTCTTGCGATGAGGAGAGCCTCTTGGGTGATCCGGACAGACCCTGCTGCAGCCAGAGAGAGAGAGAGAGGCCGGGGAGTCTGACCAGGATGCTGCACTGCGGGCCTGGAGCGGGAGGGAGGGGCCCGGGGCCGAGGAACGTGGCTCTGGAAGCTGGAAAGGGCCAGGACACACGTGTCCCTGGCATTGCGGGCGCACGGCCACCCCTCCTGCCCTCTTGGCTGCAGCCTGTTTGGCACGGTAAGAGAGAAACCTGGGCCCTGTGGAGCCACCGACGGGTTTGAGGCAATCGGTTGCAGCAGCCAGAGGACACCCATACCATGTGTCTGAGACGAGCTAAGGGCACAGGGTAGCCAGACGGGGCTGAAGAGGTGGGTAGGACCGGTCGCGAAGGACCTAGTTGGCCAAGGTCAAGAGCTTGGGCTTGGTCTTAGGATAACGGCAGGCCGTTGGAGAGTCCTCAGCGGGGCAGAGCGGACCCGTGGTATTTACAGAAGCCCTCTTAGCTCCTGGGTGGGGAAGGGGCTGGAATGCATGGGCTGGGCGTGAAGGGAGAGGAAGTGGGGCCACCAGCTGGGAGCTATTCCAGGTGAGGGGTGCGTGTCCCCCAGGAGAAGGCCTCCGTGGGGATGGAGAGGGGAGGGATGTCAGAGGTAGATGGCCACAGGGTTTACAAAAGGAATGGAAGAGGAGGAGGAGGAGGAGGGAAAGGGAAGAACTGGGGATGGCTCCTAGGTTTTGGACCCGGAGACAGGAGGCCACAGGTGGGAAGCAAACGTGGAAGTAGGCAGGACTTCCGTTTGGAACGGTCCAGTCAGAGACACCTACGGGGGAAGGCAGGTAAAGACCTCAAATCACGCGCAGGTGTGGACCCTGTGGGAGAGGTCACTGCCAGGGGGACCGGCCTCGGGGTGCAGATAGAGAGGGAGAGGGTGTGTGGGCCTGGAGGGCGTGACCCAGGGAGAGACTGCGGAGGAAGAGGAGCTCAGGTAAGAGGGGACCTGAGACCCGGGCGTGAGATTGCTGTCGGGGCTCAGAGGAGAAGGTCCCTAACTTTGAAAAACCCAGCGCGTTCTAGGCCTGCGCAGGTGACGCAGGAGCGAGGACTGCCCGTCTCAGCGTTCTCGGACGGGCAGGCTACTTGAAAGGCAGGTGCTGGGGGCCAGTGGCAAACCTAGGGGCGGGCAGACTCCTCCTGGTGGCTCAGGAGGCAGCACTCTTACATGCAGAAAAGGAGGTATCGGAGCAGGAGAGTGTTTTGAACATATATTTTAAAATAAAACACATATTTTTATTGATGTCAGAGAGGAAGGGAGCGGGAGAGAGAGACAGAAATATCCATGATGAGAGAGAATCTGGGGATCCAGTCTTCAACCGGGCCTGTGCCCTGACCGGGAATCAAACCGGGACCTCCTGTCTCATAGGTCGATGCTCAGCCCCTGAGCCACGCCGGCCAACACGGAGAGTTTTTAAAAAGAGCTTTAGCCTTTAATCATATTCACCATCATCTTAGAGTGGGTGGGGGGGGGGAGGGAGGAGGGAAGAGAATCTGAGTGTCTCCGCCCCCAACAGCACCGAAAACAGATGCCAGCGCAATGCGCACTCTCCCAGGAGTGAGGGCGCAGCATTGGTCGGTTCCAGGCTGCGTTGAGTCGAGGGTTGAGTCGAGGCCACAGCTCACTATCGCACCAACACGTCCGCGGGAGCCTCCCTCCCCACGCGGGACATCAGGGCACGCACCTGGCCGGCCCGCACACCCGGGAACGCAGAGCCTCCGGCCTGGCTGGCAGGTCCAGGGGAGGGGCAAGGTCCTGAAGGGCTTTGGGGACCGGCCTGGGCAGTTCCCCCCGGAGAATTACGTGGGGGAGGCCTGCAGCTGTGCAGACTGGCAGCCCCAGATCTTTGGCTCCCTACTTTTTGCTCTAAATGTAATCCCCTCTATCATCATTTCCAGGCAATCCACAGTCCTGTCTCCTAAGCATTGCTGCTCCTCAGCAGCTGCCCTGACATCCTTCCGGCAAGAGCTCCATCCTCCCCCCCCCTTTAAAAAAACACACACACACAAAACACAAAAACTTGGAGCAACTTCTTTCGTGACATTTTCAGTCTCATGCACCCCTCCCCTCCCAACTTCTCAACCGCTCTCCCCCACCCCCAGGGCCAGGCTGGGGAACAGGTAGCGGGGTAGTGGGTAGCCCTAGGGGAACAGCAGGGCCTGGAGCCATGGGTAGAGAGCCTCCGAAGACGGGGGCCGTTGGCTGGGCCTCGGACCCAGGAGGGTTTGGAAGGCAGGGAGGCTGGCACATCACTTTCAGGATTCGTGCGCACAGAGGCCGAGAGAGCCTGGCTTGCCATCTGAGAAGCAGGTTCCCGGCTCCTCTCCCGGACGATGGGGACAGCGTCTTTCCCACGCTCCGACTCGGATCTCCCCTCAGGGAAAGGAGAGGCTGGCTTGGCAAGGGCTGCCCAGGACAGAGCCAGGATGCCCTGCCCCGCCTCCCCTGGCGGGCCTCACTGTCTCCCGGGCGCGGGACACCGGTTCAGACATGTTTGCAGCCCCGTGTTCCAGGCTGCCGTGCCCAATGGGGAGGAGATGGTGACTGAGATAAGCCCGTTATCAGGCCTGGCTGGGAAGACTCTCTCCCGGATGGAGCCAAGGCCTGACACCCTGTGGTTCAGGGAACGTGGGACTGGAGGACTGACCCTGTGGTGGGAAGGAAGCTTAGCGGTGGCACCGAGCACCACCATCACTGAGGATACCGAGATGCTCTGGTCCAGGGGTGGCAAACTCAAGTGCCTCAGAGCCAGTCATCAGTGTAAACGGCAGAAGTGTGCCGGAGGAGCAGTAGGGAGGGGTGAGGAGTGCGGCAAAGGGAGAAGGGGGAGTGTGGGCCCTGTCTAAAGGGACTGAACATCTTTCTCTCCCACTCCATGGCCTCTCTGCCCTCACTGTGTGGGTCAGGCAACAAAGGTCTTCAGGCAGAATTTTTCTTCTTCTTCTTTTTTAAAAAAATATTTATTGATGTCAGAGAGGAAGGGAGAGAGAGAGACAGAGAGAGAGAGAAACATTAATGATGAGAATCATGGATGGGCTGCCTCCTGCACATCCCCAATTGAGGATCGAGCCCCAAACCCAGGCATGTGCCCTGATGGGTATCGAACTGCAACCTCCTGCTTCATAGGTTGATGCTCAACCACTGAGCCACACCGGCCGGGCCCAGCAGAATGTCTCTCATAGGCAGCCAGACCGTGACCTCTGACTCTTCCGGGAGAACCTGGATCTGCAAGGGGCGTGGTGACGCCTAAGGCCACACTGCAAGCCAGGACTGTGGCTTCCCATGTCACTGCTGTCTATGCAGTGTGGTCATGAAGCTTGGGAAACAGGATAAGGATGGATTTGGGAGGCATGAGTGTGGATTGAGGCCTAGGTTTTCAAAAGATGTCCATTCCATTTTCGGTGCTTATGTCAAGGGACACGGGTGGCCTGTGGACTGGGACTGTTAGTAATCACTCATGTGACTTCTTTTGTGTACTCATTGGTTTAAGTCCCTTAGATCTTCCGAGATATCACTTTCCACAGGGGAAATTTCCCCTCTCATGATTAAATACACATACTCACACACGCCCCTCTTTCTTCCTCACCGTTAATCACCTTCTCCTATAATTGGTACTCAGAATGTCAAAGGAGAAGGAATTAATTAACAGGACTATCCAGTGCAGCAAAAGCATGCTGCAAGGCTCTGGGACTGATTATAAAAAGCACTTCCTTAAATATGTTGGGCACTTTTGGGAATCACAAACCTCCCTTGTAATTGAGAGATCCTTAACTACACCCCGAGTCCTTGGCTGGCGGCCAGAGGGCGCGGAGCTGCGTGAGGCGGCGCGTGGACATCCCGTCTTCAGCACCTCCCACCCGGGATGGGTGGCTGCCCAGGCTCAGAGACACCGGAGGTCCCAGGAAGAGATCTGACATGACTGATCGCCTGCCCGTGCGTCAGGAGCTGCACCTGCGGCATTTCACAGCAATCCTTGCAAGACAGGTGATAGGATTATCCCCACTTTACAGACGCGGACACTGAGGCTCAGCGTGGTTGGGAGTTCCCCGTGTGACGCGTCTCCTCATTGAAATCACAAAGGGCGTCACACTTAGGTTTGATGCCAAAGCTCTGCTTTCCCCCCTCGGAATCCTGAAACGCTATCCCCAGCCCTCCTCTGGACTGCTGCTCCCTTCCCGCAGTCCCAAGCTCAAGTCTGCAAGTGTTTTGACAGCTCAGCCTCCTGCCAGAACCCGAGCATGGGAGGTGGAGCCAGGGGAAGCACGGCGCCCCGCCCCCGCTCGGGTGTCAGCCAATGGTGACGCGGAACACAGAGTCTTCCGCCCAATCGCCGCCTTCCTCCTCCTCCTCCGCGGCCCCGCCCCTCCCCTCCGCTTTCCCTTTAGCTCCACCTAGCTTGACGGAGCGGAAAGTCCCTCCGGGGCTCTGCAACCATTGGTGGAAGCGCTGTCACCGGGAGGCCCAATCAGAGCGCGCGCAAGAACGGAACTCGGGCGGTGATTGGCCAGCGCGGCGGCTGATCCCTCCGCCCCCGCGCTCTCCCTCCCCCTCCAGGGCCTCGGGGGCGGGGCAGGTGGGGGCGGGCCCAGGTAGCAGGCTCGGCTGCGCGGGCCGGGCGTCGGAGGTAAATACCCGGGCAGTGGGCGCCGGGCGCGGGGGCCGGGGCGGAACGCGAGCGAACGAGGCGGTGCGGGGAGGGACGCCGCTCCGCCGCCGCCCGAGGTGAGTGAGCGACGGGGAGGGGGATCGAGCGAGCGGTGGGCAGCCGGGCCCCTCGGCGCCCCTCCCCGGCCCCCGGATGCCTCCGGCCGTGGCCGCGGCAGTGACCGCCGGGCCCTGGGCGCCGGCCCGTTAGCTGCTCGGACCCGGAGCCCGGCAGGCCCACGGGACCCCGAGCCCGCTGACGTCAGCCCGGCCCCCCACCCCCCGGCCAGGGGCTTCCCCCCGCGCCCCGGGCCTTCTCGAGGGGGATCCCGGGGGCGGGACCCTGGGAGATGACAGGCCGTGGAGTGGGGGCAGCAGCGCAGGGATCCCTTTCCCGCTCCCACCTCGGGTGCACAAACGGGGAAACCGAGGCACGGGTTGGCCTCGGGAGCCCCAGGCCGGGACCTCTCCCCTCGGGGGGGTGGCGTCTCTCGCATCATCCACGGGTCCCCCGGTGTTGGGGCGTCTGTGGCTTCCGGTCCGGGAGGAGCAGCCGGGGCTCAGGCCTGGCTCATGGCGTGTTCTGCTTTTTCTTTCAGTTTCCGCCTTTCCAGGGCGGGGATGGCTTCTCCCCGGCCCGGCCTCCTTCCCATGACAGGTGCGCCCTGCTGAACCCAGGTACGCTTCCCCTTCCCTTCCTGGGACGGGTCTGGGCTGTCGTGTTTTTTTTTTTTTTTTTTTTTTCTTTCTCTTTCTTTCCTATATTTTATTTCAAAGATCTAGAAGTCATAAATGTAGAATTTTATTTTATTTTTAAAAATACATTTTGTTGATTTTTTTTTTTCCAGAGAGAAAGGGAGAGGGATAGAGAGTCAGAAACATCAACGAGAGAGAAATATGGATCAGCTGCCTCCTGCACACGCCCTACTGGGGATGTGCCGGAATTCAAGGCACATGCCCCTGACCGGAATGGAACCTGGGACCCTTCAGTCCCCAGCCCGACGCTCTATCCACTGAGCCACACCGGTTAGGGCTTGGCTGTCGTTTTTAACCCTCTGCTGAGGTGGGTCTTCCACTGGGTCAGCTGCTGTTCACGCTCTTGGCATCTTTTCTCTCCCAGCCCGTGGCACTGGCGTGTTTTAGAGCCTTTGTCATCTTCCAACCACCAAGCCTTGCAGCCTCCCAGTATTCCCCGAAACCTAGCTGAGGCTTATCTCCCCACCTTGCTTTCCAATTCTGGCTAATAGGGATCTTCCTAAGGTTGCCCCTTTGGTGCGCTTGGGCTCCAGGAGAAAAAGCCAGGCCTTGAGAAAGGGTGTTCCCATCCATCCACCTCCTCACGTCCCAAGTAGAGTGAATGCCCTACGAATGCAGCTGCCAGTTTCCCGCCGGGCAGGGGGTGGATTCGAACTAGAATTGTATCAGGAGAAAATGGCCTGCTGGAAGTCCTTGTGGCAGTGCATGTATTGCGGATGGCGGTCACACCCAGAACGTTCTCTGATGTTCGGCGACAGGTTTTTATGGAGTTCTCGGGAAGCAGCCTGCTTTGGGCGGGACTGGGGGCGAGCGGTGAGGACCAGGGCCCTGGGTCTCAAACACCAGACGCTCAGCAGCAGCGGTCCCGTGCGGCTGCGCCGTGCCTGGGTTGTGATTTCGTTTGACTCGAGGAAGTCTTCCATGAAAGACGAGAGAAAGGAGTAATTATCTTACTCTCAGACTGTTCATGTTTTGTTCCCGACTGTCACACTCCGGTGTGAAATCTGTCGAGGTCTTTTCCATCGTTACAGCGTGAGAACCTAGGAAGCCAGTTTCAAATGAACCCTAACAAGTGGTTTTCGTATGCTCGCTCTCTCTCTCTCTCTCTCTCTCTCTCTCTCTCTCTCTCTCTCTCTAAATATATATACAGAAAACAAAGAGGTGTGAACATTGATCACGACGTCATTATGAATTAGAGCTATTTTCCAGAGAATTAGGTAAAATTCATTAAAATACTCATGGCTCCCGGGTCTTTTTCTTCCTTTCTTTTAACCTGCCACAAGCTTTTAATCACTTAAACAGTCAAAAGGAGGGAATGGAATGTTGGTGTTCACTGTTATAACTTGAGTGAACCAAGTCATTCATTCATTTTGCATGCCCTCAGTGCCTGCCTTATTGTCAGGCCCGGGTTAGGGGACCAGAAATACAAACGTGAAGGACCTGGGAAGTCACAGCGCGGAAGTGCACTCGAGTGCAGGCATGGCAAACTCGTGGCCCGTGGGCCGCCGGCCGCGGTTGTTGACCCGTGCTAGCCTTTGAGTTTGACATGCTCGCTTTAGTGCGACAGCAGGAGGCCTTGCTTGTCTGCCGTGGATTTACAGGTGCGAGAACTGGGTGTTTTGTTTTTAATCCTTGTAAATCCCATTTGCTTTAGGGACTGAACACTTGCCTGCTTGGGCCATGAGTTAACTCAAGAGGAAGACTAAAGCTGACTGTTTTCTTATCATCAAATCTCTGCATTTCCTTTCTCTCGCTGTTTGGGAATATAACCACTTGTTTTAATGAGAGATATTCTTTCTCAGCATGGTAATTATTCTAGCTCTCCAGAAGCTTTTGGGAAAAGCCCAGGGTCTTCTTTCGGGGGCAGTGTGTCAGCGTGGCCATTTTTGTTCCCGTTTAGAGGGCCTCCCGTGGTTTCAGAGACCTGTCTTTGCTTCCTTTAGTGAAGTTCTTGGAACAATTATAACCTGATAACCTGAGAATCAAAGTGACGCAGTGTGTTCTGGAAAGTTAACCCACTGTCAGTGTTTTGTTGCTAATGCTGTTCAGTTGCATTAGGGATTATCTTCTAGAACTCGGTGCTTCTGAGTAATATTAGTGGGTAAGACTTCTTGATCGCCTTTTTTTTCTTTTTTTTTTTTCATTCATAGGAGACTGGTAAATATTTGTGTCTCCCAACCCTCATCTTAGTTTAATGACTTTGTTTTAATGGAATTAAATTCTCCTTTACTCAGGATTCACACTATCAGCAAGCTCAGATAACCAGATAGAGTTTCCAATCTTTGTGACCTTGAACTGTTGCTCATCTCGAATGTTGTCAAAGGCTAGGCCTTCTGTTCAATCCGGTTTTGAGCTTAAGTACATTTTGCATTCCAGTTCTTTTGTCACCTGCATTTACTACCTATAGTAATTATCAGGCTTTTCGAAATCACTCAGTTTTCCAGCCTGAAGTAAGTGCGATGGTATTTCGATGAATCACCTGTGGTATATTAACACTCAAAGCGGAGTGTGCTATTACTGGCAGTTTTTAAGCAACGAGACCTGAAAGGCAGTAAGAGAACACCCATGAAGGTGGCCATCCTATCAGGGTCCAGCATGGTGCTGAGTGCTTAAAAGTACTAACTAACTGGACAGACCTCCTTCCGTGAGAAAGAACTCATTGACAAGATGATCTGATGATCTCAATCTTTCCCACATCATCTGGAGTCAGTGTTTCCTGCTTGGGTTTCTTAAGATTTAATGGCTGTTCTGCATGTACCAGAGGCATTCTATCCTTTCCAAAGAGCTAGGAAACCTCTTTATGGACAGACTTGTGCAGGAATGCCATCGTACTGAGATGGTCAAGACCAGGAAGTGCACCAGCCTGTGTAACCCTAGCCTGCAGCTCTGAACTTCCTCATTCACCTTTCTCTGACGACCCGTGGCAATGAAGAGAATCCATTTTTAATATGGTCGTTCCTCACCTGTTCTCTCTGAAAGAAGAGAGACCACATCCTCCGTGGTTGTGGAGAATGCTGCTTAAATATTTTATAGCTTATCCTGTGATGGAGCCTCAGCTGACATGCACTAATGCAAACGCGAGCTAGAAAGAAGGTTCTGGGTAACTGTTGTTAAATTGTCCTCAACCTTTTTATAAACCAGAGCATTATGTCCAGTTTTACCGGTCTTAAATGCTTGTAGAAAACACTTTATAATAAAATTCATTTAAAATAGAGCACCCTAACGCATTCACCTAGTAATTTAGTTTAGTCCTGGTAATAGCTCATTGGCACTGACGGTTTTAGTTTGAATTGGGACATGAACTGTTAAGCCAGGGAACCCATAGAATAGGTGTTGTTGGCATCTAATAAGTATTAAGACTCAAGAAGTCCTTAATTTTACTATTTGAAGGTATACTTTTTAGAAATTAAAACATTGCTTTTCAAAATAGAATTGCCATACTTAAAAAAAATTTTGTGCGGGTGGTGGGGGTGGGGGCAGAAGTATTTGGATGCATGTTCCCGAGAACAAAAGAAGCACTGGCATTTCAGAGGCTGCTGTTTGACCATCCCATCCCTCGGGAGCAGCCAGTTCCGGGCGGTATCAATGTCCCGTCGCCTGGCTTCTAGAAGGGAGTGGAAGCAGGAGGTTGGAGAGCAGCAGGCCGTAGCAGGAGGCCTGCACGTTGCAGGAAGCCACGGGCGGTGGCCGATGGCAAGGGACACCTGTGCCCACCGTCTGCAGGAGCTGACCCAGGCTCAGGGGGCGCCCTCTCCCCTCTGAGAGGCTCAGATCACCCGTTCTGCTCAGATGGATCATTCGAGGCGCAAGAAAAATAGTGCCATTTCCTTGTTGAGAAATTTAGAAAGAATTGTAGTCAGAAATAATAAACCCTTCATGTTGGTGCTTGATAGAGACAGCGGCGAACGGAGGCTCAGGCTGCTTGGGTCACCCCACGGGGTTTTGTTTGTTTGATGCCGGGATCCGGTGTCCACAGGTGTCTTATGTAAGGGGCTGATATAAACGGCCTCTCTCCTGCTAAGCAGACAGTGCCCTCAAGTGGAACGAAGACAAATACACAGTGACAAAGGAAGGGAAGGGAGAGCAGCAGCCGATGCTGGCCCTGCCCGCCCGCCCTCACCCGTGCTGGCACACAGCTCAGTGCTGTCTGGCTTGTGGAGGCACAGGCTTTTGAATAATTACCGTTATAGACGCCCCCTTATCCTACAGCGCATCCTAAAAGAAGTTCGGTTCTGTGTGGATTTGCCAGATTCCTTCATCATTAAGCGGGGACATTTAGCATTTGGTCCTTTAGTATTAGGAGTGTTTGTGTTTTCATTCCAAGAACGGAGTGGTGACTATGATAGTGCTGTCACCAGCCTGTCATCTGAGAGAGTGGAAATGGATACCTGTTGGGGGGGGGATGAATAGAAACCCATTCATGTGACAGAGAATAGTTAGGAACCATTGTTTGCAGTAAGATGATTAATTAAAATAATGGATTAAAGTCTTAATTTGAATGAATGAAATTGTATAGTTTTTAATCATCAATCAGGGTTGAGTAGGCTATTTTAATTTCAAAAGATCAGTATACTTGAAACATTTTAAATGAAAATTGGAAACTGAAAATCATCCATTGTGTATTCCTTTCTAGCATACATAGTTAAAATTGTGGTATAAAACATTTATATTTGATACTATATGGCTATATTTCCTTGGTACATAGTCTAAGTTTTGATGTCTCAGAACTGATTTTTTTCCAGATACCTTTAATATAACCAGAGTTACTATATCTGATAATGTTGATTGTGAGAAAGTAAATGATAGCTATGGTTAATATGATTAACATTTGCCTATCTAATGTACAAGCTAAGGAAACGAAACAGAGACAGAATGTTCCATTATCAAAACGTGGCACAGAGATAAGAGAATTGTGGTTCAGAATGTGATTTTATGACTCTTTAATTGAGAAAAGACGTTGAACATAATTGTTATGATGGATAGCTTTTTACATAACCTGGGTATGCACACAGAAACAATGGCTTATTTGACTTATATTATTTCTGTCCAAATATAGCAGGTTAGCCATTTAAATTAGGCAGTTTCTATTAAAAGTGCTACTTTTTAAAGCTTAGAAATGTCGGGCTGTGCGTATAGGGTTATCTTTTACTTAGACTTTGATTTTATGAACTTCAGTGCCTTGAAAACAAGCATTATTATATTGTCTTTGAAGATGCTCTACCATTGGGTCTCTTTAGTAAAATATGTGAAGCTACAGCACATACGAACACTGAGTCTCTAACCTCGTTAGCTATGGCGGGAAGTATCTATCTGAGTGTGTTTTCCTGGCCGAGCGAGGTCTAAAGCCTGTGCGACCTTGGTTCCAGCGCATGCGGAGTGAAGAGCTGTGGCCTGCCTGCCCCCCAGGCACCGCTTTCCTGCCATTCTGCAGCATGGACGCCCCGGCGCCCACACCACGCTCGGGGGCGGCCAGCGAGTTTACGGTTTGCCGATCCGCCACCAACACCGCAGCTGCCCTTTCCCCGCGTTAATCTTCCGGAGTCCGTGCCACCATGAGTTCGGGCCTATGGAGCCAAGAGAAGGTGGCGTCATCCTACTGGGAGGAGCGCATCTTCTACCTGCTGCTCCAGGAGCACACGGTGACCGACAAGCAGACCCAGAAGCTCCTGAAGGTGCCCAAGGGCGCGATCGGGCAGTACGTCCAGGACCGCGCCCTGGGGCACGCCCGGGGGCCGGCGGCCAAGGGCAAGAAGAGCCAGATCGGCCTGAAGCTCCTGGAGCAGCCGCACGCCGTGCTGCTGGTGGACGAGAAGGACGCGCTGGAGATCAGCGAGAAGTTCACGGAGCTGCTGCTGGCCATCACCAGCTGCGAGGAGCGGCTCAGCCTGCTGGACAACAAGGCCCGGCTGAGCAAGGGCCTGCACCTGGACGTGGGCAGCCCCGTGCGGGTGCAGCTGCGGCCGGGCGAGGAGAAGTTCCCGGGGGTCGTGCGCTTCCGAGGCCCCCTGCTGGCGGAGAGGACGGTGTCCGGCATCTTCTTCGGGGTAGAGTTACTGGTAAGCGCCAGAGACCACTTCTTTAGTGGGCTGTGTGTGCATTTTCCCCTTTAAATACCAAATATCTGCCCAGAGGTTTCCCAGAATGTTTACTCTTCATAATCCTGAGAATCGACTTCCTGGTGATACATTGAGGTGATGCCGCGACTGGTGGTTGGAAGCTTTAACAACTTCCTCCTGCAGGAGGAGGTACAAGCAGATCATGCAGTTATTGAAGACTTGCATGTCTTAGAATTCTTAAAAAAATACGTGTTGTTATTGATGTCAGAGAGGAAGGGAGAGGGAGAGAGAGAGAAATATCAATGGTGAGAGAGGATCATGGATCGGCTGTCTCCTGCATGCCCCCTCCTGGGGATGGAGCCTGTTACCCTGGGCATGTGTCCTGACCAGGGAATCGAACTGTCACCTCCTAGTTCATGGGTCGACGCTCAACCACTGAGCCACACCCGCGAGGCAGAAATTTTAATATTGTCTGTGATTGTACACGACTCAATCACATCAGAAAGTGGTTAGTTATCTAGTGGCGTTATCCTCTGCAGCTTGCTCAGTTTTTCTTACTGTGCGTCAGTAAGTGATGTAATTTGGAGAAAAGATTTTTTTTTTCTTAATACGTTGTGGTAACTTCAGCCTGCTGATCGTTGTTCCTGTTAGCTATGGGAAAGTCATCTGGGAACTTATTTCTGCTGAAAAGAGAACCAAGAACTCGTGACAGGTTTTCAAAATGAATATTAATTCTTGAGAACTCCACATGTCAGGTTCAGTCTGACAGCCATGCAAATAGAACTTCAGGCCTTGTTAGCTTCTTGATACAAGGGCCTAAAGCAGAGCGGGTGAAACCATTGGAGATCTGAATCCCAGCTCTGCTGGTTCCTAGCTGGGTTACCAGGTTACCCAAGCTCCTTCTCTAACTCGGCTTCCTCGCCTGTCAAATAGCACCTGACGTGCGGGGTTTTAGTGACACATCGATTCAGGACGTAGCCCATAGCTGGCACATAGCATGTGCTCAATAAACACCGCTTGCGTCACCATTATTTAAAGTCAAATTTTCCTTCTACGACAGAATTATTGTTCAGATGACGAGGTAGAATTCAATTTAGCCCTCTCGTAGTAGAATTACAATTTTAAATGATGAAGTAATTTTATTTAAGCATCAGATACAGCTTCTTCCTTATTTTAAAAATATATATATATATTATTGATTTTTTACAGAGAGGAAGGGAGAGAGATAGCCAGAAACATCAATGAGAGAGAAACATTGACCAGCTGCCTCCCACACATGCCCCACCGGGAATGTGCCCGCAATCAACGTACATGCCCTAAACCGGAATTGAATCCGGGACCTTTCAGTCCGCAGACCGACGCTCTACCACTGAGTCAAACCGGTTTCAGCTTCTTCCTTATTTTTTTAAAAAAGCATCCTACATCCAAAAGCAGCCGCTCATAATTCCATTCCTTCTCTGCGTCATTTAGAAAATGTTCAGTGATTTCCCTGAAATCCCAGAGAGGGTATTTTTTTCTTATGGGTTGTCTTTGTCTGTCTGCTTGTCTGTCTGTCTATCGATCTATCTTTTTTCCCTTAAAAAAAAAAAACCCTAAAAAACCAGGAAGAAGGCCGCGGCCAGGGCTTCACGGACGGGGTGTACCAGGGGAAGCAGCTCTTCCAGTGCGAGGAGGACTGCGGCGTGTTCGTGGCGCTGGACAAGCTGGAGATGGACGAGGATGACAACGGCCTGGAGAGCGACTACACGGGCCCCGACGCCGTGCAGGCCGAGCTGCCGCCGCTGGAAATCAACTCGCGGGTGTCTCTGAAGATCGGCGAGAGCCTGGAGTCCGGCACCGTCATCTTCTGCGGCACTCTGCCGGGAAAGGAGAGCCTGGGCTATTTTGTTGGCGTGGACATGGTAAGACACTTGCGGGTTACATCATCTCCCTGGAGACGCAGCTGTTACTTCTGTGACCCATGTCAGGACCGAGTCAATGCTTCGGATATTTCAAACGGACTGCTTCGGAGTCATTTGAGAGCAGGTTCTGGTGGGTCTTTGGTAAAGGAGATTGCTAGGGGACAGGAGACCCGATGGAGAATTGCATGTCCTCTTTTTATCAGGTGACTGAACTAAAGTGACCTTTCCTGTCTTTAAATCTGCTGTATGATAGCTGACAGCAGACAGAAAAACACACCAAAACATATTCCATAATACCTTATTTTTCGTTCTTTTGAAAAGGTGTTTTTTTTTTTGCAGGGGGGAGGGGGTCTGTTTTCTCTTTAGTTAATATTTTGCAACATGTGACTGGCTGATGTGGTTTCCATGGCAGCAGGAAAGTCACCTGTGGAGGCACCTGACTAGCGGACTAGCTCTTGTTCCAGAGGAGGAGACAAGGACAGCATTTTCTTAGGATAAACTCGCTCAAAAAATTAATCAAAACTTATCTGGTAAAACGCACAGGACATACTTACAGCCTTAATTGTTTTTATGTGTCCAGGTCAGTGGCAGGAAGTCCATTCATACCGTTGTGTGCCCACCGCCCCACCCATCCCCAGAACTTTCTCATCTTCCCAAACTGGAGCTCTGTGCCCCTCAAACCCTGACTCCCCAGGCTCCCTCCCCTCCGCCTGCGTTCCCTTGGTAACCCTCGTTCTATTATACTTCCTGCCGCTGGGAATTTGCCGATTCGAGGTTCCTCATAGAAGTGAATCATACAGATCATCCAGTGAATCATTTGTTGTTTTTTTTGTTTGTTTGTTTCATTCATTTTTAATGCTCCCCTGCACTCTTATCTATTAGCGACGGCACATTCCCCGTCAGTGCTTTGAATGAGGCCTGTGGGATTCAGCGGAGGAGGAGAAAAGGCTGGGGACATTTGTATCGTAGATTGAAGATAGGGACAAGGGTTTGTTAGGGATAAAGGAAGAAATCCATACGGAAGTATGACACACTGGCATGAGCCGGGGCGGATGTGAGACACGGCCTGTGCCCACCACGTTTGTAGGGTTACCCCTCTGTTCAGGTGTGCTTGTTGGCAGGTACGAATGTTCCAGCCTGAGTTTCTCTGGTCCTGTGCTGGGAAATTCTAGTAAATTCTTCTCCGTAGCCCTCAGTTAGACAAGCATTTGGTGGATATTTCACATGAACCGAGTCAGAGCCAGAGGCAAACCTGTGGTCCCTCAGGAGAGCTTCAGTGAAGTCCGCCTTCAAACCATCCTTCTTTTTAGAATATATGTTTTTATTGATTTGAGAGAGAGAGGAAGGGAGCGGAGGGATAGATAGAGAGAGGAACATCCATGATGAGAAAGAAGCCTTGGTCACCTGCCTCCTGCACGCCCTCTACTGGGGATTGCACCTGGAACCCCTACAGGTGCCCTCAACCGGAAACCGACCCCGTGACCTCTTGGTTTGTGGGTGGACACTCAACCACTGGGCAATACCGGCCGGGCCGAACCATTATCCTTTAAACACTCAGCATTAGTTTAGAGGAAAGACGGCGAGCTGGGTGAGGGAGGCTGGAGAAGGAGGGCCGCTGGTCATTGGGTTAGTCTCCCTTTGCTTCAGGCCATTTGGACCTCACACTTGGCAAAAGCTCTGCCCCCCTTAGCTGGCAGTCTGGGCATCGCCTGGCCCCCTGGGGCAGGCTGCCCAGAGGAGACCCTCCTACCGCCCCCCACTCCCACCCCTTGCCTCTCCCCGCCTGTGGCTGTGCCCCCGCGGGCTGTGCAAGCATCCTTCCAGCCCCTCCAGGCGCTCCTGGAAATGCAGTTCTGGCAAACGCATGGTCTTCAGTTCCTCCTGTTTGCGGGGACACCAGTGTGTGTGCACACGGAGCTCAGCGTAGTTCTCTGGCTGCCCCCACTGCAGCGTGAGAGAGGCGGGGGATTCTGTTCACGGAGCGTGTAGGCTTTGACCGTGGCGTCTACTGCGGGCTCGGAGGCTGATCCTGTCACTTCACTCCTAGGACAACCCCATCGGCAACTGGGACGGCAGGTTCGACGGCGTGCTGCTCTGCAGCTTCGCCAGCGTGGAGAGCACGCTGCTCCTGCACATCAACGACATCCTCCCAGGTCCGTGTCCCCGCGCGCGCTGTGGGCAGCGGGCGGCGTGGGGGAGGCGTCCTTCCTTGTGAGGATGCACCTGTCAGCTTCGGGGGGCATTCTTGGAGCTTTTATGGAATTGGAATTGCTATTCAATAGCCCAGCCCCGTGGTCGGCAAACTGCGGCTCGCGAGCCACATGCGGCTCTCTGGCCCCTTGAGGGTGGCCCCTTCCATAAAACGCCACGGCCTGGGCGAGTCTGTGTTGAAGAAGTGGCGTTAGGAGAAGCTGAAGTTTAAAAAATGTGGCTCTCCGAAGACATGTCCATCGTTGTCCTGCTGATATTTGGCTCCGGGGACGGATGAGTTTGCCGACCACTGGCCTAGCCTTTCTTACCCCACATCAAAACAAGACTGACCGAGTTTTCTGTCCAAGGATGTGTGAGTGCGGGTGCCATTCGCTTTTCCTCACTGTCCATTCTGTGTGTGGGGGGGGGATGGGGGTGGTGGTGGTGGGCGGGCATCTTACTGAGCTCTTTGCCTGCGTGGGTAGCCCCAAGTGTGTGATCCCCCAAATTAGACAACTTACACTCTTTTGTATTCTTGACAGACTTACAAGGTAGGTCTGAATGATCCCCATTTTGTTGATAAAAAAAAAAAAAAATGGAGGCTTAGATCAGGCCCAGGGGGACCACGATTGACGGGGGTCGAGTCCAGACCTGTCAGATCCGAAAGCCCCGCTCCATGGCTGCCTCACCCCTCCTGTGTGTACCCTGGGCTGTGAGGACCGGCATGGGCACATACACTTCTCTGCCTCACTCGTTTCCGTTTCCACCAAGGTTCTGTTTCCATGGAGATGTATTTTGTGTCTAGTTCTATGAAAGCTAAATTTTACTGGAACAAGGATGACAAGTGAACGAGACGGTGTGTTTGCCCCCGGTTTGTCCATCCCTGCCCAGTCTGACACGGGGCCCTGCGAGGTCCCGCCGGCCACCCCAGGCCTGGCTTCTCCTCCTGTAGACCACGGGGGCCGGTACCGGGCGGTCCTGGGAGTCCCTCTCGCCGGCACGGTCTGTCCTCCCCTTTCCCGCGGGCTGACAAGTATTAGATGCTTGTGTGGGGCGTCAGGAAGTGCTTTCTCCGTTGGGCTCTAGCTTTCCGGCGAGAGGACGGTGGCTTCGTCGGAGGCGATGACGTGAGCTGCACCCAGTTATACTTTGTGACGTGCTGTGATCCTGATTTCTGTGAAATCAGTTCCTACTTCCCTGTCATTGGCTTTCTAGCGATTCTCCTGCTTCTGTGGAAGCTCGGGGTGCTGTCATATGTGATCAGATCGTACCCAGGAACTTGTAATTGACCTTGTTAAGCCTGTTTACGGGAAGAACATAATTTGTGATCTGATAAACCAAAGTACTTCTTAGTGTTGGGATACACGCTTACGTTGAGAAGGCAGTTTTGTAAGAGGCCATGCGTTCATTCAGACACAGTAGGCCCGCGCTCGGGCTTCTGGGAGGAGGTGAGGTCTGATACGAAGCAAGACGTGAAGCTGCCACACGAGCTTTCATTCCCAGTGACACCCAAGGCCAGTGGATGCGCGGATGGGGAGGGGGAAGCGAGGCGAGGGGAGGGCAGTGCCAGGCCGGGGGCGGAGGGATGAAGGTGGCACATTTTCTAGAAATTAGAGCAGTTGGCTGCGTTGTGTTTGGGGTGTATTATCATGTAGAAATTTCGCTTCGGGATACAGCATTGATCCCGAGACTTTTGATGGCCCTGAATAATTTGTAGAACTGTTGTGCAAATACCGCTCTGTTGTTGGAAGAGATTGTTGTTGTATGTCATTATTTGCTAGTTGTTTCTCTCCTGTGAGGATGTGCTTGCTCTTTTAAAGACCGTGTTTTCTGTTTCAGATAGCATGACCCAGGAGAGGAGGCCTCCCAAGCTGGCCTTCGCGTCCAGAGGCCTGGGGGACAAAGGCTCCTCCGGCCACAGCAAACCAAAGGTGACAGGTAGGACGGCCAGCGTGCAGGGCGCGGTTATAACGGGACAGCCGCTTGCCTTTCAGCCGGGGTCAGTCGTTCCCTGAAACTTTAAAAAAAATACATATTTTATTGATTTTTTTACAGAGAGGAAGAGAGAGGGATAGAGAGTTAGAAACATCGATGAGAGAGAAGCATCGACCAGCTGCCTCTTGCACACCCCTTACCGGGGATGTGCCCGCAACTAATGTACATGCCCTTAACCCGGAATCGAACCTGGGACCTTTCAGTCCGCAGACCGACGCTCTATCCACTGAGCCACACCGGCTTCGGCAGGACCCTGACACTTTTTATGGATGATGTTGATCCAGTCCTGCTCCAACCCGTTGTGGTTGGAGAAGCGTGTCCGCTGAGGACCTGTGTCTTGCTGGTCCGTGTCATCGGGCTCGTGGGACTCCCCGCTCCTGACGTGTGTGTGTACCTTGTTGAGGGGCGCAGCAGGACAAACGGATCCTTCAGGGCGGGCTAACGTAGTTTTATAGCTGCGAGTACCTGAAACGCAGAGTTTATTCTCATCCTATTACCATCGATGAATTATGGAATTGTTTGTCGTATGAACACCCGTGAGCCTGTGTTTGCCCCACCCTGTGCATGGATAAGAAGTAGAGGTTAATTATGAGGGTTTTGCTAACGAGAGATGCACAAATGAAATTCCAAACTGCTAAGCAAACATTTCTATCTCTCTTCCAGAACCTCCCCCAAAAATAGATGCGGGGTTCTTAGCTCTCTCTGGCAGCTGCCACATATTTCATAGATGTATGGATGGTGGTTATGTAAGCCGAGGAGCTCCTTTAAAAAGCTGCAGGAACTTTGGCTAACTCAGAAGCGGATCAGGGGAGGAATGTCTTCTCCTCGGTCACCTAGAGAACAAAACTGTTTTGGCTCATTGGAAAGGAAATTGCGCTTGAGAAATAGCTTACCTCCCGAGACACGGAGAATCAGACAGAATGTGTGGGTGATGGCATATCTTTGTGCTCACTGGAGGTCTAGGGGGACAAAGGCTGCCCTCACTTACACCAAGAGCCTAAGTGCGTGGCCAGTGCCAGGGGGAAGCCGGTGCCCACAGCCGGGGAAAGGAAGGCCCCACTTACACGAAGTTAGTGAATTGGGCCTCTCGTAGTCCGTGAAATGAATAAAAAAAAAACCCCAACATTTTATAAAAGCAGTTTGTTTAATAACTTATATGGTTTTCTTTAAACTTACTCGTTTCCCCTCCTGCGCGGAGTCTCGGTTGGAAGAATCTTTAGGCTCAGAGGCAGACGGCACCGGTAGTGCCCGGTGTTGGCGGGCGCGGACGGGCTGTGTGAGCGTTAGCACCGGGCCGGTCTGGCTCATCACGGGAGCGCGGCCACTCGGCCTGGCCTCTGTGTGGAAAAAAGCAGCTTCTCTCGCTCCCCAGGCTCTACCTCAGACCCGGGAAGCAGGAACAGATCTGAGTTATTTTACACCTTAAACGGCTCTTCTGTGGACTCACAGCCGCAACTCAAGTCCAAAAACACGTGGCACATGGATGAAGGTAGGCGATCCGCCTTAGCTCAGTGCTGACTTGTGGGGTGGGGGTGGGGGGCGATTGGCCACGTAGGCAGCTGGAGATACAGATCTGGGGCTCAGAGGAGAGGGAAGAGCCAGGGAAATGAGTCTGCAGGCTGCCTTCATACATGTGGTGATCACAGTCCCACGAATATGTCACCTACGGAGAGTGGCTGGGGTGCTGCTGAAGGCGGAGCCTGAGGAGCTTACTGGCTGGGAGGTGTCATTCTCTCTGGGTGCTGAGGAGGCAGGGGGTCTGCAGTGCGGTCACGGCCCACCAGGGAGCGGCGGGCGTGGGGCCTGGGGTGCGGGCATCGGCGGGGCGGCGGGGCAGCAGGGCAGGGGGGCGGCGGGGCAGCAGGGCAGGGGGGCGGCGGGGCAGCAGGGCAGGGGGGCGGCGGGGCAGCAGGGCAGGGGGGCAGCGGGGCAGCGGGGCAGGGGGGCAGTGGGGCGGCGGGGTGGCCGTCTGCGGGGCGTCCCGCTAACGGAGACCCGCTCTCTGCAGTGGCCGAGGACTCCGCCAAGTCGCTCACCGAGCTGTCCCCGGAGCTGGGCCAGGTGTCGCCCCCGCTGCAGCCCCCGTCCATGAACTCGCTGTCCGGCGAGAACCGGTTCCACTCCCTGCCCTTCAGCCTGACCAAGCTGCCCAGCGCCAACGGCGCCATCGGCCACAGCCCGCTCTCGCTGTCCGCGCAGTCCGTGACGGGCGAGCTGGGCACGGCGCCCGTGCCCGACAGCCCGCCCGTGGCCGCGTCCCCCGGCAGCGCCCACGGCCTGGAGGTGGGCTCGCTGGCCGAGGTCAGAGAGAACCCGCCCTTCTACGGGGTGATCCGCTGGATTGGGCAGCCGCCGGGCCTCAGCGAAGTCCTCGCCGGCCTGGAGCTGGTAACCACCCCTCTGCGGGGCGCCGGGGTCCCCTGCCCGGGCTCGGGGCTTGCTGTCTCTGTCAGAACAGTTTTCCCCTCGTCACCCGACTTCCCCTGCCCCAGTGGCCTCTGGTCACCTGCTCCTAAGGGACAGCCCATCCACGGCCGGATGGACATGGGATTTACGTTCAGGCTCATTGTGAAGGCGGCGAGGGAACCGCCCCGATTGGCTTCCGTGTTCCTCCCCGCGGCCCCCCACCCACCCAGTCAGCGCTAACATCGCCCCCCGGCTGTGAGATGAACCCCATGCTAAGGAATCTTTGGGGTCTTTGCCAGAAGGAGAGGTTTCCCCTTGGCGATTAGGACAGTGCATTGTTTGATGTTTCATAACCGGGAGAGGAGAACTGGCTGGAGCAGGTTTAGCTTTTATTAGGCAGGCTCTGTGGTAGCTGTCTGCGTGCTCCTTCATGCTGCTTTTTGGGAGGGGGGTGGTAAAATGAACAGCTCTCCTCCCCCCCCTAAAACACACATGGTTTTAGTGTTTTTGGAAAAGATGCAGGGAGGTCAGTCGGCCAGGGAAGGTTCCAGCACGGACTCCGAGGGGACCCCTGAGGGCTTCGTGCCGGGTTAAGGGGGATTTCTTAGACGTGAGCTGTGGGCCCACATGTGACTAGCCAGCCCTGCCCGGGGTCCTCACCGGCGGGCGGGGCCACAGAAGGTGCAGGCACACGAGCCTGGGCTCCCTGCGCGCTCCCTCTGCGCAGGCAGAGTGACCTGGCGTCTCTTCCAGGAGGACGAGTGCACGGGCTGCACGGACGGCACCTTCCGGGGCACCCGCTACTTCACCTGCGCCCTCAAGAAGGCGCTCTTCGTCAAGCTCAGGAGCTGCCGGCCCGACTCCCGGTTCGCGTCCCTGCAGCCGGTGTCCAACCAGATCGAGCGCTGCAACTCTCTAGGTACCTGCCTGCCCGGCCCGGCCCGGCCTGCCCCGCAGTGCCCCGCCCGCCCCACAGTGCCCGGTCAGGCCTCAGAGCGCCGGAGGGCGGGGCCGCGGTAGGTGGCACGGGCCGGGCCGGGACAGTGTGTGTTGTGCCAGCCTTCAGAGTGTTGCCTGTGCGTGAGGAAGCACAGTTGTCCTAAGCGGGGGCGTTTAAGGAAGGGAACACGTGTGTGAGACTTAAGAGGGGAACGTGGTGGGATCAGTTTTGTCGCCCTGGGGGTGACTGATGTAGTTTTCAGCAGCCAGGAGGTAGGTGTGCGCGTTTGGGGCATAACTTCGCTCAGCCTCTTCCCAGCGCCAGTGGGCAGTGCTGTCAGCAGCGCTGGGCAGGCAGGTATGGGCAGTGCTGTCAGCAGCACCGGGCACGCAGGCAGCGGGCACACTGTCCGTCAGCGCCGGGCACGCTGTCCGTCAGCCCCGGGCACGCAGGCAGTGGGCAGTGCTGTCAGCAGCGCCGGGCAGGCAGGTATGGGCACGCTGTCTGCCAGCGCCGGGCACGCTGTCAGCAGCGCCGGGCACACTGTCCGTTCCCACAGGCAGCGGCGCAGCTTGCTCCCCGCAGGGCGGGCGCGTCCCCGGTGGCGGTGGCGGTGGCGGCTCCGTGCGCCCTCCCGGTGGCGGTGGGGAGCAGCCCAGGGCCAGGCTGGCCTCGTAGGAACTTCCAGGAAGACGTTTCTCAGGCAGCTGAACTAGCACTTTGGGGTTTTTGTTGTCTTTTCCAACTGGAAAAGGACACAGCTGCAGACAAGAAGGTATTTGGGGAACAAGATACCTGATGGGCAGGTGCCTTTCACGTGAATGACTCGTGTTCTAAGTGCTGTCTGAGCTGTGGGGAGGTGAGGCTGGAGATACACAGGAGCCTTTCCTACAAGCCGAGCGAGGAACAGTTAACCCAGCCTCCCCTCCCCTTAGCTTGGAGTGGAAACAAATATTGCCTCAAAAGGCAAAAAAAATTTTTAAAAATATATTTTTTTATTGATTTCAGAGAGAAAGAGAGAGATAGAAACATCAATGATGAGAGAGAATCATTGATCATTGATTGGCTGCCTCCTGCACACCCCCTACTGGGGACCAAGGCCACAACCCGGGCATGTGCCCTTGACGGGAATCGAACCTGGAACCCTTCAGTCCGCAGGCTGATACTCTCTCCACTGAGCCACACCCGCTAGAGCACAAAAAAATATTTAAGTGAAGACATGCGCAGAGATGCCTGTTGTCACAGTTTAAAAGATTTACTGTTTCCACCTTTATTTTCCTTCTCAGCCTTCGGAGGCTACCTGAGCGAAGTAGTGGAAGAAAATACTCCCCCGAAAATGGAGAAGGAAGGTTTGGAGATAATGATTGGAAAGAAGAAAGGCATCCAGGGCCATTACAACTCTTGTTACTTGGACTCGACCTTATTCTGGTAAGTTTAACACTCACCCGGGAGGAATTAAACTTTGGGTTTAATTCCCAAGAATTCACTAAGGAGTACAGACAGTTTAGATGGTATATAATGAAATGCAGGCCTCCTTTCCTCTCTCAAAGACTAAGACTCAGAGAAACCAGTCTCCCCACCTGGCCGGGTCTCCAGGCCCCGGTGACTGGGCTCCAGGCCCCGGTGGGAATCTCAGCGGGGCTCGGATCCCGCATTCATACAAACAGGAATTTCTGCGCGGTGTGTTCCCCAGGCGTGCGGCTTGTCCTCCCCATTCCTCTCACTCCGCGCTTCTCAGGAAGATGGCAGGCTTACAGCACGAGCACTCTCTCTCTCTCTCTCTCTCTCTCTCTCTCTCTCTCTCTCTGCAGCTTGTTTGCGTTCAGCTCCGTTCTGGACACGGTGCTGCTGAGGCCCAAGGACAAGGACGATGTGGAGTATTACAGCGAGACGCAGGAGCTGCTGCGGACTGAGATCGTCAACCCGCTGCGGATGTGAGTAGAGACAGTGGCCGCTGCCTGGGCAGGCGTACTAGTTGCCGTTTCTTGGTAAAACAATTCATTCACGCCTGGCTTTTATGTAACAAGAAACGGGTGGGATTATTTTCTGGGTGGAGTTTCAATGATGGTTTTAACCTTTGGTCCTAGTATTGCCTCTACTCATTGGATTTTCAGTCTGGCCGAGATATAGCGTGGAGTGTGTGTCATGGAGCCATGGGCCCGGGGTGGACCGGGCTGCTCCCAGCCCAGCAGTCACTGTCCCTCTTCGTCCACATGATACAGTCGGGCTTCTTAAGCCACATTTGATCTGCGAGCAAAGGGAAGCTTTACTGGCAGGGGAGTGCGTGATCATGCGTTCTTTATCTCCGCAGCCAGCGTATATTGAGCACCTAGCACCGAACATAAAAAATCTAAACAAAGACCAGCCAGTTCTGAGCGGCCCATGGGCAGCCCCCGGCTGCCTCCCGAGAGCAAAGTGTCATGATGGTGATGGCCGGTTTTGAGTGCACATGTTAGACTGTCATGTCTTAGCACCACCTCTTCCCTGCCTCCTGGCGGCTGGCTCATTCTTTAACACTAAAGGGACTCTCTCTTTCTCTCAAAGTTATATGCTTTGTTCAATAAGATAGCTTTGATTTCTTAAGCAAATAGCATTTTTTAGGGTATAATAGTGTCAGGGATAATTCTGATTCCAGACTCTTAATTTTTCAAACCTCACCCCTGTAAATCAATAAAAAGGAAAAAAAAAAAAAGAAGCCTATAATTATATTTTTCAAAACAGTTGTCTAGCTGTTGATTTATGGCATGCTGAAGTTATATAAGGAATTTGTGATTATAAAATGTTCTATGAATTGAATGTAAATGCCAGTACTAACTCATATTTTTCCTAACACAGATACGGATATGTGTGTGCCACGAAGATTATGAAACTGAGGAAAATACTGGAGAAAGTTGGGGCTGCGTCAGGGTTTACCTCTGAAGAGAAAGGTGACCGTCTGACCTCACGGGACTTGCCCACAGATGATGGAAATTAAAATTATTTTATCATGTGTGAATGATTGTACCTTTTCAAATGCAATGACATCATAACAAAATTAGAACTTGATATTTTATCACATCCTTTATATTTTTAGTTAGGAAGACATGAGAACCGTCCGTGCTTTTAATTGAGATACGATTGATTATGAAACTGAATTCAGTATAGATATATTACTTATAAAAAAAAAATAGAATGATTTAAAGGTTTGGCCGGGACTTACTTGATTTTTTATTTTCTCCTAGATCCTGAAGAATTCTTGAATATCTTGTTTCACCATATTTTGAGGGTGGAGCCTTTGTTAAAAATAAGGTAACGTTTACATTTTTATAGACGCGCTGGGAGAAGAGGCTCCTCGTCCCCTCTGCCATCGCTGCCGACGAGGCCCCTCGGGGGTTAGGGTCTCCACGGGCTCCGTTCCCACAGGCCCGTCTTCTCTCCAGAACTAACTCATTAACTCAGGGACAAAGTGAATAGAAACAGAAACCCAAGACCTGGAATGATGGGTGGCTGGGGAGGAAGGCGTGTAGTTATTTTATCTAAATTACTAGAGGCCCAATGCCCAGAACTGTGCACGGTTAGGGTACCTGGGCCTGGCCGGCGATTAGGGCCGATCGGGGGCCTTCCAGCTGCCGGCTGCTGGCCGGGGCCTCCCTTTCTCAGCTGCGGCTGCTAGCTGGGGCCTTCCTTCATTCCGTGCTGCCCCCTGGTGGTCAGCACACATTGTAGTGAGCGATCGAACTGCCGAGGGGATACTTTGCATATTAGTCTTTTATATATATAGATGGCCTTTGCCCTGTTGGTCCGACGTCAGAAGTTGCACCATCAAATGTGTAGTTTTCTGTCCTCAGATACTATGAGAGCCACTTCACGTTGTGGTGAAAGTGTCTCACAAGTAAACTCTGTGGGGTTTTCTGCATGTTCCCTTTTAGGTCGGCAGGTCAAAAAGTACAAGATTGTTACTTCTATCAAATTTTTATGGAAAAAAATGAGAAAGTTGGAGTCCCTACAATTCAGCAGCTGTTAGAATGGTCTTTCATCAACAGCAACCTGAAATTTGCAGAGGTTAGTGGTCGGTGCTTGTGTTTTATAGGGAAGTTCTGACCGGGAATCAAACCCTGACCTCCTGCTTCAAAGGTAGACACTCCGCCACTGAATCACGCAGGCCGGGCTCACAGGGAAAGTTTTTTGATTCTAGAAATACTTACCTTTTCTTCAGGCCCCGTCATGCCTGATCATTCAGATGCCTCGGTTTGGGAAGGACTTTAAACTCTTTAAGAAAATCTTCCCTTCTCTGGAACTGAACATCACGGACTTACTGGAAGACAGTAAGTAGGAGCTCTGTCTGCTCTGCTGGTCCCTCGGAGTCCGAGGGCTCTGCTTCGCTGGGAGCGGGCGGGAGGCAGGCCCTCCACGGCGTCTGTGTCCGTGGAGCCGGGAGTGTGCAGCCAGAATCCGTTCTGAGAACGTCACCAGGAAGGCCGATACGTGTTGTACACACGCACGGGCTCATGGGTGCCTGACTGAGAAGTCAGAAACCATCTGTGTGCTAACAAGGGCGAGTTGTTAAGTGGGTTCCGGCGCGTCCGTCCTGTGTTCGGGAACCCGCAGTATGAAAGTGATGATGGAACGTTAAGTCCATGTTCTGTACAAGAGGAGCTATCAGCGCACACCACGCACACACACACACACACACACACACACACAGGCTCGGGGCAAGGAGCTGTGAACACAGGAAGGTGTAAACGTGAGAGGGCGGAGGCTGGAGGAAGCGCATGTGCTGACAGTGGCATCTCGCTCACTGGAACGGGATGCTTTCAGCTTCCTCTGTCCCGTCTGCGTCGTTGAAAGTCCTTCAATACACTCTCGATGCGGGGGGAGCACCTAGAATCTATTAATCTAAAAAATGAGACATTTCTGAAAGTTATCCCGAACCCACGGAAATCAGTTTCAAGCGTGAGGGGGTGGGGGGAGAGCGTAAGCGTAAGCTCCGAGGACGGAGCTTAGGTTTTAATCGTTTCCGCGGAAGAGTGCGTTAAAGGCCCTCCGTCCCGCCCAGCCCCCCGGCAGTGCCGCATCTGCGGAGGGCTGGCCATGTACGAGTGCCGGGAGTGCTACGAGGACCCCGACATCGCCGCCGGGACCATCAAGCAGTTCTGCAAGGCCTGCAACACCCAGGTGAGCCCCCGCCCCCGCCCCCGCCCCCAGGCTGCGCGCAAACGGAAGGGTTCTCACTCGTCACCGACGCCCGCAAGCTCGTGCTCAGGCGGCTGGTGCCCGCCCGAGTGCGCCTGGCAGGCTCCGAGGCCTGGGCCGCGGCCGGAGGGGAGTCCCTCCCGGCACCCCCGAGCCTGGCGCTGCCCGCTCCGCGCAGGTCCACCTGCACCCCAAGAGGCTGACCCACAAGTACAGCCCGGTGTCGCTGCCCGAGGACCTGCCGGCCTGGGGCTGGCGCGGCGGCGTGCCCTGCCAGAAGCTGGAGCTGTTCGCCGTGCTCTGCATCGAGACCAGCCACTACGTGGCCTTCGTCAAGTACGGCCGGGACGACTCCGCCTGGCTCTTCTTCGACAGCATGGCCGACCGGGACGGTAACGCCTCGCCCCCGGACAGCGTGCGGGACAGCGTGCGGGACAGCGTGTGGGGGACAGCGTGTGGGGGACAGCGTGTGCGGGGACAGTGTGCGGGGGACAGCGTGTGCGGGACAGCGTGTGCGGGGACAGTGTGCGGGGGACAGCGTGTGCGGGACAGCGTGTGGGGGACAGCGTGTGCGGGGACAGCGTGTGGGGGACACCGTGTGCGGGACAGCGTGTGGGGGACAGCGTGTGCGGGGATAGTGTGTGGGGGACAGCGTGCGGGACAGCGTGTGCGGGACAGCGTGTGGGGGACAGCGTGTGCGGGGACAGCGTGTGCGGGGACAGTGTGCGGGGGACAGCGTGTGGGGGACAGCGTGTGCGGGGACAGTGTGCGGGGGACAGCGTGTGCGGGACAGCGTGCGGGGACAGCGTGTGCGGGACAGCGTGCGGGGGACAGCGTGTGCGGGGACAGCGTGTGCGGGGACAGCGTGTGCGGGACAGCGTGTGCGGGGACAGCGTGTGGGGGACAGCGTGCGGGGGACAGCGTGTGGGGGACAGCGTGTGGGGGACAGCGTGCGGGGGACAGCGTGTGCGGGGACAGCGTGTGCGGGGACAGCGTGTGGGGGACACCGTGTGCGGGACAGCGTGTGCGGGGACAGCGTGTGGGGGACAGCGTGTGCGGGGACAGCGTGCGGGACAGCGTGTGCAGGGACAGCGTGCGGGACAGCGTGCGGGACAGAGTGCGGGACAGCGTGTGGGGGACAGCATGTGGGGGACAGAGTGCGGGACCGTGTGTGCGGGGACAGCGTGTGGGGGACAGCGTGTGGGGGACAGCGTGTGGGGGACAGCGTGTGGGGGACAGCGTGTGGGGGACAGCGTGTGGGGGACAGCGTGTGCGGGGACAGCGTGTGGGGGACAGCGTGTGCGGGGACAGTGTGGGGGACCGTGTGTGCGGGACCGTGTGTGCGGGACAGCGTGTGCGGGGACAGCGTGTGCGGGGACAGTGTGTGCGGGGACAGCGTGTGTGGGGACAGCGTGTGGGGGACAGCGTGTGGGGGACAGCGTGTGCGGGGACAGCGTGTGGGGGACAGCGTGTGGGGGACAGCGTGTGGGGGACAGCGTGTGGGGGACAGTGTGTTAGGGGACAATGTATGCGGGGACAGTGTCCGCGGGGACAGCGTGTGTGGGGGCCGCCCGCAGGTGAAGGTCGCCCCTGACGGCAGGCCCTGAGCTCCTGTCCGGCCGAGGGGCTTCCTTCACTGTCGTCACCCCCCACTCAGCACAGGGGGAGCCGGGGGGACTCCGCTCAGCGGTGTCCTCACCAGTTCTGTTCGCTCCTGGAAACACTGCTGAGAGCAAAGGGGCTTGAACTTAGGGAATAAGTGCAACCAGTCCCCTTCCCGGGCTGCAGGGGGAGGGCGTGCGGGTGGCAGCGGCGGGGAGAACTTGACCCTGGCGCTCTCTCCGTCCGCAGGCGGCCAGAACGGCTTCAACATCCCGCAGGTGACGCCGTGCCCCGAGGTGCGGGAGTACCTGCAGATGGCGCCGGAGGAGCTGCACGCGCTGGACGCGCGGCGGATCCAGGGCTGCGCCCGCCGGCTGCTGTGCGACGCGTACATGGTCATGTACCAGAGCCCCACCATGAGCCTGTACAAGTAGCCGCCGGCCGGCCGGGAGGGCCGGAGCCCGCAGACCGCCGCTCGGCCCGGCGTCTGTGACAGCAGCGTTTGCCCGGGCGCCTGTGCTGCCGGTTCCCGAGAAGCCAGCGAAGCTAAAGCCCAGCCGGGTCCCCGGTGACCGCTGGCCCCGTGGGAGCACAGCGCCCCCTGCTTCGTGGGACGCCCTGGGCCGGCCGGCTGTAAATAAACGTGTCTTCCGTGCGGCCTGCCCTGCCTCGCTGTCCCGCGGCGGGCGGCTCCCGGGGGAAGATGGCGCAGCGCTGCGCTGGCCTCCCGTCGGCTGTTAAAGCGGGTGGACCGCCTGCCGGCCCCTCGGCGTTCGCGCTGCTGAGGCGGCCGGGAAAGTGCCCGCTTCCCCGGGGGGCGGTTTCTGTGGGGCCTGGGGTTTTGTCACCGAGCGTCCATTCCTGAATGACGTTCGTGGGGGGCTGACATGTACAGCCATTGGCCTCCTGGCCGCCGGCAGTGCCCATGTTCAAGGCTGTCCTGGGGGAGGGGCACGGGTTTCATTGAAGGCCCGAGTGACGGGGGTCACCCTACACACACCCAGGGCCAGCGGCGATGGACGTGGCCTGAGGCGTGGCTCGGGGACACGCCCTGAGAGACGCGCGAGGTGCCCAACCTCGGCCACGCGCGTCCGACTGCCCAGCGCTCAGGTCTGGCCGCGGGCAGCCGCCCCCACCGTGCTCACTGCTTCCCCTGGAAGTAACGGCCGTTCTGTTCACATGGCGGCAGCAGCTTATCCTGATGGAAGAGGCAGGAAACGGTGTTTGTGTAGCCGACACCCATAGCGTGTGTCCAGACAGCAGTGGGTGTTGTGGGTGTCTGTGCTGTGGCATGCGTGTGCTCCGAGCATTGTTTCCTGAGGTGCCTTCCTAGCCATGCAGGACAGAAGAGCGGTCGTGTGTGGAACACGTGACACATAAAACAGTGTCCGGAAGTGGCGGAGAGAGTCCTCAGACAGGCAGGTGTTTCTAACGGCGGGTCCACCTGTGCTCCCGTCATTCCACTCGCGAACACGCGTCAGCTCCACCAGCCAGGAGACTGCAGGAGTCCCTCCACCTCGTCATGTTCTCAGTCTGAAGCGAGCGCCCGCAACTTTTGCACGAGGGTTTGCTGAGAGCATGGGCGGGCTGCTGAGAGGGGCATGGACTGGGGGTGCAGAGCCCTGGTGGCAGGGTGGGGCCAGGAGGAGAGCCCGTGGGAGCCGCACGGGAGCACATGGAGGAGCACATAGGGGAGCACACGCATTCCCGCTGCACGGGCACCGCCTGTGGCAGACGTCCCTGAGCACGGCCAGGCCCGGCCCGGCCAGCAGTGGCTCCGCCAGCCCCAGCCCAGCCCCAGCCCAGCCCCAGCCCCCGCGGCTTGTCGGGAGCATTTCCCTGGGACGCGCATGCTTTTGCACTGCGGCATCTCCGCCGAGCAGCTGTGGCAGACACTGACCCCGCACAGCCTGAACTACTGAGCCCTGGTCCTTGCCGAAGTTCGTCAGATGTAAAGTGATTAAGGAAGCAACGAGTTTTAGATATGACTTAATCAGAGCTTTCCCACAGAACCTATTTAATTGGAAGAAGTATCATTTACCTTTAATAAGGGGTGCATTCGGAGCTGGCCCCACCATCCCGAGTCATCAGCTGGCTCCGGGGAGGCAGGGGGGCGGTCTGATACGCACCCACGGCCCGGGGGCCGGCTCCCCCACAGATGGTGTGCGGGGGTCCCTCGCCCTGGACGCAGGGACTCCCCGAGTCCCTCCCGTTTCCTCAGCACCTCGCTCAGGGCTGGCACACAGCAGGTGGGCACATATTTGAGAGTCAGAGAGGGAACTTCAGCCTTCAAGGAAAATATTCTTATTGATTTCATAGCGGAGGGAGGGAGGGAGGGAGAGGGAGAGAGAAACATCAATGGTGAGAGAGAATCACCTGGATTCGTACCCTGACCTGGAATTGAACTGTGACCTCCTGGTTCATAGGTCGGCGCTCAGCCCCTGCACCACACCGGCCGGGCAGCTTTCCGCCTTTCATGCACAGAGCCCTGCGGCTCGCTGCTGCTGGGGTGGCCGGAAGGACTTCCCGGTCCCCACGTCTCCTAGGAGGTCCCGGCCTCTGGCTCCCCAGGATCCTCTCCGAAGTGGAAACTGGTCGCTCTGCCTCCTGGGCTCTAGCGCTGAACCCACGTCCGCTGTGTGGGGTGCGTGGTGTGCGAGGTGCAGGGTGACCCTGCCTCCGCGGGGACCGGTGTTCTGGTTGCACTCCAGATGCTTTTTTATTTTTTAATGCCTCCCTTCCTTCTGGCGCAGCATCGCCATCGTGTGGCCATCCTAGGTTATGGCAACATCTTGGCTCCTGGCTGCAGCCAGCCGCCCGCTCCAGGTTGGGGGAAGCGGCAGGTGATGTTTGAAAGCAAATGCGGCGACGAGTCAGGGCCACGCGGCAGATTGTACAGTGATTCCAGGAGGCCTGGCGCTTCCTCCTGGTCCCTCAGGGCGGCGGGGGGAGGGGGGAGAGGGGATGCGCTGTCTTGGCCTGTCTGCCTGTGCGGCGTTTCCCCCGTCTCCCTCTCCCTGGCAGGCTCCTTTCCCAAACGGTGTTCCAGGTGAGTGAGTGCCATCTGCTGGGCACGGCCAGTCCTTCGTTAGGAACCTTCTCCTGTGGGTGCGGGAGCCGGCCTGTGAGCAGGAGCCTCCTGCCCGTGTGCTCACGTCTGCAGGGGAGCGGGCGGGTCTGCGTGTGCAAACCTCCTGTGCCCCGAAGAGGGGTCTCTGGGCCCCTGCCTCCGAGTCCTGGGCGTGAGCGCAGACAGGCAGGCTCAGAGCCGCCCCCAGCAGGGCCCTGGCATTGCCCTTTGACCTCCCAGGGGCTCTTGTACACACCAGGTCTGGGAGCCCCTGCCCTCTGTGGCCAGGACTTCCCTCGTTCAGCACAACCCAGAGGGCGCTGGCCTTTGGGCTGAGGCCGGCACAAGGCGCTGTCTGTGCGAGCCGAGCGGGGACACCTGGCGAAGTGCTGGCTCCCCCCGCCCCTCTGCCCGCCGGCTGCGTGGTGAGGACCACAGGGGCGCGCACCGAGGACTGCCGCGGTGACCCCGTCTCCCCCGCACGCCATTCCTGACCCCGGCCCCACCGGGCAGGCTGTGAGGCCAGGCCCTTCACCTCCCGGGGCTCAACCACCACGGTGGCTGCACGAGAAGGTTCCAGAACCGGAGGCCGCTGCCTTCCCCAGGGGCCCTTCGCTGAGCCTCTGTCCCTCCATCCCTGACACAGAAGGGCTGTCCTAGCCAGCTCTGACCTGCAGGGCCCTCGGCTGGCCTGGCCAGTGCTGCTCAGGTGAGAGCGGCAGCCCATGCACCACCAAAGGTTCTCGGGTTCGATTCCTGGTCAAGGCCAGGTACCTGGGTTGCAGGTTCGATCCCCAGCCCTGGCCAGGGCCTGTGTGGGAAAGCAACCAATTGATGTGTCTCTCACATCACTGTTGTGATGTGTCCCTCCCTCCCTCCCTCCTCCCTCCCTCCCTTCCTCCCTCTGTCTCTTCCTCTCTCTCTCCCTCCCTTCCTCCCTCCCTCCCTCCCTCCCTCCCTCCCTCCCTCCCTCCCTCCCTCCCTCCCTCCCTCCCTCCCTCCCTCTCTCTCTCCCTCCCTCCCTCTGTCTCTTCCTCTCTTCCTCCCTCCTGTGCACGATTCTGGCGAAAATGGAGTTCCGTCCGTCTGTCCGTGACTTATCCCCGATGGGCCACCAGGGTGGGAGCTGTGACCCACCCATTCGTTCCCCGCCTGCGTCCCCCCCTGCCCGCTCCCTCCCCGGCCCCCAGCCGTCCCTCCAGGCATCCTTCGCCATCCTAGCGCCTGGCTCTGGGGGCACCCAGGCTCCCCGATGCGTTTTTGATCAGATTGCCCAGTTTTGAGGGAGTCCCCTGTCAGGAATGTCTTTCACCGTAATCGGTCCAGTTAATGGCGGGCGTAACCGGCACACGCAGGGGCGGCCCGGGCACAGAACCCCGTGCTGCAGAGGCCCGGCAGCTGCCGCGGAGGCAGGCCGGGCTAGGCCGGGCCGGGGGAGAGCCAGTTATTAATAAATTACTCCATTGCCGGGGACCCCTCTTCAGACAAATTAGCAGGGGATCCATAATCAACTCTAACTGTATAATTTATAATAATTGATCTCGTTTTGACTGACCCCTCGCCGCTCCCCGAATGCCCTCGGAAGAAAAATGGCCCTATTAGGGTACGTTTAATCCTCAACACGAGCTGATGAATCCTATTACTTTAAGGTCATATTCGAAGCTCCTGTTAATTGTCAGAACCATTTTAAATTGATTAGAGCTAAATTAAATCAATGTCATGTTTGGAAAAAACAATATTTCTAATGGATGAGGCCCGGCTCACCTCAAACAAACATATTTATCAACCGATCCCCGGTGACGCGGAGGGGCGCAGCTGGGCCCATGCGTCACGTTTGTCTATAATGTGGGAAATGTCACCAGGCAATTCGTTATGTCAGGCAATGAATGGGGAGCACGGGGCTCCCTCACGGCAGCTGGGGCGGGTGGGGGTAGAAGGTTCCAGACCGGCCACTCACCTCCCAATGGCTGTCCTTCCCCCCATCCCCCACACAGGGCTCCCAGGATCTCATTCCCATAGTCCCCTGAGCTCAGCTGGCCCCACCGGCCGCTCCAGCCCCGCCCCTCCCTCTCCCTCTTGCAGAAGCTGGGACGCAACCCCTTGGCCTGGTCCACGCCCACTCCTCCCATCAGCCCTTGGGCTTTGCTAGGGTGTCACTACCTCCAGGAGGCCTTCCCTGATACCCCCAGGCTCCATCGAGTCCCCCCAGCACCGGTGTCCCTGTCCCAGCTGCCACCCGACATCGGTGTGGCTCTCGGATGGCTGTCCAGTGCGGGGGAGCAGGCCTGTCGCTCTGCTTAGGTCTGGGAGGGGGCTGCTGGGTGGGGGGGTGGGAGCCGTGGCACCTGACTGCAGACAGCCCCCCGGGGGGCAGCCACCCGCCCTGGCATTTCTCTGGGGAGAGCTGGGAGGGCAAAACCCCTGAGCTTACAGCTCAGCGGGGACGTCCTTCCGGGAACCACATCCGCGGGGCGAGGTCCGTTCCCTAAAGCAACCATGAGGCCTTTTATTATTATTAATTATTATTATTATTGATTATGGTATTACATCATTGTCCTCATCCCCCCATTTCCATCCCAAACCCCTCCCCACGTATGCCCCCCCCCCCCCCCCCGTTGTCCATGGCCACTGGCCAGGCCCATAGGCACGCACACAAGTCCTTTGGTTGATCTCTCTCCCCTTTCCCCCCACCCTCCCCTGCCTTCCCTCTGAGGTTTGAGAGTCTGATCGCTGCTTCTCTGACTCCGGGGCTGTTTTTGTTCATCGGTCTATGTTGTTCATTATTTCCTCTAGATGCGTGAGGTCATGTGATCCAAGACATACCCTTGTAGTTACTGGAGCGCTGAGTTTGGGGCGGCGAGAACCTCAAGGCCTTCCTGACGCCGAGGCCCTTGCACACAGCTCTTCATGCTGTGGTGGCCCCGACCATGACAGTATTGTCGCTGCTGCCTCCTCACTGTCATTCTGCTCCTGTTAATGAATCGTCATGTACACGTCTGTGTGTTCCCATGGTCTTAGGCCCAACAGCAGCGGTTCTCAACCTGGGGGTCACGACCCCTTTCCCGGGGGCCGCCTAAGACCATCGGAACACACAGATATTTATTGATTGATGGATTTAAAAAATATATTTTATTGATTTTTTACAGAGAGGAAGAGAGAGGGACAGAGAGTTAGAAACATCGACCAGCTGCCTCCTGCACACCCCCTTCTGGGGGTGTGCCCGCAACCAAGCTACATGCCCCTGACCGGAATCGAACCCGGGACCCTTCAGTCCGCAGGCCGACGCTCTATCCACTGAGCCACACCGGTTTTGGCGGGAAAACACAGATATTTACGTTACAATGCATGACAGTAGCAACATTACAGTTATGATGCAGCAACAGAAATAGCTTTTTGGTTGGGCGTCACCACAGCTTGAGGAGCTGGGTTAAAGGGCCGAGGCGTCAGGAAGGCTGAGGACTCCTGCGTTAACGCAGCCCGAACACACCCACCTCGGTTCCCTATGCTCTCCCACCTCCTTTGGCCGCCCGCCCACGCCATTGCCACGGCAACGCTCACTCCACGCACGTGGCCACGGGGCAGGGTTCCGTCAGACTGTCCGCAGGCCTGGCCAGCTTCTCCCCGTCTCCCGTTCACGGCCCCCGAGTCCTTGTGCAGGCACCGATCTGTGTGTGTCTCTCATCGATGTTTCTCTCCCCGTCTCTCCCTCCCTAAAAAAAAAAAAATCAGTGGAAAAATATCCTCAGGCGGGGATTCACCACAAAAACAAAGTGTACCGTTCAGCATTTTGACAGTAAGTACAGTCACCGACAGGCACGATCGGGGATACGGCACATTTCCCCCCAAAACCGGGCCCCTCCAAGGCTTTTGCACTCAGGACGCTCCCCGTGCCTCGCATCGGGCAACAGCCGGCTACGTGTCTGTCCCTGCAGCTTCGCCTTTTCCCGAATGGCAGGGACACGGCGGCTCCTTCCCGACCCTATCTCAGCCCTTTCCGTAATCACCCTTCCGTAATCACCCTATCGGGGCGCACACAACCCCGTCACAGCCCCCCGCTGGTTAATGGCGGCGTGGGGGTGGCTCCAAGTCTAGGCCAAGGTCAGCACGCTGCCACGAGCCTGCGAACAGAGGGCTCTGAGGCCGTGTTTCCACTCCTCTGGGGGCCGGGCTCGCCGTGGGACGGCCGAGTCAGAGGTGAGTGTGCAGGGAACTTTCTCCGAGGCCCTTGACGGGAACCGAGCCCAGGACCCTCCGTCCACAGGCCGGCGCTCTACCCACTGAACCACACCAGCCAGCGCCTGTCGGCAGTTTTTTAAGGACCCACCACAATGGGCGTTTTCTCATGGGCTTGTTTGCCAACATTTATTTTTCTCGGTATCTGTTCAGATTTCCCCCTCATTTTAAAATTGGATTCCTTGTCTTATTCTTGAGTTCTGAGAGCGTTCTTTATTGATTCTCAATACGAGACTTTTATTCAGTAAATACAGACACACACACACACACACACACACACACACATTTAAATATATTTTTAATGATTTCAGAGAAGAAGGGAAAGGGAGAGAGATACGAAGCATCAGTGATGAGGGAGAATCATCGATCGGTGCCTCCTGCATGCCTCCCCCTGGGGACCGAGCCCACAGCCTGGGCCTGTGCTTGTCCGCCGTGTTCTTACCCGCGTCTTCCGAAGAGCAGGTTTCCATTCCGACGACGTGCTGCCATCTCGGTGACGGCGCAGGCGTCCTGTTTTCCATCTAAAATCAAATTTATTGATTTTAGAGAGGAAGGAAGCTGGATAGAGAGATAGAAACATTAATGATGAGAGAGAATCACTGATCATCTGCCTCCTGTACCTCCCCCCCCCCCCCCCGGGACCTTGCCCACAACTCAGGCATGTGCCCTTGGCCGGAATGGAACCCGGGACCCCTCAGTCCGCAGGCCAACGCTCTATCCACTGCGCCACACCAGCCAGGACAACCCTTATCTTTTTATACGAAATGCCCTTTCTGGCGCCCTGTTGCAGAGAGTATGACTTTCCCGTTCAATCACCTGGGCGCCTTGGCAAAAACAAATGGCCCGTGACCTGTGGCTCTATTTCTGGACTCTCTGATCCCTTGATCTCTCTGACGATCATTCTGCCAATCCCCTCCCTCCCCACCACCCCCCCCCCCCCCAGCCCCGTCACAGTCACAGGAGATAGCTTTATGGTTCGCGTGAAATTTGTACGATTCCTGCACGATGGGCTCTTATTTTTAAAAATGGCGTTGGCTGTTCTAGATCCTTCCTTTTCCACGCGGTGGGGGCCCTGGCTAGGGTACGCCCGTGGTCCCAGGCCCACCCCCCCTAACACCCGCGGGTGCAGGCAGGCCACGGCGGGATGACTGTTAAAGGCCCCGGGCCCCACGCGGGCGCAAGGCAGTGACTCCGGCGCAGCGATGTCGGGACGGCGCAGGGGCCCGCGCCAGCTGCTGATCTAACGGGGGGAGCGGCCCTCATGGGCGGGAGGCCTCGCGGAGCGAGTGTCTGGGTGCCCCCGTCCAGGCAGTTTCCGGCGGCTCGTGTGCAATACCTGTGGTCACGTGTGTTCTTCCAACTTCCTGCGCCCGGAGGGGACACCCCCAGCTGAGGAATCGTCCCGACACAGACACGTCTAGCTCACTGCGAACCTGCCTGGCCGAGTGTGCACGGAGCCTGCTGGAATCTTAATTTTAATTATTTTTTTTCCCTCTTGGAATCTTGATGGGAATGGAGTGGATGCTAACCACCCCCAGCTGCCCGGCCTTGGGGAATGGCCCTCAGCTGTGGGTGGACGCGGCCCCGAGCAGCCAGGGCCTGGCTGGTCGGGGTGCAGAGGGCCCTGGTGTCCAGGGGGCCGGCTGTGGTGTGAGTCAGACCCCGAGCTCCCCTCCCTCCCGTGGCTCAGGCTGCCGCCCCCTCCTCGCCCGGCCCCTGCTCCTCTCCCATCTCGCTGGATCCCTCGCTCCAGGCTTTTCCTGATGGGGACCCAGGCGGGCACCTGAGCTGTAGACTCGGTCCCAGGAGTGTCCCTGGGAATCAAGAGTGGGGTACGGACACCCCTCTTTATGTATTTATTATTATTTGTTAAAGTCTATGTTTATTGATGTCAGAGAGGAAGGGAGAGGGAGAGAGAGAGAAACATCTGTGAGGAGAGAGAACCGTGGATTAGCTGCCTCCTGCACGCCCCCCACTGGGGATGGAGCTGGTAACCCGGGCCTGTGCCTGAGCGGGAGTTGAACTGTGACCTCCTGGCTCATAGGTCAATGCTCAGCCCCTGAGCCACGGCGGCCGGGTGTTATTCCTCTTTTAAACACGGCTTCTCTCTCTGGGGCGTTGGGCAGGGGGGCAGGGAGCCGATGGGAAGCCAGCTCCCTGGGTAAGGCCCGGGGCCAGCCTCCCACGGTGCCAGGCCAGGCCACCGGGGGCGGGTCTGGCAGCCGGAGACCGGACGCCCCGCTCACCCTGCCCCTGCGTTCTCTCCACAGGCCCGGAGGCCCGGGGCTCACAGGTTCGGGTGCGAGACCTCCAGCGACTCCGCGGAAGCTGTGGGACCGGGAAGCTCCTTGGCTCTGAGCCCACCCTCCTGTCCGAAGGTACCGGCGCCACCGGCCTCAGGGGGGCGGGGGGGGGTGACGTGTTCCAGAGTCCGGAGCCCCGCGATGCGCTGGGTTCGGGTGATACAGAGGCTGTAGCACCCCTTCCTGCTCCGGCAGTGTCGCTCAGGGCGGGGGTGAGGGGGGGGGAGTGAGATGGTGTGTCCCTCACCCACTGGTCCTGTGTCCACCCCGCTGGGAGGCCTTCTCCCCATTAGGGATGTCCCCTTCACTCTGCGCAATTTCTTGAACAAAATGTCCCATTTCTTTTTTAAAAAAAATTATATTTTTATTGATTTGAGAGAAGAGGAAGGGAAAGGGAAAGAGAGAGAGAGAGAGAGAGAGAGAGAGAGAGAGAGAGAGAGAGAGTAACATCAATGGTGAGAATCGTGGACCGGCTGCCTCCTGCACGCCCCACCCTGGGGACAGAGCCCACAACCAGGCCTGGGCCCCGACCGGGAACGGAACCGTGACCTCCTGGTTCCGGGTTCGGAAGATGTCCCATTTCTGCTCCTCCCTCCGCTCACAGCTGAGGGCCGCCACCAGCCACCTGCATGTTGGGACAGACCTCCCTCAACAGGCGGCGAGGCGGGGACAGGGGGGCTCTCTGGCCTCCACGTGGGGGCCTTCGGGCGGGGGCCTCCGGAAGGTGGTCCACCAGGGTGAGCCCACGCCCAAGGCCGGCCTCGGAAACGGGATTTCTGTTCAGACGCAGGGTCCTCCCGAGGCGAGCCGGCAGCGCAGACCCCGTCCCCCCGCCGGGCAGGTGCCTGCGGAGGGCACCCTGAGTCCCCGGGCGGCATCTCGCTGAGCTGTGGTGACGGCCTTGTCTGCTCTGGGCATAACTAACCGTATCCATAGCAACGTGTTCCCATCGTCCTGGGAGAGGGCTGGGGGAGCCACCCAGGTGAGTCCCCCCCAGGCACTGCGGCTGCGTCTGTCTGCAGACTTCCGACAGGCGCCGGCGCCGGGGGCCGGGAGCCGGGCTGTGGACAGTACAGTCCGAGAGCCGGGCCCGAGCCCAACACCAGGGGACGGCCCCCGTCCCCGCAGAGGAGGGCGACGGTGCCCAGGGAGGCGAAGGTGGAGAACTCCAAGGTCTGCTTCCTCCTCCCCCCCCATCCTTCCCCTCCTTTCTCACATCCCCCCAAACGTGTGATTTCACATGTGTCTCTCTGCATGCATTACACAAATCGCACAGCTGAGTAGCTTTTCTCAAAACCTGGACCGGCCCCAAGAAGGAGTTTGCCAGCTCGCACAATGCCGCTTTCTTCCCGGACAATGGCCGCCTGCCTGGCGCATCGCGAATGCGGGCGTGTGCGTGCGTGTGTGTGTGTGTGTGTGTGTGTGTGTGTGTGTGTGTTTATTTATTTTTTTTTTACTTTTTTATTCCACTGTGCATCCCTCACCCTGAAAAACAGGCACAATGGCAAACAGCTGGGACGGGGAAACATCGCGCTTGTGTTTTCCGGGTGAGAGAGAAAGAGAGAGAAAGCGGATCGTCGGTGCAGGCCAGGCCCCCGTCTGCCGCCGCCGGAGGGCGAGCCGCGCGGGGAGGGAGGGAGGGAGGAGGGAGGGAGGAGGGAAGGTGCTATCCATATTTCCATCAGACGTTACATATTTATCAACGTGCAGCTGGCGCATTGTCTTCCGAGGGTGGGTGACGGGGGGGGCCTCCCCCACCCCCGCCCATCCGCCTTGTCTCCGGGGCTGGCATTGTTCTCGCACTGACGTTACTTCACAAGGATCCGGGCCCCGTGCTTCCGATGGGACACGTGGGGCCATTGCTCCCAGGGCTCCAGGAGGCTCTGGGACGGGGTGCCCCCTGAGCCTCCGTGTGCAGGTTTGGGGCCCCCTGAGCCTCTGTGTGCAGGTTTGGGGCCCCCTGAGCCTCCGTGTGCAGGTTTGGGGCCCCCTGAGCCTCTGTGTGCAGGTTTGGGGCCCCCTGAGCCTCTGTGTGCAGGTTTGGGGCCCCCTGAGCCTCAGTGTGCAGGTTTGGGGGGTTGTGATGGAGGTGTTTTTCAGCAGGTGCACCGGGGGGGAGGGAGGGGAGGACTGTCGGTGGGGACGCCCATACTGTCCCTCGATGGCCACCCCGCCTCCCTCCCCCATGTAGGGTCCCTCCCGGGAGGGCCACGCCCCCTGCCCGAGTCTGTTCATTAGGTGGGAGGCCCGCCTTGTTGGTCCCCATCGCGCCGGCCGAGCGGTCACTTCATCCTCTTTTGTCAGCCGCCGCGGCGACAGGTCCACTCGGCGCGGATCCTTCCGGGCCTCGCCATCCCGTCACCGGCTTCGTGGGGGCGGCCCCGCTCCCCGGTGAGTGACGGTCTCCCGGAGCCCGAGCTGTAGCGCCCGGGACTCGGTGAGGGCGAGAGAATGTTACACACACCACCAGCCCCGCCCGAACCCTGTCCCACCCGTCTGAGCAAGGCCGGTCAGACGGAGCCGGGAGGGAATCGGCCTCGAGGGGCCTGGAGCTGAGATGCCCCATTGGTCTGTGGCCTCGGAATTGGTCAGCGGGAGGTGGAAGGGTTCTGGGCGGGCGTTGGGGGCACATGGCCGCTAGGCCCGGCCGTGGCGGCAGGCTGAGGGGTGAGGAGGATGTCAGGATTCTCACACTAAGGTCTGCGTGAGGCCAGGCAGCGGGCGAGGGGAGCGCGTGGGCGGGTGGGGACTGGGCAGCTGGAGGGCACCAGCCCCGAACCCGCAGCCCGGAGCTGCCTGCGTGAGCGGGTGCCGGCCTGCAGACCAGAGGTGTGGGATTTAAGGGGAACTGGGATTCTGGATATTTTTGTGTCCGCTGTTTTCAGCTCCAGGGTTGGCACTGAGCTGAAAGCATTTAAAAAAAAAATATATATATATTTTATTGATTTTTTAAATTTTTCACAGAGAGGAAGGGAGAGGGAGAGAGAACTAGAAACGTCGATGAGAGAGAAACATCGATCAGCTGCCTCCTGCACACCCCCTACCGGGGATGTGACCACAGCCAAGGTCCATGCCCTTGACCGGAATGGAACCTGGGACCTTTCAGTGGGCAGGCCGATGCTCTGTCCACTGAGCCAAACTGGTTTCGGCTCAACATTGATTTTTAAATTGCAACAAGTGGTTCAGTACGCAGATGCATACACACTCGCCTGTGGTACGTCCTAACGTGTGTGTGCTCGGAGGAGACACACTCACTGTCCCCTGGAGCGCCCCCCTTCCGACGTGACAGGGAAGATCTCTCGCGCCGGGTGTGGGGAGCTGGAGAGGGCACTTCCCCTTGGGAGCGGTTCCCGTCCCTCCCCTGAGCCAGGACCTGAGGCCACACCCCCTCTGACGGTTGACATTGGCTGGTGCCCAGCGTTCCTGGAAGGCGGGGTCAGGGTCAGGGTCAGGGGTCAGTGCAATGCTCCCAGGAGAGCCGTTGGCGGTGCAGGCCCGCCCCGTGCGTCCGTCAGGGAGGACCTGACCCGACCTTGCAGTTGGCCGGCTGCAGGGGGGTGTGGAGTTGGACCACATAGTGCGTGTCCTTTGTGCACGAATGTGCGTGTGCACGCCTACCACACAGTGGGCGCCCACACACGTGTGCAGGCCCCGTGGGCACCCGGGGAGGAAGGCTGGCTCCCCTCGCTGGCACGGGTGCCGGTGCTCTGCGCCCTCTGCTGGCCAGACCAGGGCACAGCGGCCGCGTCTGGCTGACCAGGTCCACCCCTCTGAGCCCCGGTCAGCAGCTGGCTGGGGACGCTGGGGCGGGCAGAGCTGGGGTGGACTTAGGGCCTTGAACCTTCCACCCCGACTCGCATTTCACTGCTGGGACTTTGTGGGCCCCTGTCCTCTTGTAGAGAGTGGTGGCTATTCGGGCGGGCGGCAGGAGGTTCTGTGGGACAGGCCGTGGGCGTTGGCGTGAGGTGTGAGGGGGAGAGGGGCTCTGTCTGTCTGAACCCGCTTCAGGTAAAGGCTGGAGAGCCCAGGAGGTGGGTGAGGAGGGGAGAGTGGTCCATGGGGTGATCACGGAGGATCACACAGGTCCCTGGAGCCATCGGAGCTCTGAGCATACACCCCTTCCCGTGCTTCTCACAGAAATCTCCCATCTCTGTGAGCCCGGGTCATCACCCTCTAGGCCCGTGGTCAACAAACTCATCAGTCCACAGAGTCAACTATCAACAGGACACCGATGGACGTTTCTTCGGAGAGCCATGTTATTTAAACGTAAACTTCCTCTGCTCAATGGATAGAGCGTCAGCTTGGGGACTGAAAGGTCCCGGGTTCGATTCCGGTTAAGGGCATGTATCTTGGTTGCGGGCACATCCCCAGTAGGGGGTGTGAAAGAGGCAGCTGATCGATGACTCTCTCTCATCGATGTTTCTAACTCTCTATCTCTCTCCCTTCCTCTCTGTACAAAATCAATAAAATATATTTTTAAACGTAAACTTCCTCTAACGCCACCTCTTCAACACGGACTCGCCCTGGCCGTGGTGTTTTGTGGAAGAGCCACACTCACGGGGCCAGAGAGCCGCCTGTGGCTCGCGAGCTATCGTTTGCCGACCACGGAGCTAGTGGAAAAGAAAACGCCATCACCCTCGTGTCCTGCTCAGGCAGGACCCCACCGGCCAGGGCTGCCCCCCCACTTCTGTTTGGGTGTTTGGGGAGAGCAAGCCCAACCCTTCCCAGCACTTTGTCCGTCCCCGGAGCCGCGAAGTCGGGAGCCGCGAGCCGCTCCGCCCGCTGTCCGTCCTGCGTTCAAGGTCATCCAGATAGCGGGCGGCTCATTTGCATGGCGCTGGCCGCCGATAAGGGCTGGGGCCCAGGCCGCGGCTGTCCGGCATTATCACGGCTCGTAAGCCGGGATGAATATGGAAATCTCCCGCCCGGGGCCTCCCGGTCCCCCAGGCCTGCGGCCGGCTCCGCTGCCTGGCGATCCTTGAGGGTAAAATTGATTAATATTTGTTTTCAAAATGACACGCGGTGATGTATGGGCCCCTTTACCACTTAAATTAATACTTTAAGGAGATGAATGGTCTCTACCGAGGGTGTTAAAGTTCAGGCCCGGGGAATTTGCATATTTATATTGCGGCCGGCTGATAGTAATTGTGGGAGCGGCCTGGCAGGCCGTTCGTTTGTCACTTTCAGCGGCGCGCGCCGGCCCGGACCTCGTTAGCTCCGGGGCCTCGACATCCCCGCCCCCCCCGCTGGACGGGTCCAGGCCACTGTCCCACCTCCGATCCTCCCCAGAAGGCTGGGGCCCCTCTGGTCCGAGCACCTGTTTGGGGAGACAGACATACACGGGGTGGAGGTGAGGGCCGGTGCCAGGATGCTCGCGGAGTCTCATCCACGTGGAATCACGCAGTCCTTTTTTTTTTTTTTTTTTTAAATATATATATTTTGATTTTTTTACAGAGAGGAAGGAAGAGGGATAGAGAGTTAGAAACATTGATGAGAGAGAAACATCCGTCAGCTGCCTCCTGCACACCCACTACAGGGGATGTGCCCGCAACCAAGGTACATACCCTTGACCGGAATTGAACCCGGGACCCTTCAGTCCGCAGGCCGGTGCTCTATCTACTGAGCCACACCGGTTTCGGCAGAATCACACAGTCTCGGTCTTTTTGTCTCTGGCTGATGTCGCTCAGCATCATGTCCCCCCGTGTGGTCCCAGGGGGACCCTGTTGGGCCTCTCGGAGCCTCAGTTTTCTTCATCTGCAAAATGGGAGGAAGTCGGAGGCGGAATAAGGATGCGGTCCATCCCGCGGTCCCGGTGCCCAGCAGCGGCGAGAGCTCCACCGACAGCCCATCGGGGCCCCCCCCCCCCCCGCCCCGGCCCAGGCGGGGAGAGCCGCTGCCCCCTGGCCAGCGGAGGACGGGGCGAGGATGGGGATCGTGCGGGGGAGAGTCAGGGTGGCCTGTCCCTCTTCCCAACCTCACTCCCTGGCTGAAAACCTTGGGCCCGGGAAAGGCCCTCAGGTCCACTCCCCCTCACTCCCCCTTCTCCCTCTGACGCCTGCTTTCTCCCTGCCCTGCTGGGTCTGCCGCTCTGCCCCAGGCCGGCCACCTGTTTCCAGTCCGCTGTCTGGGAGACTTCACCTGCCCGGGAACAGGGACGGGTGCAGAACTGAGCCTGGGACCCCTGGGCGGCAGTCCTTACCCAGACCTTCCGCGGCGAGAGGCATGGGCGCTGCTCACTCTCGCCCCCTGCCGTCAGCAGGCCTCCCGTCATTGGCCCTCAGCACGCCCAGCGCTGCCTGTGAGGACCCTGCCCCCCTCTGCCAGGTGGTCCCCCAGGGCCGCTCCCCTCCGGCCGCTCCCCAATCCCTTCCTGGTCCGGCCTGGCCTCCTGGGCCCCGGCTTCCCTGCAGGGCCGGAGCCCCCTCTCCTGACGCCCAGGCACAGGCCCGTGGGGACGGCTGGTCGTGACGGTCACAGGAACCCAGGCCTCTGGTCCTCCTCGTGGGTCCGGTGCTGCCCCAGCCCGGCGCGGCCACGTCCCCTCCAGGGGCGGCAGGGGGATCAGCCCGGCCAGGAGTCCTGTGGCCCGAGGAGGACAGTCGGCCATTCAGCGTCTCCACGTGAAACGCTGGCTCCCGCCATGGAGTCCCCGGCTTCCCGCTCCCGGGGAGGGGAGGAGGGACACACAGTGCGGACAGCGAGTGTGTGATCAGGGCCGGGCGGCCATGGGCCCAAGGGGCGCTCTCTGAGTGTGCCACTGCCCCCCCTCCCTTAAAACGTGAAGAATGGGGCTGAAACAGATGTGGCTCAGTGGATAGAGCATCGGCCTGCAGACTGACGGATCCCAGGTTCGATTCCGGGCAAGGGCGTGGACCTTGGTTTCGGGCACATCCCCAGTAGGGGGTGTGCAGGAGGCATCTGATCGATGATTCTCTCTCATCGATGTTTCTAACTCTCTATCCCTCTCTCTCCCTCTCTGTAAAAAATCAATAAAATAAATTAAAAAAAAAAACTTAAAAAAACACAAAACGACGTGAACCATGGGGCGCGGGGGGCGGGTCGCTGCCTGGCTGAGTCACCGCACGCCTCTCTGTGCCCAGCCACGCGGCGCCGTCACCCGCGGCGGTATTGGGGACCGGTGCCGTCCCCCCGACCACGGCCGGAGAGATCACAGAGGGCCGAGGCGATGAAGGCGCCGCAGGCTCCTGTGACCCAGCTCAGCGCGTCCAGAACCGGGCCGGGGAGGGAGCGGGGGGTGAAGGGTCGCCCAGAGTTTGTGCCGGGGGGTGGCGGGGGGCACAGAGAACTGCCAAACACACCCCTTTCCGCTGCAGCCGGGACGCGGGGTGAGTCTGACCGCCTTCAGGAATCTTCTGGGGCCAAAGGCGGGCCCGGGGGCATCGTGGTCCAGTCCCCAGGGCCCCTCCCTCAGCGGGAGCGGTGTCCTCCAGAGGCTCCGGTCCGTAGACGGGGTGTGTGCGGGCGGCAGGGTACGGGTGGGAGTGGGGGTGCAGTGCTCGGGGCTGAGGTCCTGCCTCCTCCGAGGGCCCCCCGGCTCCGGGCTCCGGCCCAAAGCCCGGGAAAGGGCTGGGGCTGGTGCTTGTACTTGGATAAAGATTTATGGGGAGTGGCTCCGGCTGGTGTGGCCCAGTGGATAGAGCGTCGGCCTGTGGACCGAAAGGTCCGGGGTTTGATTCCGGTCAAGGGCACGGACCTCGGTGGCAGGAGGCAAACAGTCGATGTGTCTCTCTCACGTCGGCATTTCTCTCTGTCTCTCCCTCTCTCTGTTCCACGCTCCCTGAAAATCAATGGGAAAATATCCCCGGGTGAGGATTAAAAAAAAAAAGAAAGATTGATTGATGGGGAGCAGCTCAGTGGGTTGGGCGTGGTCCCGTTTGATTCCTGGTCAGGGCCCATGCCTGGTGGCAGGCTCCATCCCTGGTGGGGGATGTGCAGGAGGATCAAAGTTTCTCTCTCACATCGGTGTTTCTCTCCCTCTCCCTCTCCCTTCTTCGCTCTCTAAAAATCAACAAAAATCTGTTTAGAAACAGACATCTGGGGAATGCAGGGGTGGCGAGTGTCTGTATGGACCTCCACGATGATAGAGAAACCGAGTCACCGTGGGACAGGCTCCCTGGAAGTTGTCGGGGAGGCCAGCTCCTAAAATAGGGGTGAGCATCACCTGCCCCCACCCGAATGTCCCCCCTGCTGCCACGCTTCCTCTCTCCCACCAGCGCCCGCCAGCAAGTCATTCCCTCTGTGTGGGCCTCAGTTTCCCCACCTGTAAGGTCCGACCAGATGATGAGTCAAATCCGATCCAGCCTGAACGCGCTCTGCCAGGCGTCTGTTCATCCGGCTCCAGTGACGGAGGCCGGGCCCTGACCCCTGGGAGGTCAGGTCTGCAGGGCACAGAGCGGGTCCGGAGCAGGGTAGGCCCAGGTCCCCCGGCTCCCGCCTGCGTTGCACGTGGTGCCGTGGCCACCTCTCGGGCTGTGGGCTGTCTCTTCCCGTTAGTTTAACAGGCCCGGGGGCTAATGAGACGGCTCTGTAATCGAACCTGTGCGGCCCCTCAGTAATGAAATTATGCTAATCTGCATTCAGTAGCAGCGGGCGTCCATCACCGGAGCTGCCGGGGCGGCCCCTGGGGCGGCGGGAACACGGCTAATTCTCCCCGAAATGAACAGACCTGGGGAGGGTGACTTCATCGCCTGCCCGCTGTCCCCTGCGCCCCCTCCGCCTCTGCCTCTCCCGCCCCAGCCTGGTCCCTGGGAGGCCTGGTGAGAGGGGTGGGGACGGGGCGCGGAGGGCTGGACTCTCCACGGTGTGGCAGCACGGGCCCGGGAACCGGATGCTGCCCGGGAGGAGGCTGCGTGTCAGCACGTGTGCGGCCTGAGCCGCGTCTGGGTGTGCACACAGCTGCATGCGGGCATGGGAGTGTGTGTGCCTGTGCCAATCTCTCGCCCCGGGGGACAGCAGGCGTCTGTGATGTCGGCTGGGGATGTGTGTGTGAGCGAGCGGGTGTACTCACGCCTTTGTGTATGAGGGCACGCACCTGGGTGAGGCGGAGCAGCACGCATCTGCACCTGTCACTGTGTGTGTATGTGTGTGTCTCTCTGTGTGTGTCTCTCTCTGTGTGTCTCTCTCTCTGTGTATGTGTGTGAGTGTGTCTGTGTGTGTCTCTCTGTGTGTGTCTGTGTGTGTGTATCTGTGTGTGTGTGTCTCTCTCTGTGTGTGTCTGTGTGTGTGTCTCTCTGTGTGTGTGTCTGTGTGTGTGTGTCTCTCTGTGTGTGTGTGTCTCTGTGTGTGTGTCTCTGTGTGTGTGTCTGTGTGTGTGTGTCTCTGTGTGTGTGTGTCTGTGTGTGTGTCTATGTGTCTCTCTGTGTGTGTTTCTGTGTGTGTATGTGCCTGTGTGTCCCTGTGTGTGTGTGTCTGTGTGTGTGTCTATGTGTCTCTCTGTGTGTGTTTCTGTATGTGTATGTGCCCGTGTGTCCCTTTGTGTGTGTGTGTGTGTGTGTGAGTGTGTGTTTCTGTGTGTGTGTGTGTATGTGTGTGTTTCTGTGTGTAACTGACGTACATGGAGGGACACAGCACACAATGTTCAAACAACACAGGTGTGGCACTGTTCACTGTAAATGCCAGAGCCCGTTGACTCTCCCAGACGCTTCACCAAACTCTCCTGCTCCCTAACCACCTACGGTTACAGCAGACGAACGAGTGTCGTTCGGAAAAGTGTAACAACTGAAGCTTCTGTGTCAAAACCTCGTTCGTTGCCGGCGGCAGGCGCAGGGGGGATGCCAGCCTAGGTGGGCTTGGTTCCCAGTAGGGGGCGTGCAGGAGGCAGCCAGCCTATAATTCTCTCTCAATATCTCTGCCATGGCCAAGTTCAAGCCACCAGGCAATGTCCCTGAGCTCGGGGCTGTGACGAGATGCCCAGTAGCACCCAGGTATATGGCATTTTTACCATAAAGATAAATAGATGTAAATACCACAAGAGCATGGGTAATCCTATAAAATAAAAGCCTAATATGCAAATCGACTGAAAGGCAGAACAACTGTTGGAACGACCCGTCACTATGACACGCACTGACCACCAGGGGGCAGACTCTCCATGCAGGAGCTGCCCCCTGCCCACGGGCCCCAGGCCAGTGAAGGCGGGTGCCCCCGGGGGGCCTCCCGATTATCCCACAGATGGGCCCTGATCACCAGCCAGGCCTCGCGACCCTCCCTGCCTGTGCACGAATTTCATGCACCGGGCCTCCAGTAGTAAAATAATGAGCAAAAGCAAGTGCCGGGTTCTTGGGGATTATCTTTGTTTTTAATACAATGTATTCCATTGTCAATGACATAGTGTCATTGTCTCTCCTGTAATTTATTCCACTGTAAATTGTAGCATTGCTCTGGCCGGAACGACACCAGCGTTGAGTAGAAGTGGTGAAAGCAGCTGAAGCCGGTTTGGCTCAGTGGTAGAATGTCGGTCTGCGGACTGAAGGGTCCCAGGTTCGATTCCGGTCCAGGGGCATGTACGTTGGTTGCGGGCACATCCCCGGTGGGGGGTGTGCAGGAGAAGACTGGTCGATGTTTCTCTCTCATCGACATTTCTGGCTCTCTAGCTCTCTCCCTTCCTCTCTGTGAAAAATCAATAAACTATATTAAAAAAAAAAAAAAAAAAGTGGTGAAAGCACCTGCTTTTGTCCGGCGGGGGAGACTCTGTGTCTTGTCACGGACGATGACGTCAGCTGCCAGTCTTTCATAAACGCCAGCTCGCATGTCCAGCCAGTGCCATTGCCTTCCTGTTTGGATTATGGTAAATGCTTTGTGTCCTGCATCAGCTGAGATGAGTATGGCTTCCTTTTCTTTCATTCTGTTAACGTGGCATATTAGATCCACCGATTTCAAATATATATATATATATACATATATATATGTATATATATATATATATATATATATTTTATTTGATGGATTTAGAGAGAGAGAGGGAGGAAGGGAGAGAAAGAAACATCCATTTATTGTTCCACTTCTGTATGCGTTCATGGGCTGATGCTTGTGTGTGCCCTGGCCCGGAGATCGAACCCACAACTCTGACCTATAGGGACGATGCTCCAGCCAGCAGAGGCACCTGGCCAGGGCCACACCCACTGATGTCTGAACGGCGAGCCACACCTGCATTAGTGGCCTACGTCCCACGTGGCCCTGGTGTACAGTTCTTTAAATATGCAGCTGGGTGTGGTTTGCTAGTGTTTTGCTGAGGATTTTTGCATCTGTATTCATAAGACATCTCGGTCTACAGTTTTTTCTTTTTGTTGTTGATCTTCTTCAAGGATTTTTTTTTTCCTATTGATTTTTAGAGAGAGTGGAAGGGTGGAGGGAGAGAAACACAGAGAGAGAGAGGAGAAAGAGAGACATTGATGTGAGAGAGAGACACACCCATTGGTTGCCTCCCACACGTGCCCGCACCAGGGCTGGGGAACCTGAAGCCACGGGACTTGCCCTCGATCAGGAATCAAACCCTCGAGCCTTAGGTCCACGGGCTGCCGCTGTGACCACTGAGCCAAACTGGCCAGGGCCATGGCTTTTTTTCTTTCTTTCTTGTAATTTTGAGTGTCTGACTTTGGTATTGGGGTGAGCTGACCACTGCACAGCAATGCCTTGTTACAACCAGGGTTTGAACCCCATCTCCTGGTGCCAGCCCTGGCTCTTCATCCTCCCCATGTCCCCAAATCATCTGTACGAATAAAAGGACAATATGCTAATTAGACCGGGAGACCTTCCGATGTCCTTCTGGATAAAGCCATGGTGTTGGGGCCGAGGCAGAGGCGGTTAGGGGTGATCAGGCTGCCAGGGGAGGGCAGTTAGGGGCAAGCAGGCTGGTGGTGGAGGGGGGGGCGTTGAGGGGAGGGTGGAGACAGTTGGGAAGAGCAGGCCAGCAGGCAGAGTGGTTAGGGGCAATCAGGCAGGCAGGCAGGCAGGTGAGCAGTTAGGAGCCAGCAGTCCCAGATTGTGAGAGCGATGCCCAAAGGGTCCCAAATTGGAGAGGGTGCAGGCTGGGCTGAGGGCCACTCCTCACTGTGCATGAATTTTGTGCACCGGGCCACTAGCTTTAAAACGATTCCACCCCCCGAAAGTCATCCTCCAAGCTCCCTCATGGTTCCTCTGAAGCCCACAGGCCATCAGGCTCTCCTGCAGAGCAAATTCTCCGTTTCGGGTCCTATGGCTTCATCAAGAGCGGAGCACGCTGGGTACAGATCCTGCAGGGGGCTGTGTGTGTATGTGTGTGTGTGCGTGTGTGTGTGTGTAAACGGACATGGAATCAGCCTCCGTTCTAAGTCTCCACGTGGCAATTATGACTTCTGAACAGCGGGGCAGGGCGCCTGACGGTTATAATCACCGTGAGCCTAATGGCGCCGAATGAAGAGCGAGGGCACGCACAGCGGCAGCGGTGGCTGTGCGGCCCGGTGGTCCGGGCCTCGGAGGGGGTGCGGGGTCCCAGGCCGGCGTGGGGCTCTCACGGAGACGCCAGGCGGCCTGTTGGCGGGAGCCCGGGGCCTGCAGGGCGTGTGTGCGGGAAGGAGGAGCCCCTGGGAGGAATGTGCTGGTATCGGCGCAGAGGCGGCGAGCGTGGCCGTGGCTGAGCCGGGCCATCCTTCTCCAGCCGCCGACTGCGCCGTCTCACGTCCACGCCAGTTCCAGGCCCCGGGGGGATCGGATGGGGAGGCAGCAGTGGGTAGCGCCGTGTGGCCTGGGCATGTGTTTGTGTGCGTGTGTGTGTGTGTGTGTGTGTGTGTAAAAGCGATCCCTCATTTTTTTTATAAAGTTAAATTTATTCATTTTAATCAACTCTCCAGCTGAAATTATGCCTCCCTGTTTCCTCTCGTTGAAATGTCCTTTCTTTTTCTTTCTTTTTTTAAAATATTTTTTTATTGATCTTTACAGAGAGGAAGAGAGAGGGATAGAGAGCTAGAAACATCGATGAGAGAGAAACATCCATCAGATCCCTCATTTAAAAAAAATATTTTATTGATTTTTTACAGAGAGAAAGGACTATACTTAGAGCTAGAAACATCGATGAGAGAGAAACATCCATCAGATCCCTCATTTAAAAAAATATATGTTATCGATTTTTTACAGAGAGAAAGGACTATACTTAGAGCTAGAAACATCGATGAGAGAGAAACATCGATCAGCAGCCTCCTGCACATCCCCCACCGGGGATGTGCCCGCAACCAAGGTACATGCCCTTGGCCAGAATCGAACCTGGATCCTCTCAGTCTGTAGACCGATGCTCTATCCACTGAGCCACACCGGTTTCGGCGGAGTGGCGTTCTGATTGGCTCACTCTGGTCAGGCACTCTCTTGGTCCAAACCCCGGGGGTGGGGGCGGAGCCTCGAGGTGGGTCAGCCTCAGAGGCTGGGAGGAGGGGTGTGGGCAGGGTTTCACCAGGTGCCTGGGGCCCCTGGAGGTTACCAGCTCCCCATCTGTACTTCTCCCCGCGCTGAGCACAGCCGGGGTGCTGAGTAACAAACACCACAATGCAGGCCATCGGGGTGCCCGCCTCTGCCCCTCCGTCCACCTGCTGGGTGACCTTGGCCCATCACCCATGTCTCTCAGCCTCAGTTTTTTAAAATATATTTTATTGATTTTTTTACAGAGAGGAAAGGAGAGAGAGTTAGAAACGTCGATGAGAGAGAATCATCCATCAGCTGCCTCCTGCACACCTCCTACTAGGGATGTGCCTGCAACCCAGGTGCATGCCCTTAACCGAAATCGAACCCGGGACCTTACAGTCCGCAGGCTGATGCTCTATCCACTGAGCCACACCGGTTTCAGCTCAGCCTCAGTTTTCTTATCTGGTTGGCTTGACAACAACCAAAGCCACCTGGAGGCTGGCAGAGTGAGGCAGCTGGTGAGGGGTGCATCTGGAAGGAGGTGCTCATATCCCTGTTGCCCTGATGATGACAGTTAGGACCAGGGGCCCTACACCCTGCCCGGGGCTGCCCTGGCCCTGCCCCGGCCCCTCCGCCCCCTCTCCAGTCTTCCCTCCCTCCGCAGCGGGCCCTGGCCTGCTGGCTAATGGGGTATTGTCCCTCTCCGCGGGAACAAGGCGAGCCCAGCTGGCCTCGGTCACAGGTCACTGGCTCCAGACAAATCCGCAGGGACGGGCGGGTGCTCTGGGGGCGGGGAGGGCGGCGTGGGCAGGGCTGCAGGTGCCGGGCCTGGGAGGGCCGCAGCCCAGCAGGGAGGTGAGTCCTGGATCACGGAATTCCCCGGAACCGAACGCTCACGCTGCCTGGGGGACAGGGACCCCGGAAAGTGGGGCTGCTCTCGCTCAGCCTCTGGACGCGGGGAGCGGACACGCCTGCATGGCAGGCCATGTGTCCGTGCGCTGGGGTGTTGGATCCTTCCCGGCAGCCGCCCCGTATAGCACAGCAGCAACCTCCCTCCCGTGCAGCCCCAGCTGAGAGCCACGGCCTGGGAGGAGGACACGTGGTGTTTTCTGGAACAAATCTCATCGACAGCCAGGCAGCACAGCGGGGCGGAGGGCTGGCTTATGGGCAGAGGACATGAGCTCCCGAGGGGAGACGAGGGGCGGCCCCTGTGAACCTCGAGGCAGCTGTCTCCTGCACACCCCTGCTGGGGATGTGCCCGCAACCAAAGTACATGCCCTTGACCGAAATCGAACCCGGGACCTTTCAGTCCGCAGACTGACGGAGAGCCAAATATTTTAAACTTACACTTCTTCTAACGCCACTCCTTCAACATGGACTCGCCCAGGCGTGGTGTTTTGTGGAAGAGCCGCACCCGAGGGGCCAGAGAGCCGCATGTGGCTCGAGAGCCGCGGTTTGCCGACCGCTGTCTTAGAGCGTCTTGCTTAGATCATCTCATTTCATCCTCAGAAACCCCGACGAGGTAGATTAGGTCACTGTTCTCACTGCCCAGGTGAGAAGCCACGGCTCCGACGGCTGGTGTTGTCAGGAAAAGGACGGCATTCTAAATCCATTTTGAAATGTCAGGAGATTTGGCAAAACGGGGCCTCCATTCCTGCACCCCCCGTTCCTGCCGAGCTGCCATTGGCCAGGGGTGTCCTCTTCCATTTACCACAAGCCCCACCCATCCCTACTGCCTCCTCGCCCCCGTGGGTTTGCCCAGGCACACTGCCTGTCTGCCCCGTAGGCATGTGAGTTTGTCACCCCGTGGGGAGACGGGGCCCCAAGGGAGAGGGGGCAGTGGACGTGGAGGTGCAGAGAGAACGTAGCTTCCCCCTTCCCAGCTCTGGGGATAAGGCCCCCGGCTTCCAGGGAGCCTGCGGGGGAAGTCCCCCCCGCCCCGCCACCCATCTGTGCTCTGAGCGCCATGCCCCGGCCGGCCTCCTGCTGGGAGTGTGGCTCAGTGGGGGAGGTCGAGGCAGGGGCACCCGGGGGAGAGAGGGAAAACATTTCCCCAGGGGAAGCCAAACACCGCTGTTTGTTTGCGTTGCTTAAATTATACGTGTTATTTATTTCCAAATGGGCCTGTCATCATTGGTGAATGGGGAAGGCACCCGCCCTCCCAGTGCAACCAGAATTTCAGATATTATTGCCGTGGAGTCGTTAAGCCATGAGCTTCCCGTCCTCCGGAGATGCGCTGGGGGACCTCAGGGGCCGGTTTTCTCGTTGTGGGGTGATTGCAGCCCAGGCGGAGGGGGTGCCGGGTCTGGGAGAGGGGACAAGCTTCCGGGCCCTCCGCTTCGCTGTAGCTCATGCAGCTGCTTGCACAGTCACTCACCACATGCGGGCTGTGGGAACAGCGCAGTGCGTGGCACGATTATCCTATATAACAAAAGGGTGATATGCAAATCGACCGAACAGCCGAACGACCGGTCGCCATGATATGCACCGGCCACCAGGGGGCAGATGCTGAGCACAGGAGCTGCCCCCTGGTGGTCAGTGCACTCCCACTGGGGGAGCTGGCCTAAGCCACCCGTCGGACAGCCCCCGAGGGCTCCTGAGCTGCTAACGGGTGCAGGCTGGGCTGGGGAGGGCACGGATGTTGTGCACTGGGCCTCTAGTAAATGACAAAAACCACCACTTACCCGGCGCTTACGAGGGCGCCACGCACGCTCTGGGCGGTCTGCACATGGCGACTCCTTTGACGATCCCATTTTACCCGAGAAGTAAAATGATGCCCACTTTACAGACAGGAAAACTGAGGCACAGGAAGGACCCAGAGACACAAGCTTCTGTGGTGAGGGAACAGACAGCGGACAGGGGATTCCGGTGCCGCGGAGACATGGAGCAGAGTCCCGATGGAGAGGCCGGGGGTGGGGGGGTGGTCTGCTCCAGGTGAGATGGGCAGAGGAGGCCTCCGTGGGCAGGAGGGGGCGAGTGGGAGCCAAGCCCAGAGAGACTGGGCAAGAGAGAGCTGGTGCCCAGGCCCTGAGTGGGCGTGAGCGTGGAGTCAGAGAAGAGGCGGGAAGGAGGGATGAGGGCAGAGCGGTGTGGCTTTGCTGAGAAAACCCAGTGCCCTCTGACTCTTCTCATGGCTCCGTGATGGCCCTGGGCTGGGGGCGGAGAATGGATCATGGGAGCCACGGCAGGAGGGGTGAGGGTGGCTGGAGGGGTGTCTCCCAGCGTGGAGATGGAACTCAGAAATTTGCTGCTTTTTTAAAAAAAATATATATATATTTTTATTGATTTCAGAGAGGAAGGGAGAGGGAGAGAGACAGAAGCATCAATGATGAGAGAGAACCATGGATCGGCTGCCTCCTGCACGCCCCACACTGGGGATGGAGCCTCCAGCCCCGGCCTGTGTCCTGACCGGGAATCGCATGGCGACCTCCCGGTTCGCAGGTCGGTGCTCACCCACGGAGCCCCGCCGGCTGGCCGGGCTGGAGCTCCCTGTTCACCCCGCTAAGCAAACGGGAGGCGGAGCCAGGAGTGGAATTCAGTTCTGGGTACCCGTGTTCCTAACCACTGAGCAGCACCGCCAGGACCTTGTTCCATCGGCAGGTGAGACTGGCTTCTTGGGAAACACGGACCAGCGTGGGCACATGCGTGGTGCCAAGGGGGTGGTCCCGAGCGCGGGGTCTGGGGGCGAGGGACGTCAGGGAAGGGCTTCCCAGTGCAGCTGCCTCAAAGGGGAGGCCCCCCCGTACCCCGAGGCCCTGCTAGGGGGCAGTCCTGGCACCTCCCGCTCCCTCCTCACTGCAAGGCCGGGAGCGGGGGATCTACATGCCGTCTCCCCTGAAATCATCTGTGTTGTCCCTCCCCTCCCCCGCCCCCGTGCTGTCCCCGGAGCCCCGGGCGTTAATGAAATCAAACGAAATGAAAATGGGGAGATGATTGCGCGGAGAACACCTCCGCCAGCCATGCCTCGCTGGTTTCCAAAGCCGCCTCCTCCGGGGCGCGGGGACGCCGGGCAGTGCCGTCCCCCGGGCAGGCGGGCGGCTGCGGAGGGAGGGACAAAGGAGACAAGATATTGCAATCAGGAGGTCGCCGACCCCGGCTCTCCTGTAATTATAGCTGCGTCCGGCCCGCCGACGGATGGCTGAGCCGTGGGCAAATGAGTGGGGGGCACACAGCGAGCTTTAGCTTCCTGGACAGCGCGGCCGCTCCTGTGGGGTGTCGGGGGCCCGGGTGGTGGGGGGCGGGCGGGGATGGAGGGAGGAGAGAGGCCACAGTGGGAGCGGCCGGTCACAGGACCTGGGAGGCTGGTCCCTGGTCCCTGGTCCCTGCCGCGCTGGGGTGTGTCCTGAGGGGCTGTCCGCCGGTTCTCACAGCGGGAGCCCACGCGGGTGGAAACGGGACGCGGGGGTGTGGAGATTAGGCTAAAAGACCCGGGCACCCGGACCGGTGGGGGACACGGGCACAGCCCCGGAGTGAGGAAGGAGTGACCCCCAGCGGGCCCGCCCCTCCGCAGTGCAGGTGGAGTTGGGGGCGAGGACGGAGGGAGGGGGTTTGAAAGGAGAGAGGAGGCGGGGAGGGAGGAGGGTGGCTCTGTGGTCAGGGCGTACACGGCAACCAATCCCTGTGTCCCTCTCACATCGATGTTCCTCTCTCTCTCTCTCTCTCTCTCTCTCTCTCTCTCTCTCTCTCTCCATTCCTCCCTTCCACTCTCTGAAAATCGATGGAAAAAGTAGCCTGAGGTCAGGAATCACCAAAAAACAAAAGCAAAAACAAACAAACAAACATGCTTTGAGGCGGGCACTATTCCGCCGGTCAGAAGCCCCCACTTCCGGCCGGTGCCCTCAGAGGGGCCGGGGGCTCTGTGGCCCACGCTGGCCTTGGCACCGCGGAGAGGGCATTCCCGCCCCCGCCCCTCCCCAGAGCAGGTGCAGAACGAGGCGGGGAGCCGCCACCCTGCTGCCTGGCGCGGGGCGCCCTTGCCCAGAGAAGCATCTCCCCGAGATGGTGAGACGAGCCGTCCCTCTGGAACGTGGGTGTCCCAGGAGCCAGGCAGGGCCCTTCCTCCGCCGTCCCCGCGCCCCCAGCACCTGGACGCGGCCGGCTCTGCACTCAGCAGCTGGGCCGAGGGAGCTGGTGGGAGTCACGCACCCGAGGGACCCAAGGCGTGCCGCCGCCCGAGGGCCGGCTGCTGCGTTTTGGGGGACGCAGACCTGGGGTGTCCCGGGTCACCTCCAGCCTCAGGAAGGACCAGCTCCCCGAGTCCCCCGGCGTGAGGGGCTCCGGGGGCCGGCGAGCCTGGGGTGGGGGGCCCACAGCACCGGACGGACGGACGGGCTGTCAGTCTCCCATGCAGACTTGGGGGGGGGCGGACGTCGGCGGCCACGCCAGGCGCGATGCAGAGGAGATAAATCACCGTTACCGGGCGGCTGACAGCAGTTTAAGCCTCTGCCATCACCGGCTGCCGGGAGGGTCTTTCATCTCACTAAATGCGGAGCGCGGAGCCCGATCGGCCGCCCCCGGCCCCGCCCGCCCGCCCGCGGCCGGCTCTCTCCATAAATACCCGCTCGGAGCGGCGAGTAAATCCTGTTGACGAAGTGTGATAAAACAAAGACGGCTCCGCCCGGGACCGCTCCCCCGCGGCCCCGGCCGCGGCCCACTCACTTATTACGCGAGGCCGAGATTATGTGGTTTGCTTTTATCTGTCAGGAATCAATATCTCAAACACCGGATGAAAGGGGAGATTGGACTGGGAATAGGCCGGAGTGCTGTAAAAACTACAAAGCACAATTATCAAAAAGCACTTAACGCGCTTAACGGGACACCCCGGTGGAACCGCTCCCGTCGATGGCGGGAGCCGTAATGAGGGCTTTCCGAGGCGCGTGCGGCCCCCGCACAGCGCCCCCCGAAGCTGGTCGGGCCCATCGGGCGGGTCCAGACACCCCGAGGACCCCGGCCGGCGCTGGTTAGGAAGGAGCCATTATGTCCGAGGGGTTAATATCGCAGTTTATGGAATTCCGGACGGCCTGGTGAGGCTGCTGCGGGTTGAGCATTGCAAACAGTCGGGGCAGAAGCAGGTCTTGGAGTCGGCAGCCGAGCGGCGGGCTTTCTGTCATCACGGCCTTAACCAGGAAACCGGGCTTCCGGGAGCGGGGAGACGGGCCGCAGAGGAGTTGCGGGGAGACGTGGGAGGAAGTGGGGCGGGCCCCCCCATCTCCCCTGGGCCTGTGAGACAGAGTGGAGAGTTGAGGCGGGTGTGTTTCGTTTTTAACAAATACCGCTCGGCGGTTCTGCTGGTTTCCTCCTCAGAGGGAAGGACGGCTCCCCCCCACCCCGCACCCCCAACCCCCGTCCCCCCTTGACGCTGAGCCCATCGGCTGCCCCCGGGGGGATGGCTCGCCTGGCGTCCTTCGTGGCTGGGGAGCAGCAGCCTGTTTCTGTAAAGAGCAGAGAGTACGCGGTTTGGGCTTTGCAGGTCAGGGGTCAGCATCAAGGATGTTATACAGGCCCCCTCCCGTCCAACCCCAAAGTCGCACATGGGGTTCGGGCCTGCAACCTGGACATGCGCCCTTGACCGGGAATCGAACTGTGACCTCCTGGCTCACAGATCCACGCTCCACCCCTGAGCCACGCCGGCCGGGCTAATTCAACAATTTTAACCCAAAAGGAGCCCTGCCATCACCACTCACGTGTTTCTTTATTCCAGGCCTGAACGCCATAACGTGTCGCCTCTCTATCCCATGTCACAGAGCACACAGCGAGGTCAGGGTCATCCCTCTGGTCTTGGTTTGCTAGACGAGGGAGGCCCCGTCCCCCCTTCCGTGCGAGGACTCCTGGGAAATGCTCGCTCCCGTTTTCAGTGGCTGTTCATGGGGAAGGGCCATCACGGGCCAATGAGACTATCTGGGACCGGCCTCAAGTCAGTGACCCGACCTCTGCCAGCTGCTCTGGCCCGTCCGCCTCCCCGCCAGCCCCGGTGACTTCACCAGGGCTCTGCGTCCGGCTGGGCCTCCTGGGCGCCCTCCCCGAGGACACCTCCCCGCCCAGCTCCAGGCGGCGAGGCCCCGGGCTGCACAGGCCAGCATGCGGGGTCCCCGGCCCCTCCCTCACACCCGCCGGCCCGGCCGGCAGCACAGGCGGGAGCCGGCCGGGCCCGGGCGGCCACAGAGGCCGGTGGCCGGCCACCCGGGGACCCGTCGCCGCGCGGCTCTGATTGCTATTCCGGCCGCCGCCTCGGCCGCTCTGCATGCTGATGGCGCGGCCTGGGCTCTGCAGGGCCCGCGTGGCATTTTTTTTAAGCGTCTCCGCCCGTGTCCCGCTGCCTGGGACATTTCCGGCAAGAAGCAGGTGGATTTACTTTTCGAGTATTATTTTACTAATCAATTGAGAAATTACCCCGGTGAAGGACAGAAGTGCAGACCTTTGGAGCATTCCATTAAAGGGAGCAAACATTAATTACGGGTCCGGCCTAACCTCGCGCGGACATAAATTATGGGGCCTGATCTATTTTCTCCGTGCTTAATTGCAAGCGGTGACTAGTTCCCTAAATTATTATCTGCCGGGCCTCCGACGAAAGGAGAATTTATGGAGTGCTGGTGGAGGCCTCGCCGGTGCCGACACCACCGTGCTGCGGGGAGAGATGGTGCGGGAGGAGGCCACGTCCACGGGCCCCGGTGGCCTGGGTGCCCTGCGGGGCGGGGGCGAGTCCCATCCTTTCCCAGAGTGAAGATGGGGACGGATTCCCCCACTGGGCTTCCAGCAGCCCTGCTGCTCAGGTGGCTCAGGAGGAGGCCCTAGGCCCAGGGAAAGGGGTGAAGTGGAGCCGGGCACCCCTTGCCCCGTTCGTTCGCCACCACCTATGGGAAGACAGCCATGGCAGCAATGCCAAGCGGGGCGTCCAGGCCGAGAATGGTGCCAGGACCTTGGGGGCCAGGCTTTCATCATCAAAAGGAAGTGCTCTCTCTTATGACTAAGAACCCGGATGGAGATGCCAGGTGAGGGAGTGAAGATGATGATGGTAGCTGTCACCATCCAGAGCCCAGGAATTTTTCTGATGGCTTCATACAGTGGTCGGCAAACGCATCCGTCCACAGAGCCACATATCAACAGCACAACAATAGACATGTCTTTGGAGAGCCACATTGTTTATTATTTATTTATTTATTTATTTATTTTTAAAAATATATTTTAGCCATAACCGATTTGGCTCAGTGGATAGAGTGTCGGTCTGCGGACTGAAAGGTCCCAGGTTCGATTCCGGTCCAGGGCATGTACATTGGTTGCGGACACATCCCCGGTGGGGGAGTGCGCAGGAGGCAGCTGGTCGATGTTTCTCTCTCATCAGCATTTTTAGCTCTCTATTTATCTCCCGTCCTCTCTGTAAAATATATTTTAAAAAAATTAAAAAAAATATATTTTATTGATTTTGTACAGAGAAGAAGGGAAAGAGATAGAAAGCCAGAAACATTGATGAGAGAGAGTCATCGATCAGCTGTCTCTTGCACACTCCCCACTGGGGATATGCCCGCAACCAAAGTACATGCCCTTGACCGGAATCAAACCCGGGTCCCTTCAGTCCCCAAGCCGATGCTCTATCCACTGAACCAAACCGGTTTCGGCGACAGCCACATTTTTTAAACGTAAACTTCTTCTAACGCCACGTCTTCAACACAGACTCGCCCAGGCCGTGGTGTTTTGTGGAAGAGCCGCACTCCGGGGGCCAAAGAGCCGCATGTGGCTCTCGAGCCGCAGTTTGCCGACCACGGGCTTACCACAATAGTAAGCGCCTTATCAATCATCCCGGTCCACGTGGCGGTGGGGGAGGGTGCACCCACCTCCCCGTCCTCATTCGGGGACCCTGCCTGGTGCCATTTTCAGTGTGTGGCTCCCGAAGTCATGGTGAGGGTTTTGGCCTTGGCCCTCTCAGCCGCTGGATGGAAAATAAAGTGTGGGAGACGGCACGGAGCAGCAGTCGCCGGACCGGCGGCGGTCTGGGACGTCGGAAAGGTCGGCGACCGCTGGTGAGAGTGCCTGTGGCGGTGGTGTCCTTCGCTTCTGCCCTGGGTTTCATCAGCCAGAACTCTGTTCCAGGGCCTTCGTAAGGGACATTGGGGCACAGAGTCTCCGATTGGGCAACCGCTTCCTAGAAACACTCCACAAATCCCCGGTGGCCGCATCTGCCACGCCGGGTTAACCAGGGACAGGGAGCTCATTACCGCCCATCACTGAAAAGTGCAGCGTCGACAGCGTCAGGCATGGCTGCATCCAGGAGCCCTACTATATCATGAAGACCCAGCGTTTCCTCACCCCGTGGCCCTCCCTGATTCACGAGCAGAAAGGCTCCCTGGCTTTGATGCAGGATGCTAGCCAGAAGCTCCAGGATCACATCTTTCCCGCTTAGCAAAACCCAACAGAAAGACACTGCCTCTTTCCCAACAGGCCCAGCCGATATCCCAGGGCTGCCTCCGATTGGAGCAGCTTGAGTCACCTGTCCTCCCCTGAGCCAGTCACAGTGGCCGGGGAGATGGAATACGATGATTTGCTAAACCTGAGACCTGCGCTGACCTCCCTGGAAGCAGATAGGTTCAACCTCATCTAAGCCTCCTAGCCAGAGAGTGGGAGGGGAGAAGGTGCCTGGGTGCTGTTATCAGAACAGAAATCAGGGAGCACGGTCAGTGCCTGTCAGACCTACGCAGGCATCTACTTGCCGGAAGCCAGTGCCAGCAGGTCATAATTGCAAGCGTTTCATCAAAAATTGATGAAAAAGTTGATGTATCTTGGGGTCTCAAACAAGTTGCTGAGTCACATATGTGATTGCCTGTTGGGAATGGCTAAAGGCATTTCCCCAAACCTGAAAAAGATGCACTCGATTGATTGTTTGCTGCCAGACAGCTCAGGGCATCTTAATCTATATGGTATTTATTGCCTCCTGTTGGCCAGACACCTGAACAGCCATGGGCTACTCCCCAATCCGACAATGCTTCTGTAGGAAGCCCTGCCTTGGAAGTGCACATCTCCACTTTGCCTTAGGACAGTTTGCGCTAATAAAAAGCAAGGGGTCCTGAGACAAGAAGAACCTGGTTTTCTTCAGCCAGGCTCCTCTGACGCCCAATGCCTTTCAAACCTCTCTCTCACCTCTGGACGCTTACTCCAGTCACACACGGCCTTTCTCCGGATTGCCGAACCCTTCTGAATGCCCGGACAAGAGCCCTGGCATCGACTCTTGGCTGTGGCTTGTGGAGAAGGGATCCTGGAACTTGAGGACTCACCCCACGTAGACCATTAATACCTGGAGGCCATTTCTAACTTTGGGACTTTCCACAGGTGGGATAACAGCCCTTGCATCCGGGCACCTGCAACCTGTTCGTTTTCCTGTTGGTCTGGCCTCTATTCCATTGTCCTGGGACCCCGGATGCCTGCTCCTGCCCCTTTCCCTGTGCGTGACCTTGAATAATCTTTCCCCTCTTTGGGTCTCTGTTTTCCGTCCTGGGAAGTTGCGGGCAGGTATGACTCTGAGTCCCTGCACTCTGACATTCTAGACGGCGGTCTTTCTGACGGTCTTCGTTCAGATCTGGCAATCCCAGCCCGTGGCTTGTCAGCAGGAACAGGAAAATTGAATGAACACTGGGTTGGTGCCGGGGATTCTTGTTAATCCTTGCTTTATTTTTGTAGAATAATTCAATTCAGCCCATTCAATGCTGCAAGCATTTATTGAGTGCCTATCGCCGTCAGCATTGGAAGCATCGCTTTTATATTTGGGAAATCTGCTCCCTGCTAACCTCCCACAGACAGGTGCAGAAGGGGGCAGGGCGAGCGGGGAGACCCCATTTGACAAATGAGGACACCGTGCCACATGGCACCCACCCCACCCCACCCCCTTCCCCCAGCCTCTCACGGTCCCCTGGTCCTGCTGCAGTTTTACATTTATGTGTGTGATTATTCGATTCACACAGGTCTTTCCCGCCAGGAAGGGTGGGATCCGGGCTGTTAGAACCTAACACAGTGCCCGGCACATAGCAGCAATCAACAAATGTTCATGAATGAATGCATGGCTGATGGGTGGGAGGATGAAAGGAGGGAAGGAAGGAGGGAGGAAAGGAAGGAAGGGAAGAGGGAGGAAGAAGGGGGGAAGGAGAGAGGGAAGGAGGGAGGAAAGGAAGGAAGGAAGGGAAGAGGGAGGAAGAAGGGGGGAAGGAGGGAGGGAAGGAGGAAGGAAAGGAAGGAGGGAAAGAAGGAAGGAAGGAAGGAAGGAAGGAGGCTTAGTCCTGAAGTGCCATCCACCCCTAGAAGCAGGGGCCCCTGCGTAGCAGGTGATGTGGGGCATGGAAAGGGCCCAGCACTGGGCATCCTTCACTCTTGGGGCCTCGGTGTGCCCGTTTGTAGAATGGTTGGGCGCACCTCGATCTGTCTCCATCGTGGGGCGCGTGTGAGGAGCACAGGAGGAAAACGGGACTGCAATCGAGGGGAGTCTACAGCTGCGTGGACCTCACGCTCCCTCCTCCGTCCCCGAAGATGATCCTGTGGGCCCCGATGGGCCAAAGCCACTGCCACTCCCCCCCAGGGGTGTGTGCACCCCTGAGGGCGGCCCTCACGCCGGCCCCTGCCTCCCCTCTGTACCCACCGGGCCACGCGGGACACGTGGCTGAGGACGAGGGCCTTCTCGGCTCCGAGGAGGCAGCCCCGCTGTGGGCACCTGCCCAGCGTGCCCTCCCCTCCCCTCGGCACCCGGGCAGCAGGCACCCGTGTTTCCAAGGGAGGTTGACTTTGGATGGCTCTCCGGCGGGCGGAGAGCAAGCTTTCTCAGAACTCGGAGGGGGAAACGCGAGGTGGTTAATATTAAATGCAGCGATTGGGCAACCCTGCCCCCACTCTCCCCGCTCCGGGCTTGTGCTGAGGTGAGCTCGGTCGGGGCCTGTTTTGGTTTTGATTAATGAGTGACTCACCTTGGGCCGCTTTCCGTTTGCGCCATGCTCGTTATGAAATGGGGAGCGGGCACGGTGTGCTTGGCACCCGATGGCATTGCCAGGAATCTGGGGGGGAGAGGGGGGACTGTGGACAGCTCAGGAGCCTTTCCAGGGTCAGCGGAGGCCGGCCTGCAGGGTCCCCGGGCAGGCTCTCTCCGCTCCCCATCGTCCCTGAGCCTCGGACCGGGCCGGGCCTGGCTCTGTCCTCATGGGGCGCTGGGCAGGGAGGAGGGTGCACACAGCTTTGTTTTAGCCCGAGTCCCTTTTCTGCCTGACACTCTCCACGCGCCTGATGGAGCCTGACACATCTCCTCCCCTCGGCGGGCCTCAGTGTTTCCGCCTGTGTGATGGGCTTCCTCTGGGGTCTCGCCAGCTCTGCTGTGTCCAGAGCTCTTGCCTGGTCCCGGCTCCTGCGGTGGCTGCCTGTGCCGCCTGGGGGTGTGGCCCTCTCTCTGAGTCGCCCCTGCTCTGGCACTTTGTGGGGGGGCGCGGGGAGGGGTGCAGGCCCGGCAGTGCCCTCCCCGCCAGCACGAAGGCCCGGGTTCCTGGGAAGGGCCCTGACGCTAATGAAGTGGAGCACTGAAGGGAGGGAGGGGGTGCCTGGCACCGGCTGGCCCGCGGACGCTGGCGAGGCGGGTGAGGACCGCTCAGGGAGCACCACTCCGTCCATGTCCTGGGGAAACCGGGGGCATCATCCTATACACCAAACGGTGGTGGGTTCGATTCCCCATCCGGTCACAGGCCCAGGTTGGAGGGAGAGGTGGCAAGCGGAGGTGACACCCGCGTCTGGCCCGGGAGCCATCTGCTCGCTAATGCACACGCCCGTCTGCCGGGCCGGGCGAGGAGACAAATGACTGGGCGCCCCGCCACCGTGTGCGTCCGGGAGGGAGAGGACCGCCGGCCCATGAGGTAATCCGCGCGGAGGAGCCGGGTGGACGATGGCGGGCGGCCCCGGCGGCCGCGTGATGGATGAGGGCGCGGAGGCCGCCGCACGGAGGGGACGAGCCGGCCGGCTGCTAACCGGCCCCGTGAATGTGCTCTCCGGAGCCCGTGATGGATGGGTCTGCCCTCTCCCCTCCGGACCGTGATGAAGCGGGCGCGGGTCCCCGGGCACCGCCCAGGCAATCCCTCTAACGGACGCGCCCGGGGCCTCGGGGGACCGCGGGGAGGGGCCCACAGGCCCGCCCTGGCCGCCTCTTCCTCCGGACCCGGACCCTCCCGGGCATCCGCATCAGCACGTGGTCGGAGGGCTCCTGTGAGGTGGGGCTGGCACGCGGTCCTGCCCGGTCCCGCGTGGGAAGTGAGTGAGAGGCAGGCGGTGAGCAGCCACGTCCCCCGGCCTGGACCTCCGCCCGCTCCCGGGCAGCGGCACACGCCCGGCGCCTCGCCTCTCCTCTCGGTGCTCGGCTTTCCCACTTAGACACGCGGAGAGGGGGTCCCCCGAAAGCAGGGCTGCAGGGACAGGCCGAGGGGGCTCCCCAACGAGGGCTCGTACAGGGTTTGCTGGGGGTGCCTGTGGGGGATGCAACAGGCCCTGGCCAGGTGGCTCAGTGGGTTGGAGCATCACCCTATACACCAAACGGTGGTGGGTTCGATTCCCAGTCAGGTCACAGGCCCAGGTTGCAGGCTCCATTCCCAGTGGGGGCATGCTCGCCAGCTCTGCTGTGTCCAGAGCTCTTGCCTGGTCCCGGCTCCTGCGGTGGCTGCCTGTGCCCCCCCACAAAGTGCCAGAGCAGGGGCGACTCAGAGAGAGGGCCACACCCCCAGCCGGCCCATGATTCTCATCATTGGTGTGTCTCTCTCTCTCTCCCTCTCCCTGCCTCTCGGAAATCAACAAAAATATATATGTTTTAAAAAGTCCCACAGTGGCTGGTTGGAGCTCTGGCTCCAGAGCCTGAGCAGCTGGTGCGGGTCCCGCCTCTGCCGGTTCACCGGAGCCCGTGTCCCAGCCGGTCCCCGCCTCTGCCCCGGGCAGCGGCCACGGCGGCGGGGCCTCGCCACGGGCCGTCACAGCCAGGCCGCCAGGATGCCACCCGCTCTGGTCACAGAGTCACACCTGTGGCGGCTGTTATTTGGAAAATTTAAGGGTATGAGACAATGTCTATTATGCGAGATTAAACGAAAAAGCAGGCAGCAGACAGACGCACCGAGGCCGAAGGCTGGAAAGAAACAGGGGGCGGGGGGTGGAGGGGAGATACATGAAGACAGCAGTGCTTTGGAGTTCTAGGACTGCATGGGATTTTAATTTCCAGAATTTCCCCAAGTTTCCATAGGCAGTGTTTATTCACTTAAAAATCAGATCACGATCATTTAAAAAAAAAAAAATATGTTCCCAGCCCTGGCCGGTGTGAGCGTCAGCCTGTGGACCAAAGGGTTCCGGGTTTGATTCTCTCATCAAGGGCACATCCCTGGGTGGCAGGTCCCATCCCCAGTGTGGGAGGGTGAAGTTCTGATCTAAAATTACATTTCATCGTGGCTGCATTTGGGGAATTAACAGTACAGAAGTGCGACTTTCACATCAGCATCCGGAAGTGTCTGTGAGGTACGTGAGGGTTTTAACACACAGGTTTGGAGTTTCGGGCCTAAAAGTACATGCCTTTTGCTTTGAAGCCACAAAACTGGGTTGACCCACTCAGTGTTCAAACCCGCCTGTTAGAGGGAAGAGGACGGTTATGTCTTGTCTCCACTACACACGCGTTTTCCACACCCCCATCTTTCTCCCCCGCCCCCGCCCCAGATCAGAGTGGAGCGCATCTCGAGGTCTCTGCTCCCTCCCTCACAGCCCGGCCAGACATGTGGAGGAAGAGTGATCTTGCCTCCTTACGGGGACAGCAATTCGCGCCTCCTCTTCGGCCCCTTAACTCATTTCTTATAGTTTCTCCTGTCACGGCCGCTTGCTTTATAGCCTCCTAACTTGCGAGTTATAGTTGTAATTTATGGCCAAAATTGAGTGGTAGCAAATCAAGGAATATTCCCATTGATCCCCCCCCTAAACGGTCTCATCCCCTGTATGTTTTCAGGAACTGATTGGGTGGTATTTACTGATTGCCTTCATCGGATTTAGAAATCAATCAATAGCGACAATGAGGGCTGGGGGAGGGATGGCGTCCAAGGCAGCTGAGCCCAAGCAGATACGTAGCCGCCGTCTGCACGCAGCCACCCCTCAGAGGGTGGTGTTCACAGGTGACACCGGACAGGCCTGGCCCGGGGGCGTCTCCGGCCTCCGCACTGTCTGTGGAGGGGGTGTTCCCTCTGCTGGAAGGGACGTATTTTACCACCATGAACCGTGGCAGAGGCGAGGAAGAGGGACGGGAAGGTGTTTCAGCGCCGGCCCGGCGCCCTCTGCGGCTGTCCACGGGGATTAACATCCACCAGCCTTTAAAAAATACATACACAGCCGAGACCTGTGTGGCTCAGTGGATAGAGCGCCGGCCTTCGGACTGAAGGGTCCCGGGTTGGGTTTCGGTCAAGGACATGTGCCTTGGTTGCGGGCACATCCCCAGTGGGGGGGTGTGCAGGAGGCAGCTGATCGATGTTCCTCTCTCATCGATGTTTCTAACCTTCTATCCCCTCTCCTTTCCTCTCTGTAAAAAAATCAATAAAATATATATTTAAAAAATACACACACAAACACACACACACACACACACTAGAGGCTCAGTGTATGAAATCGGTGCACTCAGGGGGGAGGGGTCCCTCAGCTACAGACCTCAGAACATACAACGCTTTCTTACCCCCAAACGGCTATGAGGGGCTCATCCCTGGGCCATTCCCACGTCACTCCCTGAGATGCTTGACACGCGTCTTTTAAAAAAATATGTATTTTGTTGATTTTTTACAGAGAGGAAGGGAGAGGGAGAGAGAGTTAGAAACATCCATGAGAGAGACACATCGATCAGCTGCCTCCTGCACATTCCCCACTGGGGATGTGCCCGAAACCAAGGTACAGGCCCTTGACCGGAATTGAACCTGGGGCCCTTCACAGTAGGGAGTGTGCAGGAGGCAGCTGATCGATGTTTCTAACTCTCTATCCGTCTTTTCCTCTCTGTAAAAAAAATCAATAAAATATATTTTAAAAAAACACAGCAAAAGGAAAAAAAAAAACGCTAAATAATAGTCTGTTCTCTGGATGTATCATCGATGCACCATAGGGAGTGAGCAAGCTGCTGAGCAGGTCCCTACCAGAAGGCTCTGGCCGGACGGCTCTGTGACAGCTGGCCCCCTTTCCTGGATGCCCTCAGGGTCGGGGGTTGAGTATTTGGGATTCAGTCTTCCCCACGAGACCTCCCTCCCTCCCTCCCTCCCTCCCTCCCTCCCTCCCTCCCTCCCTCCCTCCCGGTTATGTCCCTTGGCTGAGCCGGCTGGTCGCCTGCCATCCCCCGATGCCCTGAGTGAGAGAGCCCTCACATCCCAAGGGCTCCGAATAAAGCCGGCATTTACCCGCCCCCCCACCGCTGCAGGTCCGCGTGTCCAGGACTAAATTTAACCGCGGGACACAGGTAACCTGCCCCAGAGCCGTTTCTGAGAACTGCCTTAAGGGGAGAGCTGGCGCGGGAGTGTTGACAGCAGCCTTTTATTTTTTGATTCTCCCATAATCCTTCGCCCTGGGGGCAGCAGGGTGGTCTCAGAGGTGAGGAGGGTGCTGTTATAAGTCTCTGATTTTCCTCCCCCGGGGTCTGATCATGAGACAAACATCAGCCGGTCCCATGAGGGACATCCTGCTACAACTTCCCTAGTCCTCCTCCATACCCACAGGGTCCCTAAAATAAGGGGACCTGATCGTCTCGCTTTTGGCAGGGACGGTCCCGATTTTTAACAATTTTTCCCGCGTCCCGCGGCATTTTTTTAAAAAAAGTGGAAAAATCGGGACTTTTTTAAAATGCCTCGGGATGCGGGAAAAATTGTTGAAAATCGGGACTGTCCCGCCAAAGGCAGGAGGATCGGGTCACCTTAATGAAAGCAAAGGAAGTCTGAGAAAGCGCCACAGACGGGGCCGCAGGAAGCGCCGTGCACACGGGCCGCTGGGATGGGGCCCTGGATGGAAAGGGGACCTCGGGGCACTCGGGGCGTCTCGTAAAGCGTGGATGTGAGCGGGTCCTCGTGGGTGGATGCTGACGTGTTCACTCTGACGTCCGTCCCACACCTCCGCACGACGTTCTTGGAGAAACTGGGCGGTGGTGTGAGACCTCCCTGTCCCTCTGCACAATTTTCCTGTAACTCTAAAACCGATTTTATAATAACGATCCTACATAAGAAAGAGTTAATATGCAAATCAACCCTCACGCCCTCACAAGATGGCTGCCTATGACCAGGCTGGCAGGGGGGGTTAGTGAGGAATGACCAAAGGACTGAACAAGCAGGCTGTGTGGGGAGATCAGGCTGGCAGAGAGGGGGCAGTAAGGGGTTATCAGGAAGGCAAGCAGGTGAGCGATCAGGAGCCAGCAGTCCAGGATTGTGAGAGGGATGTCTGACTGCAGTTTAGGCCTGATTTCTAGGCCTAAACAGGCAGTTGGACATCCCCCAAGGGGTCCCGGATTGGAGAGGGTGCAGGCTGGGCTGAGGGGATAGGCCTGTGCACAAATTTTGTGCACTGGGCCTCTAGTCTATATATATATATATATATATATATATATATATATATATATATATATAAAGCCTAAGCTATGGTTATGGCAGAATGACCAGAATGACCGCTATGACGCACACTGAGCAGGCAGGTAGGTGATCAGTTAGGGTGGATTGTGAGAGGGATGTCCCAGTTGTAGGAGGGCACAGGCCGGGTTGAGGGACCCCCACCCTGCTGCGTGAATTTTGTGCACCGGGCCTCTAGTTATTAATAAAACGTTGGTGTGAACTCTGGTGCAATCTGCTTTGTCCCTTCCTTCCTCTGCTTCATTTCCTAGAATGGGGCTCCGTGGGCTGGACAGGAACTGGCTCCCTAAGCCCCCCAGGCTCCTGGCTCCATCCTCCTGAGGGTCAGCATCTTCCCGGCACCAGGACTTGCTGAACCGGGTCCCGAGAACCCTCAGGGCTCAGCCCAGATGGGGGAGGGGTGTGTCCATGGGCGTGGCTTGGTGGACGTGGGGTGGGGGGTGGTCGGGTGGGTGTGGCTGTCCCGGGCAAAGCCTAGTTCTCCAGCCTCACCTTCAGGCAGACCAGCTGCTCTTCCCGGCATCGTTGATGGGATCTCTAAGATTTCTTTGAGGAGGGTCTGATGATAGAAATAAGGTGCAAGGAAACACGCATAAAACACACTGTGCTTCTCATGTCATGTTGATGCTGAAAGCGTCATGCCATCGATCACGCCACTGGCGTGTGCTGGGCCTGCTCCATGCCTGTCTTCCTGGCATCCTCACCACGGCCACGCCCGGTGGGTGCTGGTCGCCCCGCCTCACAGCTGGAGGAATGGGAGTCTGAAGAGGTGACTCCTCTCCCAGAGCCCGCCCCAGACTCTCCTGGGACCCCGGAACCCCACACACCTTCTCTTCTCCGCAGGGAGGGAGCTGGCGTCCCGCCCATCGCCGGCCGGCCCTGGGGTCCCTGCGGGCGCCCGGCCTGAGGTGACCTTCGGCATCTCTGCCCAGCCCAAGGCCGTGGCGCCAGGTGATCCCTGAGGGCCGCTGCAGCCCGGCTGTGGACCAGCAAGTGGAGACACCAGGCCACAGGCAGGTCCGGAGCCTCCTGATGCCCCCTCCATCCCCCCGAACCAGGCTCAGTCCACGCGGCCAGCACCCCTGGGCCGTCCCCATCCTCCTGCCTCCCCCACGGAAGCTGACAGGGGGTCACTCCCCCCTCCTCTGTGACAGCGTCCCCCCCGGGGGTGGGCGCCGTGGCGAGTGTCCATTACCGGGTCATCTGTCTCCCTGTCACGCAGGGGCGTGCCCGTCGCTCACCCAGATGCACCCCCAGGATGTCAGGGGCGGGGACCGTTTTTTAAAAAATTGAAGAGAGGCCATTACCAGCATGAGGCCCGGGGGGCGGGCCCCTGGGCTGCTCCGGCCTCTTCCCGGCAGCTCATTAGTTAAGAGGGGGCCCGTGGGGGTGGGGGCGGGATGCGAGGGGGGGGGGACCAGGCCGGCTCCGTCCGCATCCACCCTCCACCCTCCACCCTCCACCCTCCACCCTCCACCCTCCACCCTCCACCCTCCACCCTCCATGGGCTCCCTTCGGAGGAAGGAGCGGAGACAAATGATGGGGCCCGGATTCCATATCCACCGGAGATTACTTATCGACCGGCTCCGGGCGCGGGCCGGCCCGGGGGAGCGGGCGTGTGTCCGGGGGAGTTAATAACCGGCCGCCCGCTGTCGTGTCCAATTCGCGGCCGCCGCGCCTCTAATCGGACGGAGCTGCTCCTCCTCCGAGGGGCCCGGCCGCTCCCGCCCGGCCGCCCGCCTTCCGCTCGGCCGGCCCGGCCTGATGGGCCTGACAGCCCGTCGCGGACGGGGAGGCTAATCAAATTGTTTGCTATCGACCCGAATCAATATGTACGGATGGCCGGAGCGGCCCTGTCACACCGCCAAAAAGTCATCCTAATAATTTCCCCGCCGGGATGTCGCCGCTGTGACGCCTCCCTCCCCGGCTTCAATTACACCGGGAGGAGGGGGCGGGGGGCAGGGGACCGGGGCAGGGGGAGGGGGCGCTCGTCAGCTGTGCGAGGACCTGGGAGGCGTCTGCACGGGGAAAGCCTGTTTACTCAGCATCGGGCAAGGGCGTCGGGGTTAATGGTGGACAGTCCATCACCGACCGGGAGTCCTCGGGGTGGGGAGGCGGGGAGAGCCGCCCGGCCTCCCGGGAAGCAAGCCAGACCGGCCTGCAGCTGGACGGGCGTTGTCCCGGGGGCCAGGGCTGTGCTCTGTCCGCACCTGCAGGCCAGCACGGGGCGTGGCCACTCAGGGTGCTCCGGGGCCCTGCCCGCCCGGTGGGTGCCCCGTGGCCGCCGTGGCCCTCGTGGCCCTCGTGGCCCGTGGAGTCAGTGGCGGAGCTTGGCCTTTCGCCCCCCAGAGGACCGTGGGAGCAGGAGGAAGAGGAGCCCTGAGGGGCTAAAGGCCCCACTACCATACCCACGGGCACCCCGAGTGTGTTGGCACACGGGGCCAGGCCGGCGCTGGCCAGTGCCAGCTGTGAGAAAGAGGGAGACCATTTTGGGGAGGAAGCCAGCAGAAAGCCTGAGCTCCCAGCCCTTCAGGTTCAAGGGGATGCTAACCCCGGCACACACACCTTCCCGGGCCCAGGAGGGAGGAGAGAAAAACCCACGGGGGAAAAAATGCGTTCCGCCGGGCGTGGTATTCCTGTGACGGAAATAACTCATTTCCACGACACGCTGTAATAACAGCACATTACGGTCCACAGTGAATTCACTCTCATTCAAGTCTGCGCGGGGAAAGCAAAGACTACAAGACGTATGCAGTTGTGTAGAGGGAAATGCCGTGTACGATAAAAGATACTCTCGTCACAGCTTCTAATTACAAAGAAGAGAACATCACTAAAAAAGATTTACAGAATCTAATTACAAAAAAAGAAAGAAAGAAAGAAAGAAAGAAAGAAAGAAAGAAAGCCAGACCCACAAAATAAGTCTAAATAAAATTAATAATGAAGGGCCCGGCCAGCGTGGCTCAGAGGTTGAGCGTCAACCTAGGAACCAGGAGGTCAGGGTTCAATTCCCGGTCAGGACACAGGCCGGGTTGTGGGCTCCATCCGCTGTGTGGGGCGTGCAGGAGGCAGCCGGTCCATGATTCTCTCTCATCATTGATGTTTCTCTCTCTCTCCCCCCTCCTCTCTGAAAACAAGGAAAATATATTCTAAAAAATTGAATAATGCGGGAAGCAGAACTTCCTATGACTGCAGCTTCTCACGTGGCTCTTCCTCCGTGGAACCGGGGGGCGTGGCTGGCAGGCCTGGGTGTGGCGTGGGCTCTGTGAGGTCAGCTGTGCAGGGACTTGCGAGGTGTCTGCGCACACGGGACCTCGTCTCGTCGTCCTCAGGCGACCGGACCCGGCTCTGAGCCCCCGAGGAAGCTGGGGGGCAGAGATCCGGCAGCTTGCCAGCGTGGAGGGCATCTGGCCTCGAGGCCAGCCCATGGCAGCGCCGTGAACGCGCGTGATCCTGGCATTGCCACCCTTTCCCCAGCCGGGACCAGGCGCCCGTGACCACCCAGCCACAGGCCCCGCCAGGAGGCCGGGAGGCCACGCCTGAGCCCGGGACCCTGGGCGGGGCCTTTGGCTGCAGCCCTGGCCGTTCCCCTGAGCCACGGGAGGGCGTGGGAATACCACCCCGTCTTCCTGAGCGAGGTCTCTATGGCACCCGCAGCTGAAGGGAGACACCCCGAAATGTGCCCTTTTATCCTTAGCAACCCCGCCCCCCTCAGCTCCGTGGGGCTCCCGGCACATCCGTAGAGGGTCCCTGCTGGCAGCTGTGGGGGTTCAGCCCATGGCCGGTAGTGTTCTGGGCGCTCTCTTAACCCTCACACAGCCCCACTGGCGCCCCCACTTTGCAGATGAGAAAACTGAGGCCCTTGACCTGAATTGAACCCGGGACCCTTTCGGTCTCCTGGCTGATGCTCCACCCAGAGAGCCACGCTGGCCGGAGTTCTGCATGTTCCCTTTCAGGCCGGCCGTTCTCAGCCTGTGGGTCCAGATCGGACCCTCTCACAGGGGGTCGCCCAAGGCCATGGGAACACACAGACATTCACATTACGATTCATCAATAGCAGCAACATCACAGTGATGAAGTAGAAAGGAAATTAATGTTATGGTTGGGGGCCACCACGGCAGGAGGAGCTGTGTGAAAGGGCCGAGGCGTCAGGAAGGTGGGGAACCACAGCTCTAGACTATAAATAAACTCCTTTTTGAGCAAGGAGCAGGGGAGGGGCTTTCATAGCTACACCCCCCTGTCCCGCCCCACTGCACCCCTGTCTGAGCAAGCTGTGTTTCCCCTCCGACGTGGCATTGACAGCCTGGGGCCCCGCCACCTTGTCCCCGAGATCCCTGAGTCCCATGGAAGCCCACCCCATAGCCCACCCTCCCACCCCATAGGCTCCGGCCACGACCCTCCCCCGGGCACTGGCCCCCTCCCCTCCCCTCGCCTCCCCAGCCCGCGTGTTCCTGCAAGGCGACACCGCCCCTGCGCGCTGCCTGGTGACAAAATATTGTTTTACAGCGATAGGCATCGCTGTAAGACAATATTTGGAAAGTTATTATCTCAGGGCCTCTGGTCCAGGACGCGGAATGATATCGCCCAAAACCAGATCCGCCCCGTTTGCGGCCAGCGGCGGGGCGGCCGGGCCGGCGGCCTGCGGTATCGGGGGCCGGATCTCCGGCGATCTGTCACCGATGGGTCCCTGCGCGGCCGATAAGGTCTCATCGGGACCCGAGGGGAAGCCGCGGTCCTTATCGGTGGGGGCTGGGGTGGGAGGAGAGGAGAGAGGAGAGGAGAGAGGGGAGGCGTGGGTAACGGGATCCTGGGGATGAAGGAACTCTCCGGAGGCCGTCCACGGGTGCGCGGCCCGCCGGGGTCTGGGGAGGACATTCCGTTCGGGGACCGGGACCGAGCATCTTCTGGGTATAGCCAACCGGTTCTCGGGTCTCAGGGTCCCCGTGCCGGCGGAGACCGGGGCGACGCGGGGCGACCCCTTGAGAGCCGGCTCCCTCCAATCACACGCCTGGACTGCAGGGTGGGGCTTGTCAGGCTCCGTGTCCCCGCCACGTGGGCCGGATGGCTCTGTACCCTGAGGAAGGGGTGTCCTGTGCGCCACTGAGACAAAATGTATTTTATTTTTTTAAATATCTTTTATTGATTTTTGAGAGGAAGGGAGGAGAGATAGAAATATCCATGATGAGCCCTATCCGGTGTGGCTTAGCGGATAGAGCATCGGCCTGCAGACGGAAAGGTCCCGGGCTTGATTCCGGTCAAGGGCATGTACCTTGGTTGCAGGCACATCCCCAGGAGGGGGTGTGCAGGAGGCAGCTGATCGATGTTTCTCTCTCGTCGATGTTTCCAGCTCTCTATCCCTCTTCCTTCCTCTCTATAAGAAATCAATAAGATATAATAAAAAAAAAAAGAAACGTCCATGATGAGAGAGAAACATCCATCGGCTGCCTCCTGCATGCCCCCCACCGGGGATGGAGCCCGAAACCAGGCATGTGCCCTCACCAGGAATCGAACCGTGACCTCCTGGATCATGGGCCGTCACTAACCCCCCTGAGCCACCCCGGCCGGTCACAGTGAGACATTTAAACAGCAGCTGTGACCTCATCGGCGAGGGGCCTCTGGACCCGGGCCAGCGAGGACAAGGAACGCGTCCGCGGGTCCCTGGCCTGTCTCGGCGCCTCTGACGGAACGCACGTCTGACTCCGGGGCGGTTTCCCGGGCAATGAAACCCAAGCCCGGCCCGACAAATCGCTCTCCTTTTGCATAAAAGACCCCGGAGACGGTCTCCGGCCCCGCAGCTTCGCCTCGAGTGAAGCACCAGAGCTTGACAGACGTGTGGCTCCCCGCCCGCCCGCCCGCCTTATTTCTCTCTTGTCCGCGCCGTCTGCCGGCAGAGAGAACAGATGTGCGCTGTTACATATTTTTTCCCTTCTGGGAACCTGCTCCGGAGCGGAGCCATAACTCCTGGTAACAAGCCCTCCCCACCGCCCGGAGCGGTTTACGGCCTATTTCGGGCGTCTGATCACGGCCTGGCTAATCGCAGGGCTGCGGGCGGCGGTGTAAATCGCGGCGTGTAATCGCTCGGCGGCCACCGCTGGGGACCCTCCTTCCTGGGGCCGGGTGCCTCCCACTTAGGTGCGGAGCTGTCCGTTCCGTGTGACGAGAACCAGGCTGTGAGGAAGCAAGCAGAGAAACCCAGCCCGAGAGCAAACGTACTCAAAAGGGTGGAAAAATAGAATATGCAGAGGATCACCTTTCTTTAAAAAAATATATATATTTTATTGATTTTTTTACAGAGAGGAAGGGAGAGAGATAGAGAGCTAGAAACGTCGATGAGAGAGAAACATCGACCAGCTGCCTCCTGCACACTCCCTACTGGGGATGCGCCTGCAACCAGGGTACATGCCCTTGACCGGAATCGAACCTGGGACCTTTTAGTCCGCAGGCCGATGCTCTATCCTCTGAGCCAAACCGGTTTCAGCTCACCCTTCTTTTATTTTTTAAATTTCTTTATTGATTAAGGTATCACATGTTTGTCCTCACCCCCCCATTCCCATCCCACACCCCTCCCCATGCATGCCCCCCACCTCCCTGTTGTCCGTGACCACTGGTTAGGCTCATACGGATGCACACAAGTCCTTTGGTTGATTTCTCCCCTTTATCCCCACCCTCCCCAACCTTCTCTCTGAGGTCCGACAGTCTGGTCCATGCCTCCTTGTCTCTGGACCTGTTCTTGTTCATCAGTTTATGTTGTTCACCATTTCTCCCGGATGAGTGAGGCCATGTGCTACTGGAAATACTCTTACAAGAACAGAAAATGAGACCAGCCATGATGGTTATGCTGCTGAAGCCGGTGTGGCTCGGTGGATAGCGCCTCGGCCTGCAGACTGGAAGGTCCCAGGTTCGATTCCGGTCAAGGGCATGTACCTTGGTCGCGGGCACGTCTCCGGTAGGGAGTGTGCAAGAGGCAGCTGATCGGTGATTCCCTCTCATGGATGTTTCTAACTCTCTATCCCTCACCCTTCCTCTCTGTAAAAAAATCAATAATATCTATATTAAAAAAAGTAATGGTTATGCTGAGAGGTACATGACTCCGTCTGGGGTGATGATCACCTTCCGAACGTGGGAAGGTCGCCACGACGTCCCAGCGCTCCCGGCTCTGCCCGGGTCACACAGTCCCTGCCTGGGCCCTGGGCGCGGGTGGCCCCGGATCGGGGTCCGGCCGTGCCCCGCGGTGGCGCCCGGGCTGCTTCTTGGTGCTCAGAAGGCCTGTGGCGCCGGGAAGGCGGAGGGCTGTGCCAGGCAGCGAGTGGCCAGGCCGGGTCCGAGCCAGGGAAGCCAGTGCTTCCTCCCCGGCCAAGCCCGGAACAGGAGCAGAGCCGAGGGTGGTGCCTCCCGCCCTGGCCTGACCTGGGGCCCAACATTCCCTCTCAGTCCCCCCGTGTGGCTCCTGCGGCTTCTTAGAGCCAGCGAGGCGGGCGGCCAGCGCCTTTCCTGCAGGTCCCGGCCCGGCAGAGGCCTCGGAAGGATGCTGGTGCCCAGGCCCCCGGCACAGGGGCTGGGGCAGAGTCAGCACCCGCCCTGCTCTCCGAGCTCCGGGCCCTGGAGGACTTAGATCTGGTGCTAATCCTGTTAAAACCCCTCGGCCGGGCAGCTGGGGAAGACGGGTTTGGCGGACTTAGATGTTTACCGAGTTAGCAACTTGGCTTTGACCCCGCTCATACCTTCCCCAGAGAAGCCACGAATCGTCGTAAGAAAATAATATTGAAAAAAAATGCTTTATCTATAAAGATGTTCATCGCTGCATGCTTTACCGCAGCGAGAGCGGAAGTAACTGAGACGGTGTCAGTAACAGTGACAGTACGTCTCTCTCGTGTGTGGAGTGAATGTCTTCGATGCCTCAGACGCTAAACACACAAGATGCTATTCAATTCTCAATGTTAGCATCCTTGTAACAGTGTAACTATCCCCTGACGGTGTAGTATCCTGCAACAATGTAGCTACCCAGGCAAGTGTAGCTATCCTGCGACAGTGTAGCTATCCCCATTTAAAAGATGGGGTCGCTGAGGACAGAGGGAGGAAGTGGGGGATAACAGGGTAATCTCTGGGGGAGGGGGGCGCAGCTAGAGGTCACCGGGTGGGGTTTATCGTGACTCAGGCACAGACGGTGAGAAGCTGGTGGCGGCTGTAGACTGAGCACTAGTTAACCTCCCTCGATCTCGTTCTCCCCGGGAGGTTCCTGTCGGTGGTTGTGAGGACTCCGATGGTCCCAGCACACAGGACACGCCCAGAACGTTAGAGGTCAGAGCTGAGCTTGGCAGGGGGACGCCCAATGTGAGCATCGGGCTGGTGTGCCTGCCTCCAACCAACGGGAGACAGAGACAGGCGTCGCCAGGCTCCAGGCGTCAGCCATGGGTGCTGCGCCCTGACCCCCCCCCCCCCCAGCCCCTGGGCTGCGGGAAGGGGGAGGCAGCAGTGTCTCTGGGGCGACTGTGGGGTGTGCCATGGTGAAGGGCGGTGGCTCCTGGTGCAGCAATAAAGACTGGAGGGACCCGGGGGTGGGGGTGGGGGCGGGGAGAGAAATGTCCTGAATTCTCTCTCTCCCCACCTTCTAGTTTCCTGCTGGTGCCTCCGCTCAATCCAGCCGAGAAGCCAGAGGGCAGTGGGACGAACCAGTCCGCAGGGTTACTGAGGGCGGGGGGGCTGAGCGGAGAGCCGGTCTGGGGTCGGGCAGGAGAGCACACACCCAGCACTGGGCACAACCAGGGCGGCCGTCCTGGGGACTTCAGTGCGGGGACCAGATGCCTCTGGGAGGCTGGGAGCGCGGATCGAGGGTGCAGGCTGAGCTCACGGAGCGACTTTCCCCTCCTTTATTTCTCTCCTTCCAACCAGCACAGAGCCACTCATCCTTTCATCCATTCTTCTATCCATCCATCCACTCATCCATCCCTCCATCCATCCACTCATCCATCCATCCATCCACCCACCCACTCATCCCTCCCTCCATCCATCCATCCACTCATCCATCCATCCATCTATCCACCCACCCACTCATCCATCCCTCCCTCCATCCATCCACTCATCCATCCATCCATCCACCCACCCACCCACTCATCCTTTCATCCATTCTTCTATCCATCCATCCCTCCCTTCATCCACTCATCCATCCCTCCATCCATCCATCCCTCCCTCCATCCATCCATCCATCCACTCACCCACTCATCCATCCATCCACCCACCCACTCATCCATCCATCCATCCATCCACTCACCCACTCATCCATCCCTCCATCTATCCATCCTTCCACTCACCCACTCATCCATCCCTCCATTCATCCATCTATCCATCCATCCACTCACCCACTCATCCATCCATCCATCCATCCATCCATCCATCCATCCATCCATCCACATATATATCCACATAGACACCAATATGTGCCCACATGTGCTGAGTCCAGGCTCTGTGAGTCCCATCCTCACACACTTTCCTGTCCAGCGGAGAAGCTGTAAACATCTCGGCGAGACCCAAAGGCGATTCACAAGTGGGTCACATGGAACTCTGAGGAGGGGGTCCAGACGGGAAGGGTTCAGACAGGAGGGAAGGGTTCAGACAGGCGCTGCCAGGGCCTAGCATCTGGCCAGACCCTTGGAGGAGAGAGGTCTCTTCTCGGTCCTGAGCTGCGAGCTCAAGGACATCTGCTGCCTGTGGTTCTGCATCCTGGACTGGGCCGCAGGACCCCTGGGGAAGGCTGGTGTGTGGGGAGCAGGTTCTCCGAGCGGATTCAGTACCCTCCCCAGCTGGAACTCTGTTCAGATTGGTGCTTGGGCTCCACTGACCAGCCCCAGCCCCAGCCCCAGCCCCAGCCCCAGCCCCAGCCCCAGCCCCAGCCCCAGCCCCCAGCCCCAGCCTCAGCCCTGCAAACGTCTTTTTAAAAACAACATTTTTTATTGATTTCAGAGAGGAAGGGAGAGACGGAAACATCCATGATGAGAAAGAGTCATCCGTCGGCTGCCTCCTGGATGCCCACACTGAGAATGGAGCCCGCAACCCAGGCCTGTGCCCTGACCGGGAATCGAACCCTGACCTCCTGGTTCCTAGGTTGATGCTGAGCCACGCCGTATGCTCTCTTGGGAAACAAGGAGTAGGGGGTGGGGACCGGAAGGTGCAGAGCAGGAATCCGGCTCTCCCGCTTCATCCTCCGAGCTCACACAGCACCCAGGGCTCCTTCACACCATGCCAACCTCGGCCCTCCCCCCCCCCCCCCAGGCAGCAGCCCACACGCCGAGGGCGCCTCCCCACCCCCGCTTGGCGCGCGTGCTCCCCGCGCTCCTGGCTGGCCCATAAATAACCCGGCCACCTCTAATTTGGCCTCCGATACCCTGACCCGCCGTGATTTATGCACAGACCGGAACAGGCATCTCTAATTTGCTAACCAATCGCTGCAGTCCGGGCCTCGCCAACCAATAATTCTGCCATCTCTAATTTGCCAATAAATAATTCTGCAGCCTCAAATTTACTAACCAATAATGTGACCCATTTGCTGACCAATGGTTGTGTCAAGGCCTAATGGCGCCCCTAGCAGACGGTAATTTGCTAAGCAATATTCGGACCTTGCCCCCGTTAGCAATAAAGAACCTTCCTGATCGCGGCGGCCCGCATCCATTACTGTGTTCTCGGGGACGCTCGGGCGGCTGCCGCCGAGGGCTCTTCCCACCTCCACGCTCCCCGTCCGGCGCCCGCGGCCACCGTGGCCGCCTCGGACCCCAGGGGTGTCCCCGCGCCCTCATTGTTTTGCAGACAAAGACATCCAGGCCCAGAGAGACACAGCGGCTTGCCCGCGGTCACACAGCAAGGTCGCAGCAGAGAGGGGACCAGAACACAGGTGTCCCAGCTGCCCAGGCTGTGCCCTCCTGACCCGTGGCCGCCCTCCCTCGGGGTAGGGGAGCCCCGCAGCAGGTGGGCTCTGGCTGGGCTTGGGTTTGGCCCGGGATTTGGGTTTGGCCTCTGCCGGGGACCGAGGACGCTGACCTCCCTGACCCGCCCGCCGCCTGGGGGGTCCGCGGGCTGGACGGGAAGGAGGATCCGCGGTGCCACCCGGAGCGCTTGGCCGGGTGTCAGCGCGGAGAGGCCGGCTGCCAGCGGAACCCAGAGCCAAACCCCACATCACATTCCCCACGGGCGCGGGCACCCAGGGCGCTGGGAGGAGGGAGAGCGCAAGTTCAGCCGCTGAGGCAGAGCCCCCCCACCCCCCGCCCCGCCCCAGGGACCAGGGGACCGCAGGCGGGTGGCCCCAGGGAGGATGCCAGAGGAGCCTCGGCAAAGCCCCAGCTACCAGGGCTGAGGGGAGCCACTTGGGGGAGCGCCCCCGGCCCCCCGCCCCAGGCAGCGAGTCCAAGCAGGAGTGCTGTGCCCCCCCCATTCCATCCCCCTCCCCTCCATCTCTGAGCAGCCAGGACAGAGCATGTGCGCTCAGTCCGAAAAGGTCTGTGTGGCTCCTCTTTCCAGACACTTAGGCCAGCGGGCGCTGTGGAGGCGGGAGAATTCCTGTTGTCGCCACCCCGTGCCTGGAGCCCGTGCCTGTCCTCTGAGCAGCCTCCTGTGATCTCGTCTCGGGGGGAGGGTGGCGGTGATGGAGATGGGGGTGTGTGTGGCCTCTCAGAGGCGGGTCCCCGCAATCCTGACGTCCCCAGGGCCGGCTCTCCCGCCCGCACTTTGCCAAACCCGGCCCGCGAGAAGGGGGCGGGGGAGGAAGGAAGAAAAGGGGGTGGCGGGAGAGAGGGAGGGAGGGGGCTCAGGGCAGCCGGAGCACCCTGCCCCGGAGGACGGCCTGAGGACGGAGCGGGTCTGTGCTCAGACCCGGGATCCACTTCTCCCCAGAAAGCCCGGGGCAGGGGGAGGTGGGCACCACGGCGCTCCCGCTGAGACGCGAGGGGGTTCCGGGGCACACCGGGAGGTTCCGGGAGGTTCTGGAAAGGATGGCGCGCCAGGTCACGTTCGCTGTGAGCATCCAAGTCCTGCCCTCCTGCTGGAGTTTGGAAACTGCGGAGCAGGTTGAACCTGTTCACTTCCTGGTCGGGGCACGTGCCCAGGCTGTGCCACTGACAGTGAGGCGTGCAGGAGGCAGCCGATCCGTGATTCTCTCTCATCGTGGATGTTCCTCTCTCTCTCTCTCTCTCTCCCTCCCTTTCTCTCTGACATCAATAAAGAAAAAAGAAAGTAAGGAGTTAGTTTGCCTCCTTTCTACCCCCCTCCACCCCCCAGCTCTCCTCTGCCAGCCAAGCCTCCCCCCCTCTTACCCCCCGGCCCAGGGCACTGCCAAGCAGCTCAGGATAAACGGGGAGGCCGAGCAGCCCTAGGCTCCCTCTCCTTCCTCTTCGGCCGAGGCCTGTGGCTACGGGGGGCCGGGGAGGGGCCCCCGAGGCCTCCGAACCACGGGCTGGGGGCGAGCAGAGCCGACCCACAGCCCCGGAGGAGGGGAGAGACCGCGGCGCGAACAGAGAGGAAGAGAAGTCGGCCGGGCGGGCCGCGGCGGCCATGCGTCACGAGGGTGTCCAGGAAATCATCGCTGATGTCCATTAGTCCTTTCAGGGTTAATATTGATGCAGATATTATTTCCACCCAAGGCCCCATTTGTTTGAAATATTATGACGGGGAGTAGCTGTCGCCGTGAATCACATCAATGGACGGAGTAGTTAGCTGTGCCACGGGGCGGCGCCCCCCCTCCCCCCTCTCCCCCACCCCCGCCCCCCGCCCCCCGCCCCCCGCCCGCCGCCGCCGCCGCCAGCATGAAATATTAGGGAGATGGTTGCTTCAAGTGAGCACTTTATCATCATTTGTCTGCGGGCCCCGCCAGGACCGCCTCCCCCGGCCGCCCGTCGGGCGCGAGGAGCTGTCATAACTCAATCAGGCGGCGGACAAACGTGGCCCCGGCGGCTCCCACGGGGGACCTGGGGCCGCGCAGGCAGCCCTGAGACCGCCGGGCCACGTGCGGGCGAGCCGTTCTCTGAGCCCGAGAGGGGGCCCGTGTCCTGGGTGTTAGGGTTCACCAGCTGTCTCCCCGCCCCAGCTTTCATGCTCCACAACAAGGCAGGCCCCCCCAAGACAGACCTTCCTCCTCTTCCGGTCCCTGGTGGATCCCAAGACCCCACTCCCATGCCGGGCACATAGTAGGTGCGCAGTGAGTAGCTGCTGGAGGGATGGATGATGCTGAAGGGCCGGAGCCGGCTGGTGTGGCTCAGTGGTGAGACCTCTGTCCGTGGCCTGGTGCAGAGGGGGCCGGGCCCCTCTCCCCTGCCCCCAGCAGCGGCGCCGTCACATAGCTGTCACCTAATAATAGTAATAATGACAGTAATAATAATAAATAATGAAGCCTGGATGGTGCGTCCGGGTCACGCAGGCAGTGCTTTCTCTGCTGGTGGCTGGCAAACTTCCTCTAGAAAAGGCCAGGAGGCGGATGCTTTAGGAGAGGCCACAGGGTCTCGGTGGCGCCCACTCTGCTCCACGGCAGGTGAGACGTCGGTACGTGAGGGAAAGGGGTGGGGAGGGCCACCCCTGGGCGCCCCTCCGTCCTGCCCTGCCCGCCACCCCTCGGCAAGCCCTGGGCTGCCCGGGGACCCCCAGCCACCTTCTCCGCCTGAGCCCGAATCCAACCCAGCGAACCCAAGGAGCATGGGGACCGTGATGACCCATTCTACACGGAGCGGCCAGATGATGATGGCCTCTGGACGCATAGTAATCTGGCCGCTCAGTGTATATACAGAGATCATAGTAATCTGGCCGCTCAGTGTGTATACAGAGATCATAGTAATCTGGCCACTCAGTGTATATAGGAGATCATAGTAATCTGGCCGCTCAGTGTCTATACAGAGATCATAGTAATCTGGCCGCTCAGTGTATATAGGAGATCATAGTAATCTGGCCGCTCAGTGTCTATACAGAGATCATAGTAATCTGGCCGCTCAGTGTATATAGGAGATCATAGTAATCTGGCCACTCAGTGTATATAGGAGATCATAGTAATCTGGCCGCTCAGTGTCTATAGGAGATCATAGTAATCTGGCCGCTCAGTGTGTATACAGAGATCATAGTAATCTGGCCGCTCAGTGTCTATAGGAGATCATAGTAATCTGGCCACTCAGTGTATATAGGAGATCATAGTAATCTGGCCACTCAGTGTATATAGGAGATCATAGTAATCTGGCCGCTCAGTGTCTATAGGAGATCATAGTAATCTGGCCGCTCAGTGTGTATACAGAGATCATAGTAATCTGGCCGCTCAGTGTATATAGGAGATCATAGTAATCTGGCCGCTCAGTGTCTATAGGAGATCATAGTAATCTGGCCGCTCAGTGTATATACAGAGATCATAGTAATCTGGCCACTCAGTGTATATAGGAGATCATAGTAATCTGGCCACTCAGTGTCTATAGGAGATCATAGTAATCTGGCCGCTCAGTGTATATAGGAGATCATAGTAATCTGGCCGCCCAGTGTATATACAGAGATCATAGTAATCTGGCCGCTCAGTGTATATAGGAGATCATAGTAATCTGGCCGCTCAGTGTATATACAGAGATCATAGTAATCTGGCCGCTCAGTGTATATAGGAGATCATAGTAATCTGGCCGCTCAGTGTATATACAGAGATCATAGTAATCTGGCCGCTCAGTGTATATAGGAGATCATAGTAATCTGGCCGCTCAGTGTCTATAGGAGATCATAGTAATCTGGCCGCTCAGTGTGTATACAGAGATCATAGTAATCTGGCCGCTCAGTGTCTATAGGAGATCATAGTAATCTGGCCACTCAGTGTATATAGGAGATCATAGTAATCTGGCCACTCAGTGTATATAGGAGATCATAGTAATCTGGCCGCTCAGTGTCTATAGGAGATCATAGTAATCTGGCCGCTCAGTGTGTATACAGAGATCATAGTAATCTGGCCGCTCAGTGTATATAGGAGATCATAGTAATCTGGCCACTCAGTGTATATAGGAGATCATAGTAATCTGGCCACTCAGTGTCTATAGGAGATCATAGTAATCTGGCCGCTCAGTGTATATAGGAGATCATAGTAATCTGGCCGCCCAGTGTATATACAGAGATCATAGTAATCTGGCCGCTCAGTGTATATAGGAGATCATAGTAATCTGGCCGCTCAGTGTATATACAGAGATCATAGTAATCTGGCCGCCCAGTGTATATACAGAGATCATAGTAATCTGGCCGCTCAGTGTATATAGGAGATCATAGTAATCTGGCCGCTCAGTGTATATACAGAGATCATAGTAATCTGGCCGCTCAGTGTATATAGGAGATCATAGTAATCTGGCCGCTCAGTGTATATACAGAGATCATAGTAATCTGGCCGCTCAGTGTATATAGGAGATCATAGTAATCTGGCCGCTCAGTGTCTATAGGAGATCATAGTAATCTGGCCGCTCAGTGTGTATACAGAGATCATAGTAATCTGGCCGCTCAGTGTCTATAGGAGATCATAGTAATCTGGCCACTCAGTGTATATAGGAGATCATAGTAATCTGGCCACTCAGTGTATATAGGAGATCATAGTAATCTGGCCGCTCAGTGTCTATAGGAGATCATAGTAATCTGGCCGCTCAGTGTGTATACAGAGATCATAGTAATCTGGCCGCTCAGTGTATATAGGAGATCATAGTAATCTGGCCACTCAGTGTATATAGGAGATCATAGTAATCTGGCCACTCAGTGTCTATAGGAGATCATAGTAATCTGGCCGCTCAGTGTATATAGGAGATCATAGTAATCTGGCCGCCCAGTGTATATACAGAGATCATAGTAATCTGGCCGCTCAGTGTATATAGGAGATCATAGTAATCTGGCCGCTCAGTGTATATACAGAGATCATAGTAATCTGGCCGCTCAGTGTATATAGGAGATCATAGTAATCTGGCCGCTCAGTGTATATACAGAGATCATAGTAATCTGGCCGCTCAGTGTATATAGGAGATCATAGTAATCTGGCCGCTCAGTGTCTATACAGAGATCATAGTAATCTGGCCGCCCAGTGTATATAGGAGATCATAGTAATCTGGCCGCTCAGTGTCTATAGGAGATCATAGTAATCTGGCCGCTCAGTGTCTATACAGAGATCATAGTAATCTGGCCGCTCAGTGTATATAGGAGATCATAGTAATCTGGCCGCTCAGTGTATATAGGAGATCATAGTAATCTGGCCGCCCAGTGTATATAGGAGATCATAGTAATCTGGCCGCTCAGTGTATATGTATATTAGAGACCCGGTGCATGAATCCGTGCATGGGTGGGTCCGGCCAGCCTGGCCAGGGGGAGGGGACATGGGCGGCCTGCCTGCTGGTCAAACCCCTGGTCGAGGGGCCAATTTGCATAGGAACCTTTTATTCTATAGGCTATCCACCGAGTGGCCAGATTATCACGTGTTCAGCGATCATCATCACCTGGCCGCCCCGTCTACGTGTCAGCGTGGCTCGGCCGCGGTGGGTCCACCTCCTCGCCTGCCGGTGGCTCTCACACGTGCCCGAGCCCCAGTCTTAGGAGCCAACTCCTTAAACTGACTCCCTAGCGACATCCTCTAACCCTAACGCCGCCCGGTTGGAACCCTGACCAACCCAACCCTCCGGCCCACTCCCTCAGCTCAGCTCAGAGGCGGCCAGGCCACAGAGAGGGCAGGCAGCCTCCCGGTGCCGCCCAGCACGTGGGCCATGGAGCTTAGGCCCTCGCCCTGTCCCGAGGCCCCGGTGCCTGCTCCGCGCCCCGGGCCTCTCGGGGAGCGGGAGGGCAGAGGTCACGCGTGTGACGGGAACCTGGGCCCCTCCGAGGAGGGGGGTGGCCGGGGGGTGGGAGCGGGGCCTCGGGCTTTCGGCGTGAACACACAGCGATGTCTGCGCCGCGCCAATTTTCCATCGCACTTAGCAGCCCCGTTTGAGGCGATCGTCTGCTAATAAAACATGAGCATTGCGGTAACATAATATTTTAGGTCTCCATTAACGAATATGTAAATATAATGGAGCCTTATGGAAATATACTTAAGCTGTCACCAACACCCCTAATGCAATATGCATGATTCCCAGGCCTATTTATAGCTCCGCGCGCGCGCACGCCGCCCCCGGTGACTTCACTGGCTCCTGTTCGCTCCCCCGGCCCCTCTCCCCGCACGGAGTCCCTCGGTCCCCCTCCCCAAAGCACGACGTGGGCCTGGGGATCTCCCCCCCCCACCCGTTACCCCGCAGGTACCCAGCACGTGCCTGCAGGGGACAGGGTGATCGGGCAGGCACCCACCTCACTGGTGACGAGAGTCGATGAGGGATGGCGGGGTGGGAGAGGGCAGAGCAGGGAGGCCCCTCGGAGGAAGTGGGGAGGGAGGAGGAGCAGGGGGTGGGCTGGGAGGGGCAGGGGACGGGACGGGAGGGCACGGGGGAGCGTGGGGAGGGATCCGTGATTGTGGGGTCGGGCGGGAAGAGCAGGGCCGGTCCTCCTGGAGCTGAGGGAGCCCAGATGCTGGCGCAGAGTGGGGGCGGGAGGGGGGCAGAGAGTGGTGGGACAGGAGGCTGGTGAGCGGGGCCAGGCCGCCGAAGGTCGGGGGACAGGGCCAGAGCGCTCACCCAGGCTGCACAGGGTCTGAAGGGCTTGCTGATCCCACCACGCCATCCAGCCCCAGCCCCCCAACACCAGCCCGTGTCCACCAGTCGCCTCACTGCGGACACCAGCGGACACAGGCCTGACAGGCTCGAGCCCACCAACCTGTCTCCGCCTCAGGTGCCAGACAGCTCTGGAGCCCAGCCGTCCCGGGGCCCGGTGGGCGTGGGTCGGGCGAGAAGGCAGGGGAACGCCCCAGTAAGGCAGGGCCCCCCAGACAGGATCGCCCACAGCAGCTGACATCAGCATTTTCAGGCGAAGACAAACCTCACGGGGTTCTTAAAGGGCCAGGGGAAGGGGCAAGGGAGCCACCCACGGACACGATGGGACTGCCGTCCCCCGGGGGTGCTGGTTTGGGAGAAAGGGGAGATGTGGCTGCCCGACAGGTGCACAGCGGTTAGTGCTCCCGCGACCAGCAGCTCGGGCAAGGGAGTGGGAGCCCTCGGGCCGCCACCGAGGCCCCCTGGGAAGGCCCCTGGAGGAGGCGGAACGTGCGCTGAGCTGTCCACAGGCAGAGCTGAGGGGGGTGCTGGAGCAGGGGGTGGCGGTGGCAGAGGCTGCTGAGGAGCCGCAGGGATGAATTCAGGACGAGAAGGTCTTTATAAGCGTGACCGCCTGTGGAAAGCTCTAGAACTGGGTCCAGACCCAGGCCATGGCCAGGCGTGGCTCTGGCTCCTTCCCAGCCCCTCGTGTCCATTCGCACACAGGCAGCCCGGGGTTGGCGTGCACACAGTCTCCCGGACCTGCCCAGCGGGTCAGCCACACATGCCCGTGCGCACATGTCCATACGCTCACATGAAATGTGTGCGTGTACACGGGGAGGCACTCTGGCGTGCTCACACGCGTGTGTTTGCTGCTGCTCTTCTGAGCAACCGTGCATGCGTGCACACCCAGGAGCGTCCCCAGGCACACATGTGCCGGCACACACAGAGGCCTCCCCGGTGGACTCACAGCCTCCTGTGGCTGCTTTGTGGGGCAACCACACGCATGTACAGAGACGGGTGTATGTGTGCAGACATGGGTTCACATGGATCTACCCCTACAGGTGCACACACGTGCACTCTGGGTAAATTTTTGGCAAAAATAGGGGCTTTGGGTTCCCGCCCCGCACCCATGTCCCAGGTAACCCCCGCCCCCCACAGTGACTCGGGGCTTAACCACGTGACTTGTTGTGGGGCGGCAGGAAGAGGCTGAAAGTGCTGCCCTTGAACCTGAGCCGCCCTGCGGGCCGGCCCTAACCTGGCTCCGTGGGAGACCTGACGGTCACAGCGCCGTCCAGGCCACCCCGCAGAGCCCCAGCGGCCGGGGACACGTGACCGGGCTCAGCAGAGCCGCCATGCTGGAGGAGCCTTCTCCTCGCCAAGCCTCACCGAGAGGGCCGTTCCCGCCGCCGCCTCCGCTGCCAGCGTGGGCGCTTGTGATGGTGACAGCGAACGGTCTGAGCCGTCTCTCACAGGAGTGCAGGCGTGCACCGGAGGGCAGGCTGTGCCTTGAGCGCCATTTTGTTCCTAAGCCTTTGCCTGGTGGAGAGAGGCCTGCAGTCCATGTTTGAGGAAGGAGAGAGGGAGGGAGGGAGGGAGGGAGGGAGGGAGGGAGGGAGGGAGGGAGGGAGGGAGGATGGAAGGGAGGGAGGGAGGGGAGAAAGGAGGATGGAAGGGAGGGAGGAAAGAAGGGAGAGAGGGAGGGAGGGAGGAAGGGAGGGAGAGAAGGGAGAGAAGGAGAGAGAGAAGGAGGGAGGAAGGGAGGGAGGGAGTGAGGGAGGGAGGGAGGGAGGAAAGAAGGGAGGGAGGGAGGGAGGGAGGGAGGGGAGAAAGAAGGGAGGGAGGGAGGGAGGGAGGGGAAGGAGGAAGGAAGGGAGGGAAGAGAGGGAGGGGAAGGAGGAAGGAAGGGAGGGGAGAGAGGGGGAGGAAGAGAGGGAGGGAGGGAGGGAGGGAGGGAGGGAGGGAGGGAGGAAAGAAGGGAGGAAAGAAGGGAGAGAGGGAGGGAGGGAGGGTCTCTCTAGCACAGTGGCTTCAGCATGGGTGGCTCAGGACTCCAAAGCTGCGTGTCCCAAGAGAGCCGTGGTTGGCTTGCGAGCCACATGCGGCTCTTTGGCCCCTGGAATCTGGCTCTTCCACAGAACGCCACGGCCTGGGCGAGTCTCTTTTGAAGACGTGGCGGCAGAGAAGTTTCAGTGTAAACAGTGTGGCTCTCCGAGGACATGTCCGTCACGGTGCTGTTGGTGTGTGGCCGTGCGGACGGACGAGTTTGCCGGCCACTGCAAGAGAGGCTGTGGGCGGCCGTGGCCTCGCCTCTCCTGACCGGCCGAGTGCGTCAACGGCGTCGCTTCTGTGCGGGTCCAGGGAGGGAGCCTGCAGCCCTCCCTTCTCCGGGTCCCTGGGGGACACCTGAGCCTTCGCCTCCCGGTGGGTGGGGCGCGGCCAGGCTGAAGAGGAGAATGTGGGGCAGGAGGCATTGTTCTGCCCATGTCTCCCCCGCGGCTGGGCCCCTCTGCCCGCTCTGCCCGCCCGCCCTGAGCCCAGGCCCGGGAGCAGGGAGGGAAACGGTGTAGGTCTGGCCGGTGGAGCCAGCGTCCCGCCCAGCAGCGACAGTTCCCCTCGGGGAAGGGAGCTGAAGCTCGGCGTGGCCACCGTGGCCACCGTGGCGGTGCGGGCGATGGCCACGAGCCACGGGCAGGTGGCGGAGGCGGCCATGGAGAGCAGGGCGGGAGGGGGGAGCGATGCGGGAAAGAGGGACGGCCGGACGGCCAGGGAGAGAGTGCGGGAGGGACAAGGTGAATCCCAAGGCAAGTCCAAGATTTGGGCCCGGGTGCCCCAGGGATGTGGGGGGACCGGGAACCAAAGTGGGGGAGCCCTGGTTTGAGGCGGCCTCCACGGAGCCATGTTGAGTGAGAGGCCTGCGGTAGGCGGGGTTGGAGGCCTGGGTCTCGGCTGGTGGAGCCGGGCTGAACACGTCAGCTTAGGGAACGCAAGGTGGGATGGGAAGCCACACGCATGGGGGACCCATCAAGGCCAAGAACATGGGACTTTGGGAGGAGAAGCCAGGACCCTGGGCTCTGGGTTTGGAGGGCGGTGCCGAGAAGGGGCGCAGGGGTACCTCCCCCCCAAAGGGAAGGCTTGGGAGCCTCCGGGGCCCCAGGACGGTGGGAGAACTGGAGTGGGAGGCAGGGATGGACAGTCCCTCAGCCCACCAACCCACTCCGCCAAGTCGCCTGCAGGACCCGATCGCCGGCCATTTCTGTGGGTGGAAACACTCTCCCGGGTCCCAGGAGGAGCCCCACGGGGACAGGCCCCACCCGGGCCCCTGCAACATGTGTGGCGGCCTTGGCAGGCAAACACAGAGCCGCCCCGAGCGCTGTGAGCTGGCAGCTCCGCTCAGCTGTCTGTCCACGAGGTCACACACAGGGTCCGTGTCCCACACAGCCTGGGAGCGGACGCCCAGTGGGCCAGCCAGCTCCAGGCCAAGAGCGCCTGGCACGTTCCCACCGGGCAGCAGCGGCGGGAGCGGGAGGCCTGTGCCCAGGGGGACCGGCGGGGCCAGCTGGCCTTCCCCTCCAAACGGACACCCCGCCCCGCCCCCCGCCCCGGCAAAGTCGCTCTGGGCGTCACGGCCCGGCCGGGCCCGCGCAGTCGGACACGCCAGCCGAGCTCCGCCCCGGGCAGCGGTGGCGCCGCGGGGCCCTTGCGGCCGGCCGATCGCCTCGCAGAGCCCGGGTCCGAGGGCAGGCAGGGGGAGGGAGGCATTGCTGTGGTTTGCGGCCAAGAGGGGAGCATAGCTGGCATATTTAGGGGACAGACAGGGATCCGGCCTGCCAGCACGCGGCCACCGGGACATGCCATTTGAGAAATGTCTTCATTTTCGCTCAGGCGCTGGCCCGCTTCCCACAGCCCTCGCCGAGAGCGGGAAGAGGAGGGCAGAGAGGCCAGGTGGAGGTCACGGCGGGGAGCACGGGGCTGGAAGGAGCTCTCCGGGCAAGGAAAACACCCGGGGCCTGCCAAGCCCGCCCGCCACCGGGCCTGGCACCGCCCCACGCGGCTCCCCGAGCTCTCCCTCCCCCCCCCAGCGCCTCCCCCCAGGAGGTCGTGTGTCCCTGGCCCACGGTGGCGAGGGCCGCTCTGATCAGGGTCCCAGAGGGCAGAGCGGGGTCCGTCCCGTCCAGCCGGGCTAAGGGCTCGGACCCAGGGATGCCGGGCACCCGCCTGCCAACAGCAGACCTGGCCGGCAGGTTTATTTTTAAAGGCCACGGCTCAGCGCGTACGTGTAACTTTCAGACGCCCTGATTTATGGCTCGGAAGGCCCCGACTGTATCCATGGGTTTCGGGAACGGCAGGGCCGGGCGAGGGAAGGCCAGGCCCGCCTGGAGCAGCCGCAGGTTGCTTAGTGACAGGTGGAGGCACGGAGGCCCCAGGGGGTGCCCGCAGGGAGGGAGACGTGGGCCCCTGGAGCCGCGCTGTGGATTGTTACAAAGAAACACTCATGTTGGTGGGAGGTGGTCGGCGGCGGGGAGAAGAAATGGACTTTAGAATCCTCCCTTCTTCCCTCGCCTCAGCGGCACGGCCTGGGCAGAGTGACGGAACCTCTCCCCGCGCCTCAGCCTTCCCGTCTGTGAAATGGGAGAGCAGGTGCCCATCACGGTAGGAGGATGATACATGGAAACCACCCTCCACGGTGACTGGCCAGTAAGAGGCGCTGAGCAAACACACCTTCCCTCTCCGGATGCATGTCTCTCTCTCTCTCTCTCTCTCTCTCTCTCTCTCTCTCTCTCTCTCTGCCCACGTCCGATTGCCATCTGGGCACCGTCCCCCGGCGGCTGATTTTTAATACTTTTGAGATCTGGGCGTTTCCGCGGAGGAGGCCAGCGTCCCTGCGACGCTGTCATCGGAATGTGGCACAGCTTCAGGAGGCCGCTGGCCCGGGGCCTCTGACACCCGCCCCCCGCCCCAAAGACGGGCCGAGGGGCGGGGGCGGGTGTCAGAATGCCCGCCTCCCGCGGTACCCGAGACGTCACCCGATCGGGCGGATTCGGTGCGGACCGCGCGGCCGGGCCATCGGAAAGTGAGAGCTGGCGCTGAGCGTGGAACAGGAGATCCCCCTCCGCGATACCCCGGCCGCCCGATACCGATCGGCTGGCATTTCGAGCGGCAGAAAGGGCGGCAACCGAATCCGCCGCCCCCCCTGACCCAGCCCCTGTACCAACGCGGGGATCGGTTTCTATTTTTTCCTTTCTTCTGTAAACAGCGGCTCCCCCCCCCGCCGCCCGCCCCGGCTGCCCGCGCCCAGGACCCAGGATCCGCGATCGTCTGAGGCAGATAGCGGCGGCTTGAATGTGCCCCCCCCCCCCGGCTTCCCCTCCCGGCGCTCTCCTGGCCGCTGGAAATGAAAGGGGGAGAAAAGAGGAGAGCGCAGGGGTGGGGGTCTGGGGGGCGGGGGGGGGTGGGGCGGGAGGAGCCGCCGATAGGAAGCGTCCGGGCTCGGGTTCGGGGCCAGCCGCTGCTTTGTGTTTGGAACACGGGGCCTGACCGCGTTTCAGGCCGGCCGGCCGGCGGCGGACAGGCTTTCTCTCGCTGCCGGCGGCGCCCGCAGACGCCCAAATTTAGCCGCCGGCCGTGAGGGTGTCGGGGGAACTCAGGTGACCCACACGGTCTCCATCAGAAGGACTGGCTTCCTTGGTGATGGCGGTGGGGCAGAGGGCGGGGGGGGGGGGGGTGTCTCTTTTTCTGCCTCCCCTTTTCCTCCAAAGCACCCGCGTGATTTCTATCCCTGAAAGGAAGGCCACAGGCTGTGTTTGGAGGCGCCCCCACTCTCGGGGTGACCTGGGGCCCCTCAGCCGGGGGGGGGGGGCTCCAGGCGTCTGCCCTGTGCACGGCCGCCGTGCACCTCGTGGCCTAGAGCCGCAGGCTGGGCCTTCGGGGCTAACGGACGGGGCGTGGCAGGCGAGGCCCACAGAGGCGCCTGCCATCTTATTTCGTAGGAGGCAGCGAGATTGGGAATGGAGAGGAAGGTGCAGGAGGAACAGAGGGAAAGGTGAGGGGAAAGAAAAGGAAAGAGATTTTGGGCCAAGATGTTACCCGGGCTGCACCCATTACCTCGATGGCTGCCGGTTTGCCCTGAGGCTGCCCATGAGTCCCTGCCCCTGGGCATCATTACCCCCCAACACACAGGGGGTGACAGGCTCGGTCCCCAGTGTGGGGTGTGCAGGAGGCAGCCGATCCATGATTCTCTCTCATCACTGATGTTTCTCTCTCTCTCTCCATTTCCCTTCCTCTCTGAAATCAATAAAAACAATTTTTAATGCAGCAGAGACGGGGTGTTGGGGTGCAGAGCGCAGCCGTTGGGGACAGAAGAGGAGGCCTGGGGACAGGCGGAGCCCAGGCCGGTGTGGGACACCGGAGGGGACGCGTTCGATCTGAGCCGGGAGGTGTGGGCCGGTCGGTGTGAGGCTGGCGCTGGGGACACGGATCTGGACGCCGGCCACGTGGAGGTGACAGCTGACACTGCCGGGAGGGTGATCTTTCGGGGTGAGCCGAGCCGAGGGCCGGGGCCCCGTCCCAGCGGAAACCGAGTTAAACATCAAACCTCAACAATGTCACGGCCAGCCGGCCGGCGCGGCTCACTCAGCAGCTGAGCGTTGACCTAGGAACCAGGAGGTCAGGGTTCGACTCCCGGTCAGGGCACGGGCCCGGGTTGCAGTGTGGGGCGCGTGGGAGGCAGCTGGTTCAGGATTCACTCTCATTGTTGACGTTTCCATCTCTTTCCCTCTCTCTTCCTCTCTGAAATCAATACAAATAAATATATTTTTAAAGATGTCACAGCAGGCCGAAACCGGTTTGGCTCAGTGGATAGAGCATCGGCCTGTGGACTGAAGGGTCCCAGGTTCCATTCCGGTCAAGGGCATGTACCTTGGTTGGGGACACATCCCCAGTGGGGGGTGTGCAGGAGGCAGCTGATCCATGTTTCTCTCTCATCGATGTTTCTAACTCTCCCTCCCTCTCCCTTCCTCTCTGTAAAAAAAAAAAAAATCAATAAAAAAAATATATAAATTTTTTAAAAAGATGTCACAGCAGGACAATCGGAAACAGATGGTCAGGAGGCAGGAGGAGGAGGGAGGCCACTGGAGAAGTAGGAGCCGGTCAGCCGGTCAGCCGGTCAGCCGGTCAGCCGGTCAGCAAGGCAGAGGCGTGGAGGGCAAGGGCTGGAACCGCCCTCTGGGTCCTGGGCTCCTGGCCGCCATGACCCCACCGCCCTTCTTCCCGTGGAAGGTCTCCCCCCATCAGATCAAACCAAATCAAGCTCACCCGCGGTCCATGTCGCACGTAATTTTTATGTAACTCGGTACAAATTGAGCTGGCTTACAGCGGAGCCATTGACATCATGTTATGGTTTGTAGGGGCTTAAACCTATATTAATTTCAATTTTGTGGTTTTTCTCTCTGTGGGTCTGAGCCAAAACTATATTTTCCGTCCTCAGATATTTTCACAGGCCCTTGAGGAGCACAGTCTGGAGCTGAGATATTTCACTGGTGGTGCCAAGGGCTGCGAGCAGCCCAGCGTAAGGCTGAGGGGCAGGGATGGGGGAAGTGGGAGGAAAAGGGGGCGTCAGAGGGGTGTCCCGGCCTTGACCCACACATCGCTGTGGTCCAGGCGTCAACCAGCCCGGAGGGTCACTGGCCGCCTGTCAGGATAGGCCCGCAGGTGTCAGGGTTGCCCTCTTTCATCCAGGACTGTGGGGCTATTTTGGGGGTCCCCATGAAGGGACAGGCCAGTCAGGGCGCCAGGGGCCACTCAGAAGCTCTGGGAGCAACTGTGTCCCAACCGGTGTGGGCGTCTTGCAGTGTTTTTAATTTTTATTTATTTAAAAAATATATTTTTATGGATGCCAGAGAGGCAGGGAGAGGGAGACAGAGAGAAACATTAATGATGAGAGAGAATCATGGGGCATGAACCTCTGCACGCCCCACCCTGGGGATGGAGCCCGCCACCTGGGCCTGTGCCCTGACCGGGAATCTCACCGTGACCTCCTGCCTCATAGGTCGACACTCAGCCACAGAGTCATGATGGCCGGGCTGCCTTTTGGTGATTTTAGTGGCCTGCTGGACATCAGCCTGGTTGTATGCATGGTCCCATCTCGGGGAGGCCAAGGTTAGGGCCCCGGCTCCCTGGCTCCCCATCACCATGAGAATCGTGTTTCCGGCCCCCGTAGCCGACTCCTGGAACTGCTGACCCCATGGTGTGGGCAACAGGCATGGGCACCCAATGCCCTGAGGTCTGGGGGAGGGGTCCATTCGCGGAGTGCTCTGTGTGTGTGTGGGGGGGGGCAGGGAGTGGGATGGGGCCCCCAAAGCTCAGAGGGAAGCCTGGGTCTGAATGAGCTGCAGCCTAGGCGGGCGCCTGGAGGGGCATGGGCCTGTGCCCCGGACCCCGATCGTCCCTGCAGCCGGTTCCTCCCTCTGCCCGTGCCAGGGGTCTCCGCCCTCCTGCACCCCACGGAGCGGCCCGCAGAGCCGAGCTGCAGAGTCTGAGCAGTTCTTAAGCACTGCAATTTGGTGCAATCATTCGCAAGTAAACAATCCGCTCTGTCGATTCAACATCTTTTAGCTGCGTGTCTTCTGCTGACGCATCCCCGTCCGCTCCGCGCGCGCCGCGGGGGCCAGGGGCGGCTGGTGGAGGGGCCCTGCTGCCCGCAGCGGAGCCCTGCGGGCGCTCCTGGGTGTCCCTTTCTCCGCTGTTCTAAGACGAGATGCTCTAAGAGGTGAGGAGTCACTGGCCACACCCGGCTTCGGGGCCTGCCCGTGGGGTCCCCCCTTTTCTCTCCCTCTTCTCCAGCTCTCCCCTTACCCCGCCCATCGGAACTGGAGGCGCTGTGGAGGACGCTCAGTTCCTATGGAATGTACCGGGGTGACGTGGGTTACTGCGGCATCTGCGCCCTGTGGTGTGTGCCTGGGAGAGAGGCGTGGCCGAGCGGTGGCCTGCTGCTCTGAGGGCCAGCCTGGTGGGGCGGCACATGGGTGTGTGTGTGTGGGGGGGGGGGGGGGAGGAGATGGGGGGCCTGAGGGCTGGGGTGGCCCCCGAGCTTCCTTTTCCCTCGAATGCTCGGCTCGCCCCCGCCTGTCCGGACGTGATAAGCCGTGGAAAAAGTGAGACTTCGGCTGGGACCGGACCGGAGGCTGGGGCGCTGGGAATGTTCCACCATCACGGGGAGGTCTGTCTTGTATCTCACTGCATCCTCCCCCCCGCCCCCCCAGCCCCCGGATTCAGGAAAACTCAGTGAGTCCACGTGGCCCCGGGACCGGCCGGCGCCCTCTCCCAGCCGCCCCTGCCATCCCCCTGTGGCTTCTCCGCTCCTGATCACACAAACCTCCTTCTGGGGCTTCCCCCGATATCTCCCCAGAGGCGGCCTGCTGACGGGATGAACCGATTGAAAACAATTCTTGTGATGTCTTTATTGATTTCAGAGAGAGGAAGGGAGAGGGAGAGAGAGAGAGAGAGAGAGAGAGAGAGAGAGAGAGAGAGAGAGAGAGAGAGAGAAACACCCATGATGAGAGGGAACCATGGATCAGCTGCCTCCTGCAAGCCCCACTCTGGAGATGGAGCCCGCAACCCGGGCCTGTGCCCTGACAGGGAATCGAACCGGGACCTCCTGGTTCAGGGATTGATGCTCAACCACGGAGCCACGCCGGTCGGGCAGAACAAACATTTTAAATGTTTCCCAAAGCCTGGTCCTCCGATGTCTGCACCAGGGGACCCTGTATGGGCTGGGGGAGGAGCAGACTCTCCCAGGATTCAATCCCAATGAGAGAATTGATCTGGGAGGGTGATCAGAAGGCGTACGTTCGCGATAGGCGAAGGTATCAGAAATTCCCGGGGCGCCCCTCTCGGAGGCAGACACCCCTAGACCGGGGCAGGAGCACACCCCCTGGGCTGACGGCCGGGAAGGCGAGGGCTCCTGCCCCAGGGCCTCCTCCCCCCAGACAAAGGCTTTCTCGGCCACATTTTCTCCGCCTGCTGGTCCCTGGCCACGGGTCCCCTCAGCCCCACGGCACCGAGCCTCCCGTCCTAACACATAATTAGCTCGCACTGAGCCGGGGGGTCCTGCATGCATGTCCTGAGTCTGATATGAATAATGAGGCGGGAGGTTAACAGCGGGTCACGGGCCGCTCCCCATCTCCCCGCTTATTTATTCAGCGAAATGAGAAATCGATCACATTACCGCGTGGACGGGGAGCCTGATCATAGCAATCAGCGCGGAATCGGCAGTTTTGACTGTGGGCAATTTGGGGGCATTACTTAAGCTGGGACAGGCCGGGAGGGTCGCTCGTGGCTGTTAATACCTTTCCAGCCTCCTCCGTGGCCAGATCTTCCCCCACTCCCACCCCCCCCCCCCGGCCCCCAACCCTCTTTGCCTTGTACCCGGGGCCAAATGGGAAAAAAAAAAAAAGTCATAAATCGGTGAGAAGGACACTTCTTGTAAAATTAAAACCACCAGGAGGGATTCTACAAAGGTGTGTGCGTCCGAATGCAATTTGATTGTGTGCCCGTCTATTCGTCCGTCCACCCGTCTGTCTGGCCATCCCCTCGCTGACCCGCCCCCTGCTGGTTCACGAGCGTGGCAGGTGTGACACCGGCTGCTCATGCCGGCTCGGCGGCGGCATCAGGCGGCATGGCACAGGGGTGGAAGGTGTCACGGCGAGTGTGTGGCCCAGGACGGTGACAGCTCCAGCAGGAGGGCAGGCTGAGGGCGGAGGCCAGGCTGAGGGGACACTTCTAGAACCCAGCACTGTCCCTGACTGACAGGGGACACTCCATAAAAGTGGGACGAAGGGTGGCTCCCGGGAGCTGGAGGGGTGATTAGCACCGGCTGCTGTTAGCGAGGGGCGAGGGGTGCGGTGCCAGGTCCGGCCAGCTGGCCGTGGACACCAGGCTGCGGTGAGCGTGGCGTAGCGATCAAGCGTAGGAAGTCTGGAATCAGAGTCTAAGCCTCAGTTTCCTCATCTGCAAAGGGGGGACCAGTCACTGAATGCACCCCGGGCGACATTTCAAACATTCCGAAGTGGCACCCGGTGCGTTCTGGACGTTCAGGCAGTGCCAGCTGCTGCTGTCCGTGTTGGCACGGAGACGGCCAGGAAGCTGGACGACACCTTTGACTGATGGGGAACCACTTTCCCCAAAACCCCACAAGGTGCGGGGGGAGGCGTGCGCTCCGGCTCTGATCGCTCCCTGACCGTCCGGCACTCGCCGTGGCCACTTGAATCGGCAAAGGCCTTTGGTCGCTTTCCCTGTGTCTGTGGCCGGACTGGTTCTGCCGGGCAGTTCTGCTGCTGGTCTCACCGGGCTCTCTCAGGCCATGGCTGCCTGGGCACCGGGCGCCACAGTCTATTTGCAAACTCGGCGGGGACGTGAGGACAGCGGGGTCCTCCGCACCCCAGGTCCGTCAGCGTCCCTCCTCTCGCCAGGCCGGCGTGGGGGCCGCAGCCCCCGTCTGTCTCGGGCAGCGAGGCTCTGGGGTTCCAGGAAGGATGGCACAGCGGGTCTCTGCCCTCACACCATGAGGCTCTGCCCACAGCCCCGCAACGCTCACCGGGCAGAGGGGCGGGGCCTGTGCCTCACCATCAGCTTCCGCTTAGGAGCCTGCATGCTCCTGTGTCAGCTTTCATTTCCACGTTCTCGGGGGTGGCCCTCAGCCTTGTATTTCTAAGGGAAGAGACATCTCTTTTTGCTAATTCCAGGCACCTTGAAGCCAGACCCCACCGGGCCATAAAGAATGTATTCAGCCCCACCACCAATCAGGCCTTGGACACAGGGTGGGTGGGAGGGGCAGGGCCGAGACTGTTGATGGTCTCTGCTTTTCCCCATCACACACACACACCCACACACACACACACACTCACATACACACATACACATACTCACATTCACACACACATACACATAGTCACACACACATACATTCACACTCTCACACACACATACACTCACACTCTCTCACACACATATACACTCACACATAAACGCACACTCACACATACAGTCACACAAAGTCATGCTCACTCACACTAATACATTCACACACACATGCATTCACACACTCATATACATGCACACACACTTCACACACATACACATATAGTCATACACACATACATTCACACACGTATACACTCACACACATACAAACACACTCACACATACATCCACACACACATGCATTCACACACACTCATATACATGCAGACACATTCACACACACACACACACACATTCATCCCCACCCTCTTCCCAGTCCCCTCTTTTTCCCCCCCTGCTGCCCTCAGAATAAACAAAACTCTTTCATTCCGGGGCCTGGAAGATTCCATAATGAGTTGAGCCTCTTAACAGTCCATTTTAATAAAACTCAGCTCGCTGGCTGCATGGAGGCCATAAAACGTGCAGGTCCCGGCAGTAACATGTTTAGTGGCCGTGCTTGATAAAGTGGAAATGTTTGCATGTTTCCAATTAGGAGCAATTTGAAGTAGGAAGCCGGCGAGCAGCGCCCGGGTTATGGCGCTTGACGTGGCAAAGCCTTCGGGGAGCCGGCCTTCCCCGCCTCCTGCTCGGAAACGGGTCCCGGGCGCGGCTCCGGAGACGGGCCGGGAGCAGCCCGCCGCTGCCCGGACGGGGAACCACGGGAAGAGGTGGCCGACGGCGTGGCAATCCCTCTGCTCACACGCGGGCTTTTTGTTCCTGAAGGTTCCCCCTGGGAGATTCTGCCCGGCTCTGCACCCCCCTCTGCAGCCGCGTGCACTCCGGGGCGCCCGTGGGCTCGGCCGAGTCCCAGCAGCACCGAGCGTCTGGTCGAAAGCCGAGGATTCCAGGGACGGCCCGAGCCTCTGCCAGCAGCCGGTCCCGGGCATGGTTTTCCATCGGCCTGATCTGCATCGCTCTGCTGCGGCTTATTGATCTGGGACTTGGGGTGATGTTTCCTGTGAACAAGTGGTTTTCTCCGAGTTCACTCTGGTACACACACACACACACACACACACACCCTCCTTGTTGCCTCAGACTGGCCTCCATTTAGGGCTCGCTGCTCTCTGGTATGGGTCGCCCTTGTCAATCCGCTGGCAGCTGAGGCTGGCCTTCTTGGGGAGGCCCCTCCTGATCTTCCCCGGCTCCGCACGTGTTCTTCCCTGTCGCCCCGGTTTTCCTCTTTCCGGGCGCTCAGTGCAATTTGTAACGATCTGGGGGCTTGTTTCTGTGCTCGCAGGCTGGCTCTCCGTCTTCCCCAATAGCGTGCCAGCTCCATGGAAGCGGGCACTTTGTCTCCCTTGGTCACCACTGGGTGGCACATGTAAGTGCTCAATAAATGTTTCCTGGGTGGGTGGGTGGGTGGATGGATGGATGAGTGGGGGGTAAATTGATTGATGAATAAATGGGTATGTAGATGAGTGAATGAGTGGATGGATGGATAGATGGATGGATGGATAAATGAATTGGTGGATGGATGGATGGATGGATGGATGGGTGGGGGGTAGATTGATTGATGAATAAATGGGTATATAGATGAGTGAATGAGTGGATGGATGGATGCATGGATGAATTGGATGGATGGATGGATGAAAGAGTAGTTAGATTGATGGATGAATGAGTGGGTAGATGGATTGATGAATAAATGGATGGATGGATGAATGAATGGGTGAATGGATGGATAAATAGATGCGTGAAAGAGCAGTTGGGTTGATAGATGGATGAGTGAGTAGGTAGATGGATTGATGAATAAATGCATGGATGGATGAGTGAATAAGTGCATGAATGGGTGAAGAGTTGGGTGGAATGATGAACAGATGGAGGGATGGATGGATGACCTATAAAGATTCTATAAATTCAAAGGCTTTAGGGTTCCATGTCCTTAGGGGATAAGACATTAGGGTAAAGCAGAGTTGGAAGTTAAACGCAGTGTTTGGACACCACTGGTGGCTCCTGCAACCGTCGGAAAGCACGTGAGCGCGTAGGGCCACTTTGGGAAGAGGAAGAAAACGGCTCCTCTCAGCCCTTTCACACGGCACTCCCTTCTTCAGCTCCATTTCCCCCGATTCACGGCGGGAGATTCGATTTCCATGCCTTTACAAGAAATCCCATAATTGCACCCATGCTGGACCCTCCACCCCCACGCGGCACCCCAGACACACGGGAACAAAGGCCGGCCTGTTCGTGGCTAGACAGCCGCGCCGGGCCCAGCCACCGTGTGGTATGCGACCCGCACCGGCCGGCGGAATGCTCCGGCTGATAAGAGCGAGCCGTCTCTTGCCGAGAGGCAGCCTGCACATGGGGGCGACGAGACCTCCCCGTGGCTCGTTCCGTCCTTGCCCCTCTGGCCGGGCACCTCATCTTCCACAGGGTCTCCTCTTACCCTGGCCGCATTCCAGGCGACCTGTGATAGCCACGCTGCCCCTCTCCCCCGGGTATCACCTGACAGCGGGCTCGGCCAGCTGAAACTACAGATGCTCTGTCCCAAGGTTTGGGCCGGAGGGCAGAGGGCATAGCGCCTAGACAGCACACCCCGGAACGGGCTTGTACATGTGGGTGCCCGTCTCCTGGACCTCATGCCGGTCACTCGCTACAGCTCTTACCAGACGGGTTGCTGGGTGCCCTGCATCTCGCCCATCAACACCCCTAGATGCGCCGAAGCCGGTGTTGCTCAGTGGGTAGAGCGTCGGCCTGTGGACTAAAGGTCCCCGGTTCGACTCCAGTCAAGGGCATGTACCTTGGTGGCGGGCACATCCCCAGTGGGGGGTGTGCAGGAGGCAGCTGGTTGATGATTCTCTCTCATCGATGTTTCTAACTCTCTATCCATCTCCCTTCCTCTCTGTAAAAAAAATCAATAAAATATATTAAAACACATGATGCAGCATGGGGCTGCCCAGGGCCATGTGTGTGTGCCCAGGCTAGGCCCTGCTTGCCTCCAGGGGGCACCTGGCAGGGAGCACAGCCCGAGTGGCATCTCCCGGGCTTTGTGCATCCCAGCTGCCCCGGGGAGCCTTCTGCAGGGATGGGTTCCAGGGGCCGGACACCGCCGGGGACCTCGGGATGCCTTCTGCCCCCGCCCCGCCCCGGGAGGGATGAGGGGCGCTGGGCTCGGGCCCCATGTCGGCGGCAGCAGATTCCTCCTGTCAGGCCGGCACAGAGGGTACTGATCCCAGGGGAGCTGAACAAAGAGCACGCCGGGGCCAATTAGTGCGCCCGCGTCAGCAGGCCGTGGGGAGCGGGTGACAGATGTGGGCGTGGAGGGCGTGGGAGGCTGCAGACAGCAGGGGCGTGGCGCCCTCGGCCCCCGCCGCGAGGGTTTCAGTCCCGCGTCTCCTCCGCTCCGGGGGCTCAGGAGCGAGGGGGAGGGAAGGGGCATTTGGAGGGGAAGGGGACGGGTGGATGCTCTGAGCTGGGGGGTTGTTTTTCAGGGGAAAACAGATGGGAAACGAGACGCCAGGAGACACGGCCGTTTCAGTTAACATCCAGAGAGAAGGCCTTGGGGGGCTGCTGGGAAATCGACCCTGCAGGAGGGCAGGGGGTGTGGCATGGAATTGGGGGTGGGGGAGAGTGAGGGGGTGCCTGCCCAGCCAGGCCCCTCAGCTTGGAGCCCAGACATCGTCTGGGTGGGCAGCCAGGCCTGCCTGGGCACCGGGGGAGGAAGGAGGGACTTGGGCGCTGCTGGACTCACCCCGTTCCCTCTGGTTCCTTCGGAGGAACCTGCCTGTACAGACTCTCATGAGTGTTTGCTTCGGAAGGACAGTTTTCAGGGGGAGCCAGCCCAAAGGCGTGGCCTTGGTATGTGCCCTTGACCAGATCCCGCCTCCCCCAATGACTTCTCCTGTCGAGATCACACAAACCACTGAGCCACACCAGCCAGGCAGAACAAGCATTTTAAGAGCCTCGGAGCCAGGCCAGGCAGGGGCAGGATGGGATAGGACACTCAGGGACCCAGAAGCTGGGGCCACAGGACACCAGCTCACCCACCCCCACACCACCAGGGAGGACCAGGAGGCTGTGTACCAGGCTGCTTTTGAGGGGGCAGGGGGAGAACCAGGGCCTCCGACCTAACACACCTGTCCCGAGTGCCGGCTGCCAGTTCTCTCCACACCCCTGGGGGATGCTGGCGAACAGAACGGAGAGCGGTTGGCACCCGTGTGTGTGTGTGTGTGTGTGTGTGTGTGTGTGTGTGTGTCCTCCTGTCCGTTTCTAAAGGAGTCGGTTCCTGCTGAGATGGATGCCATCCCTGGCCTTTCGGACATTTCACGGGAAGGCACACGCTCCCGAGAGCTTCGAAGGAAGCAGAGAGCTGTGGGCGTGGCCTGTGCCAGCGCCGGAGGGGCGTGGTGGTCAGGAGCGTGGAAGGCAGGCCCCGCAGGGAATCCGACCCCCGGCGGGGCAGGTGCCACGTGGGGCAGCCTGAAGCTGGCTGGCTGGCAACCCCCAGCCTGAGCGGGGCTATGGGTCTGTGGATGCTGGTGGTCGCCCCCTACCCCCAGCAAGACCCTTTCCCCCTCCCGAGGAGGCCAGAGGCCACAGATATTGGCCTTTAAGCCCCCGGACACTTCAAAGAGCGCAGATTAGGAGCGAGTCTCAGAGCCCGTTCCCCGGAGAGGGCGTTGGTCCAAACGCTGATACTTATTGACGCGGTGGAGGCGGAGAGGAGCGGGTAATTTATGTCTTAAAAGTCGGGCCGGGCTTTCTGGGGCCCCTGAGTGGTCCCGCTTCCTCAGGGGCATCCCCAGGGGTCGGGAGTCCCCCCTCCCCCCCTCGCGATCAACACAGATGTTTGATCAGCTCCGCGCCTCCTCCGGGGCAGCTTAGATGCTCCGAGAGTCTCCAGCTCATCTCCCGAGTTCCTCTGCTCAAACCCTTTGTTTCCTTCGGATTTCATTAGGAACGGCCCTTCTCCTCTGACCCTAGTCACCTCCAGAGGCTCCATCTCCAAATGCCATCCCTTTCGGAGTTGGGGCTTCAGCGTACGAAATTCTCTGTACCCCAGATTTTTCAACATGTTAGGGAGATTAGAGCTTGCGTTGTTAGGGACTGAATTGTGTCCCAGTTTCACACTCGGAAGTCCTAACTCCTAAAGGGATGGTATTTGGAGATGGGGCCTTTGGAGGGTCTTAGGGTTAGATGAGGTCATGAGGGTGGGGCCCTCACCTGGGATTAGTGTCCTTATAGGAGTAGACGCCAGACAGCTCTCTCTAAATCCTTCTTCTCCCGCTCTCTCCCCCTCTCTCCCTCTTCCTCCCCGTCCTGTAAAGAGACAGTGAGATAGTGCCCTATGCCGGCCAGGCCCTGAACTGATGGACACCCTTGATCTAGGAATTTCAGGCCTCCAGAACCATGAGAAATACTTTTCTGTCATTGAAGCCACCAAGCCTGTGATATTCTATCATGTTAGCCTGAGCTGAGGAATGCACCCATTCTACTAGAAATTCCCATCCAAAATTCAACTCAACTCCAGCCAGTGTGGCCCAGTGGTTGAGCATCCACCCATGAACCGGGGGAGGTCACAGTTTGATTCCCGGTCAGGGCACAGGCAGAGATTACAAGCTCCATCCCCAGGAGGGGGCGTACAGGAGGCAGCTGCTCAGTGATTCTCTCTCACCATTGAAGTTTCTATATCCCTCTCCCTTCCTCTCTCTGAAATCAATAAAATATACATTAAAGAACTTTCAGGAAAAAAAAAAATCCAACGCCAAAGGCAGGATCAGGGAGAACAGGGAGGTCCCCGCTTTTTGACACAGGCATTAGGGAAAGAGAAGCCGTGCCCTGCGACGAGGGGAGAGAGGCATGGCCTGGACCCCAATTGCCTCAAATGGATCAAACAAAACACTCCATCCGGCTTCTCTCTTGGGAACCAGCGTTCCTTCATCCCCACCCGGAATGGGAGGAGCCGTGCCCACGGCTTGGCCCACTGTATCCTCCATCAGACCTGCTGGTGAGCTGAGCCAAGTTTCATTAAAAAATGATTGGGCCCTGACCCGTGTGCCTCAGTAGATAGAGCATTGGCCTGCGGACTCAAGGGTCCCAGGTTCAATTCCGGTCAGTGGCGTGTGCCTTGGTTGCGGGCACATCCCCAGCAGGGGGGAATGGGGGGGGGCTCGGGGGGTTGTGGGAGGCAGCTGATTAGTGTTTCTCTCTCATCCATGTTTCTGGCTCTCTGTCCCTCTCCCTTCCTCTCTGTGAAAAATCAATAAAAAATATATATATAAAAGAATTATTGGTCTCAACATTTTTTGTGGTTATTTTTATTTTATTGTTTAAAGTATTACACATAGTAGTACATATATCTCCTCCCCCCTCCATTGACCTTCTCCCAACCTCTCCTACCCCCTGTTGAATGCCCTCCCCCTTCCCCCCCCACACTGCCTTGTGTCCATTGGTTGTGCTTATATGCATGCATACAAGTCCTTCGGTTGATCTCTTTCCCCCTCTCCCCAACACTCCCCGGCCTTCCCTCTATCATTCGACCGTCTATTCTGTGCTTTACTATCTCTATCTATCTTTTGGTTATAATATTCTTTATTCTCCATCAATGAGTGAGAGCATGCGGTGTTTTTCTTTCACTGCCCGGCTTACCACAGCTTTTTTTTCTGTCGCCGTTTGGCTCTAAAGAGCCCCGCCTGGAGCCAATGGCCTGATGGGACGGCCGCGGCAGGAAGCCTGGCACACGTGCCTCTGCCTCTCCGCAGGTGTCGGCACAGGGCGGCCCCGGAGTCTCAGGCGGCGAGCTCAGCAGAGGCTGAGTGGGATCTGGGCGGCACCGAGGCACGTTCCTTCTCTCCGAGGGACTCGATTCGCCCCCTCGGCCCGACGCTCTGCCTCCGAGGGCACCTCTACCTCCTCCTGGCACGTGTCGGCCTCCCCCCTGCCCCCCACTTTACCCGGTTAACACATTATTTGAGCCCGTCCCCCCACCCCCACCCCAAACCTTGGGACAGGCTGAGCTTCCTGGACGTGGCGGACACAGGACATTCTCGGGATCACAGTGCAGATGGCGCCTGGGGAAGGGGTCGGGCTGTACATCGCAGGCACCTCCTGAAACATTGATGCCGACTCCCCCTCCACAGAGGGACAGGCACCGTGGAGGCGTTCGGAAGCCCGGCCCGGGACCACCCTCGCCTGGCTCCCGTGGGTGGCGTGCGCTGTGTGTGTGTGTGTGTGTGTTTCCGCCGCGGTATTTCACGGGTGTGCTGGTAACGCCTGGGGGTTCTGTGGACCGGCACGCCGGGGCAGCCAGATTTCCATCGCCCCCGTTTTCAGCTCCGGGGTCGGCGCTCCCAGCTGATGTCACATGGTCTGATGCTCATGGCGGTGGGTGGTGTGGGGTTTCTCCCCTGTCAGCTGGCCGGTGGGCCGGAGGGATGGATACGTCTCTAACAGAACCTGACAGCAGACGGGACGGCCCCATTGAGGGAGGATTTGATATGCGGTGTGATTGCAGGGGGCTGTGTGGCTCCACCGTGGCGATGGCCCCTCTCCTTCAGCCTCCCGGCCGCCGTGGCTCTCTCCCGCGTCCACCCCAGTACACGGGCATAAAGGCATGACTTATGGGTGACTTCTCCCGTATACGGGTCTGGGGGCCGTTTGGATGGCGTGTCAGAACAGATTAGCTGCCTCGTCCTGCCACGGGATTGGGGGGTGGGGGGCTCTGTGAGAGCTGCTCAGAGCTCTCCTGCAAGGTCGCAGCCCGAGACCTTGTGTCCCGGCCTGTGTGTCCACCCCAACGGCGCAGAGAGCCCAGCGCTGGGAGGTGACCGAGGACAGGCAGGGCGCGGGGGAGAGGCCAAGACGGAGACATCGCGATGGGAAAAATGGAGACGGAGCTTAGCTTGGTGCGGACGCTGAGAGACGCTGGCATTCGGAATGGGGAAGGGTTGGGCTTATTTGGAAAAGTGTTTTCTTCCCATGTTTGGTGGTAAGACTGTCGTAATGGCCCTGCTGGTGTGGCTCCGTGGTGGAGCATCGACCTATGAACCAGGAGGCTGCGGTTTGATGCCAGGCCTGGGTTATGGGCTCCATCCCCAGTGTGGGGCATGCGGGAGGCAGCCGGTCCATGGTTCTCTCTCATCCTCTCCTTCCTCTCTGAAATCAATCACAATATATTACAAAAAAACAAAAAGACTGTGGCAATGATCCCAGCGTCTAGCTCCTCTTATCCTAGCAATGACTCTGACTTTAGACTTGGAATCGGTCCTTCTCATGCTGAGTCCACACGGTCCAGCGTGCATTTCCCGAGTGGAGTGCATGACCCAGGTCTGGTCCATCCAGCCCCGAGTGGACTCGGCCACCGTGATTGGTTCACGCATGGTCACACCCCTCAGGGTGGTCCAATCAGAGTGCCTTCTCTCTGAAGGTTGGTGGGAGTCCAAGGGGCGGCATCCCTGCACACCGCCAGGCTGGCTGGAACCGAAAAGGCAGATCATGCTAAGATGGGAGCAGAGGGGGGCAGCTGGATCTCTCACACAGAGCTGCGTCGCCCGCAATCCCACTTCCAAATCCACGCCGAAGAAAAACGACACCAGGTGTTCACACCCACGTTTCTCTCTCCGTGTCTCTCCCCCTCTTTCCTCTCTCTAAAAATCAATGGAAAAATATCCTCCGGTGAGGATATAACAATAATAACAATAATAATAATAAATAATAATGAAATGGACCAAGACGTCCCTCCTTGCGTACACTGTTTAAGTCAGGTTCCTAAGATCTTTCTCAGGTTCCTCTCTGCCAGGAACACACGGAGGAAGAGTTAACAGACAGAGGCAGCTTCTGTGCTTTCCAAACCGGCTCAATCCGAGGAAGCAAATCAGATATTCCCTCAAGATGTGAGACGATTCCAAGAAGCAAGAAAGACACCTCTAATTTGAGAGTATTTCCCATGAGATGTGAGTGTGTGTGCGTGTGTGTGTGTGTGTGTGTGTGTAATGGGAAAAGCTGAGATGCAGAAAGATACTTCCCCAGTGAGAAGCAGGGGAGTGGAAATTTGCTGATGCCCAAGGCAGTGAGAGCTGGTGTGATAGGGTAGAACGTTGAATCTGTGAATTAAGAAATGAGCTCAAGGCATGCTCCCCGAAATCAATGCAGAGGGGAAAACAAATGGAGAAAAGGAGAAAAGGTGGAGATAAAGGCAAAGAGGATGATGAAGGGATGGAGGATGGGAGGGAGAGAAGGAGGGAGAGAGGAACAGAGAGAGGAAGTTAGTGCTGCCACCAGAGATAAAACATTCCCACAAGAGAGATTTGAAATGATGGCAGCAGAGCCAATGAAGGAGGAAAAAATAACTAAAGACACCATAGCAAGTCCTTTGGAGCCGAAGGAAGGCAGACACCATCCCGCGGGCCAGTGACCTGTTTTTGTCAATAAAGTTTTATTTAAATGCAGCTCCGCCTCTTGGTGGACACATTCTCTGTGCCTGCCTTCTTGCAATGGAGCAGAGAACCTTGAGGGCCAGGATGCCTGCTGGGTCTTTAAGAAAAGGTTGCCCTCCCTGTGAGAGCTCCTTGAGGCGTACATGGGTACAGGGTTCGAATTTTAAACATAAACATTTTAAATCCTACAAAAATGTCGTTCTCTGGAGAGGATAGGGGGACCTCAAATGCCCTCAAAAAGGGAGGAAGTTCCATTTGGCCACACCTCTCAGTAAATTCTAAAATCAGCCAAAACCGGTTTGGCTCAGTGGATAGAGCATCCGCCTGTGGACTGAAGGGTCCGGGTTCGGTTCCGGTCAGGGGCACGTACCATGGTTGCGGGCACATCCCCAGTAGGAGGTGTGTGCAGGAGGCAGCTGATCGATGTTTCTCTCTCATCGATATTTCTAACTCTCTGTCTCTCTCCCTCTCTGTAAAAAAACAATAAAATATATATTTTTTTAAAATTCTAAAGTCAAACGTTTCTGAATCTAAAGACTTCCGAAGGAGAGAGATGAGAGCTGAGCACCGTAGGCATGGACAAGCGTCCTTCTTGTAGGTAAGTGGCCGCACATGGAAGGGCTCAGGACATGTGTCCCGGCTGTTCCTTTTTGGGGGGGACGGGGTAGGGAAGGGGGAGGGAACAAAATGATCAGAGACACACCACAGGTGGCTGAAAAACGAAGCCAACCGAATTATTCAGCGGCGAGGAGAACCAGGACAAAAGAGAGGCTGCCGAACAAAGAGCCCCCAAACTCGGTTAGTCTCTCCCTAATTGCCGTTAACATGATTATGAGACAATGCGAGTGTCAGGAAATAATCCCGGGGAGAGATGACATACCACGGCGCAAAAAAATGTATTAATTATAATATTCCTATTCTAACAGCCAGATGGGGCTGGAAAAGGGAATGGATGATGATAATGCCGATAATTACAGCTTCCACTTTTAGAAGTTCCTGTGGAGTGAGCACCCAAAAAAAAATTAATAATGAGCGGATATAAATATTGTTTTTCATACATCCGTGTACACATCCCCAATACTAATTCCTTCCCCCACCTTCTCCGAAGGTGGAAGGCTCGGTGGGAGCGAGGAGGCATCTTTCCACGTGACAGGGACCGGGGCTGTCCCCAGAAACATGGCCGCGTCCGTGTCCCCACGTCCTCGCCGACGTGGGTGACCATCTCCCCCGATGGCGGGGCGAGCGAATGGACCGCACTGGCGGTGCCGACGGCTCGGGATTTCTGTACACATGAGAGCAAACGGCAGGGTGCTTGCTGGAATGCTGTTAACGTCCACTCACAGGTGTTCAGAGAGAGAGGAGGCGGCTGACTATGTAGGTGTTTTCATTTTTCTTTTCTTTTCTTTTCTTTTTTTTAAAATATATTTTATTGATTTTGTACAGAGAGGAAGGGAGAGAGATAGAGAGTTAGAAACACCGATGAGAGAGAGTCATCGATCAGCTGCCTCTTGCACACCCCCTCTGGGGAGATGCCCGCAACCAAGGTACATGCCCCTGACCGGAATCGAACCCGGGACCCTTCAGTCCCAAGCCGACGCTCTATCCATTGAGCCAAACCGGTCTTGGCTGTTGTTTTCATTTTTCATAAAAATACCTGCTGGCATGTTTGCGTGGTGAATAAGTGGCAGCTGAGGGGTGGTACCATGCTTTATCTGAAAACAACCCCTGTGATCATCAGGGGGACGGAGGGTGGCTCAGTGGAGGGGCCGGGGGCTTCATGCTGAGCGGAGGAGCCCGCCAGAGACAGGCCAGCATCCTGGGATCGCCCTCATGGTGGAACCGGACGGACAACATCAACTGATGAACAAAATAGACCCAAAGAGCCCTGGCTGGTATGGCTCAGTGTCCGGAGTGTCAGCCTTCGGACTGAAGGGTCTCAGGTTCGATTCCAGCCAAGGGCACACACCTGGGTTGTAGGCTTGATCCCCCTGGGGGGGCGTGCAGGAGGCAGCCGATCGATGATTCTCTCATCATAGATGTTTCTGTCTTTCTCTCCCTCTCCCTTCCTCTCTGACATCAACAAAATATATTAAAAATATTTAAAAAAAATAGATCCAAAGACGTGGAAGCATGGAACAGACGGATGCATCTCAGAGGGCAGGCGGGGGTGGGGGGTGTGGGGATGGGGAGAGAGGAACCGAAGAACTTAGATGCACCCTAGAGGCTGATGCATGAAAATTTGTGCCAGAGCAGGCCTGCCTTCCCCTGGCTGCCGGCCCCGGCTTCCCTCTGGCACCTGGGACCCAGGCTTCTCTCCTCCGGCTCCTACTTTATCCAGAAGGATGTCTAGTCTAATTAGCATATTGCCCTCTTATTGTTATAGATATGCATAACCCTTGGACATAGATAATAATGTGGTGAAGAGGGGGGGGGGCAGGCAGTGAGTGGGGGTTGGAGGGGGTTCAGTGAGGGAGAAAATAAGGGGATGTCTGTAATACTTTCAACCAGAAAGATAGATCGATATTCCTAAAAACACTCACATTCATAAAGGATATCGGAAGTATAAACTTCTCAGACTATAATGCCAAAGGATACCAAGCGAAAGCGTGGTTTGTGGGAGGCGCTGGCCATTCTGAGATGAAAACGGCGTGTGTGTGTGTGTGTGTGTGTGTGGTGTGTGTGTGTGTGTAATGAGAATATTAGCAATGATGGGCTCTCGCAGGGGAGACTCGGGAGAGGAACGTTCCTCCTCATGCTTTTCCCTATTTTCTGCTTGGGTGTCCTGACTCCTGGGGGGGGGGGGGGTTGCCTGTAAGCTGGATGCTAAGGGAAACTCTATACGGAGCGGCCAGACAATGATGATCTCTGAACGCATACTAATCTGGCCACTCAGGCCCGGTGCATGAATCCGTGCATGGGTGGGGTCTGGCCAGCCTGGCCAGGGGGATGGGCCAGGGGTGGTTGGCCGGCCTGCCTGCTGGTCGAACTCCTGGTCGAGGAGACAATTTGCACATTAGCCTTTTATTCTATAGGACAGACACTGAGTGGCCAGATGATGGTGCGTTCAGAGATCATACTACTAAACGCATAATAATAAACATACTCAGTATATGTTTGCCTAGCAACTCCAATAGCATCTGGCTTCCGCGGACGCGTGGCCAGTGTTTACTGAGTGAACGAGTGAGCGAGGGAGTGTCCCTGCTTCCCCGAACCAGAGCGAGGAGGGAGCCGGGCGGCGGGCGCTGGCGGACGGAGTGGGTTGGTAGACGCATTGGCCCCGCTGTTCACACTCACCGGGATCACATAACCAGAACCGCTCTCTGGAGCCAGCGTGCATGAGAGAGGCGGTGAAACACATGTAATTATAGATGGGAGACGCTAAAAATAGGCTCCAAGCCCCACACAGGCGGCCGGGAGCGTGGCACTGAGGGGCCCGCTGCCACGTCTGGCGGTTTAATGGGACCCGGGGCACCGTCCCAGGTGCCTGCTGAGGCCATGGCGAGCGATGGCAGACACACACCCGGGGAGACGGAGAGCTGGACCGTGTGTGCGAGGAAGGCACTGCGTGCACTGCGGCCTGGCCCAGCCTGGCCCTGCCTGGCCACCTGGCCCAGCCTCCTGCCGTCTCCTGGGGACGGGCGAGAGGCCATCCGCCAACAACAGAGGTTATACTGCGTTTCCCTGTGTTATGTAGTTACTGTAGCTAAGCAGGATGAGCCATCCTATCTAACAAAAGTAATATGCAAATTATCTGTCACTCCATCACAAAGATGGCGGCGCCCATAGGGACATTAGCCCCAGAGTCCCTTGCACTCTGGTCTGCAGAGGGAGGGAAGGGCTTCTGACCAGAGGCCGGCCAGGGTGTGCGGGATGCTGGTGTTGTTGCATGCCGAACTGAGGAAAACCCCCTCATGCACGAAATTTGTGCAGTGGGCCTCTAGTATAATAGTAGTAATAATAATAATAAATAAATAAATAAATAAATAAATAAATAAATAAAATAGCAGTGTGTGCTTAAAAACACATGCTGTGTTGTACAAAGAACTTTCGTCTCTAATTTGATTGAAGTCAACCCATCTAGATTGAGGGCTATTTCAGGCAGCCTCTGCTATGCAACCGAGCACCCCAAAACTTGCTGTCTTAAAGCAACAATGACTTCTTTTTCTTTTCTTTTTAAATATATTTTTATTGACTTTAGAGTGGAAGAGAGAGAGAGAGAGAGAAAGAGAGACATCCATGATGAGAGAGAATCATGGATCAGCTGCCTCCTGCACGCCCCACAACTGTGGATCGAGCCTACAGCCCTGATGCTCCATCCACGGAGCCAAAGCGGCCAGGGCACGCCTTTGGCTTTGCTGGGGTGTGGGGGGTGGCTGCCCCCGGGAAGGCGGGCCTTGCTCCGTGTCCGGTGCCTCCCTGCCCCCTCACCCTGCAGCCAAGAGGCCGGGGGCCGGGGACGCTCAGACGGGATCACACCTCCACACCTGGATGTCAGAGCTGCGAGCCGAGGGCCCGAGAGCCAGCCCAGCCCTCTGAGCTGCTGTGTTTGTCTTGTTTGGTTTCTGTGTTTTATGAGCTTCCAACATTTGAAAATCAGAGAAAACTTGACCTCCTTCTGTCCCTAAAAAAAAAAAAAAAAAAATCAAGATCAGCGCTCTGGCGTGGGACACCTGGTGTGAGGAGAGCATGAGGGAGCCCCCGGCCCAGCTCCAGGCGCCCTCTCTCACCCTGTGCGCTGCCTACGGCTCAGGCTGGCATGTGCGTCCGAGCTTGCCCAGTGGGTGGGAGTGTGGCTGGGGCAGACCCTCTGATGCCCCTCGCTCTCCTCAGAGGAGCCCAGCTTTTAGGCCCCCGACGTACAAGACGCCCGTGTTCCCAGCCGTGGGACAGATATGCACCAGGCATTGCTCACACGTAGCTGGAGGGGCTAATAAACCCGGAATCGGAGCGTGTACGCGCGCGTGTGTATGCGTGTGCCGGCTCCCGTGGTCGCCGCCCTGATTCGGTGTGAGCGGCCCTGGGGACGGCTCCTCTCCAGAGGGCAGCCCCTGTCCCCGTTGGAAGGATAACAGCCTCCGGCCCAGGGCGGGCTGCTGGGCCTGTGCTCTCCATCCGGGGTGAGGCAGCTCCAGGAACCACACGGGCTCCTGGAATGGTCGCCTGGGGGAAACTGAGGCAGGCCAGGCTGGGGGCTGGGACCCGCTGTCCGGATGGCGCGGGAATGCAGGGAGATGCTGGGGCTGTCATGGGCCGTGGGAAGGCCTGGCCCGCCCTCGCCCGAAGCCTTCTCCTGGCAGGGAGACCAGAAGGAAGGAGCGAGGGCGGCAGCTGCAGGGGGAATGGGGGGCGGGGGATGTGTGTAAGGTGGGGGAAGTCCTTCTGTTGGTTTAAACGCCTTCAAAGGAGCCGGAGGCATGGCCTGGGCCTTCCCTGTCTCGCTCCGTGGGCGGGCGGCGGGCCCCGCCTGGGGCGGTAACTGCTGTGTGGCCCGGAGCCTCAGCCTTCCCCTCCGTCCAGTGGGCTCTGGGGACGCAGACCACCGCGCTGCTCCAGCTCCGCCCCTGGTGTCAGCCGCACGTCCCTGAACCCACCTTGGGGCCCGTGGGCTGTGCTCGGCAGCCCGGACGGGGTGTGGCCGAGGCCGGGACGGCGTCTGCGGGACGTTTATGGGGTGTCTGCCGGGCGGGCCTGCTCTCGCACGCTCAGTGCAGGAGCCCTCGCCGCAGAGGGGGACCCCGAGGCGCAGAGGGCAAAACCCGGGGGTGCCGGTCACCGACGGGGGACACGGGCCGAGGCCCCGCTTTGAGGGCTGATGGGAAGTCGGGCTCTGCTCACCCCCGGCCGAGAGCCGGGGCCACCGACACCAGGATAAAGTGGGCCCTGGAACCCTGGAGCCTGTGTGTCGTCGTCCCCCACACACATACACACACACACACACACATCGCCCGGGCAGCCGCGGGGAGCCAGCCTGGCGCTCACACAGGCCCTTCCAGCTGCGTGTTTCCGATATAATTTACAAACTTCCACGGGAGATGCATTAGCCGCCCCGGGAGGGCTTCCACGGGGGAAACGGGATTTAGAGCCGCAGCCCCGGGCGCCATCGGCGGGTGCGCAGCCCGCGGTGCCCTGACCCTTCCACGTCCGAAGAGCCCTTTGTGCTCCTGCAGGGCCGCTGTCCCCGGGCTCCGTCGGGAAGGTAGGAGGGAGCCGGCCCAGCGCTGCCCACACTCACACAGCGCCCGGGCGCAGCTCACGCGTCCGCCTTACAGGGCCTCGGGCGCGGAGAGGCACGTTTGAAAGCCCTCGGAGAGCACTGGAGGGAGGCTGGAGGGTGGGCCGGACAGACAGACAGACAGACAGGAATGGGACAGAGAGAGAGAGAGAGACAGAGAGACAGAGAGGCACTGGGGGAGGTGGAGAAGGGTTCTCTCCCTTCCGATGCTCTGGCCCTTGAATCCAGTTCCTCCTGTGACCCCCCGACCATAACACTGTTTCCGTTGCTCCTTCCTCACTGTGTGTGATCTTGCTCCTGTTAAGGAATCGTCACGTGAACAGCTGTGTGTCCGATGGCCTTGGGCGGCCCTGCTGGCGGGCCCCCACTGCGGCCTCGGAGAGAATGAGTGCGGGGCGATCTGTCTCGGCCCCTGCAGGGCGGTAGGCGAGAGCTCGTCCCCGGCAGGACGGTTTGGGCCGGGCCTGGAGGCCGAGCTGCCCTTGGCCCGGGGAGGAGGGGGTGAGCCCGGCGGGCGGAGGGGGCGCTGTCAGTCCAGAGAGTTCCACCAGCACTTGTAGAGTAAGGTGACCAGACGTCCCGCTTTGGGCGGGACTGTCCCACCAAAAGCGGACAAATTGTTAAAAAGCGGGACTGTCCCGCCCAAAGCAGGACGTCTGGTCACCTTGTTGTAGAGTCGCCTCCAGAGATGGAGTCCTCTCTCTCCCCCCAGGGGGCTGAGCCTCGAAGGCGGGTGTGTCCGTGTGTTCGGTTGTTGAGGTTCGTACGCTGGGAAGCACGAGGCTTCTTGTCGCTGGGGCCGAGGAGGCAGCGGCGATGTCTGCGGCCAGGGCAGCACGCAGCCGGCTTCTCCCTCCCCGTCCTGTCCCCGCCCTTAGTGTCCGGGGGTCCCGATCCCTCCCGCTCGCTTCCTCACCCCCATCCCCCCAAAGGGAGAAGTATTATTAATCCTCCTGATGGTTTAATCCTCTTAATAGGTTTTCTTTTATCCTCCTGGAGAGAGAGAGAGAAAGAGAGGGAGAGAGAGAAAGAGAGAGAGAGAGAGAGAGAGAGAGAGAGAGAGAGAGAGAGAGAGAAAGAGAGAGAGATTACGACCAAGAAGACCAAGAAGAATAGTATTTTTTAAAATATATATTTTATTGATTTTTTACAGAGAGGAAGAGAGAGAGATAGTTAGAAACATCGATGAGAGAGAAACATCGATCAGCTGCCTCCTGCACACCCCTCACTGGGGATGTGCCCCAGCCAAAGTACATGCCCTTGACCGGAATTGAACCTGGGACCTTTCAGTTCGCAGGCCGACGCTCCATCCACTGAGCCACACCGGCTTCGGCAAGAATAGCATTCATAAGGGAAGCTGACAGACACTGGGCACCCTCCCCCCATACAAAGTGCTTTGTAGCTGTTTCACCCCCACAGCAACCCTAGGCGGAGAACCCCAATTGACAGATGAGGAAACTGAGGCACGGAGCAGGCAAGCACCTTGTGCGAAGCCACACCGCTGGCATCTAGGGGAGCCAGGCTGCCAACCCAAGGCGGTCTGACCCCTAACCCCTCACCCCTCCCACCCGGCCAGGGGTGAGGCAGGGAGGCCCCGCCGGTGGTCAGGGCCGAGCTGGCCCCCGCTTGCCCACGTCTGCTCGTTCCTGGGGGGGATGGAGAGAGGGGGGGCGGGGGGCACACACCCAGAGACCGCTCTCGGCCTGCCTCTCCGCCCCCAGCTGCGGTGACTTTTTTGGCTGCGGTGTTACTGATGAGGGCGCAGCTTTAGCAAAATCGATGGTTTTAAATTATACCTTTATGTACCGCGGCTGCAGAACAAGCTGCAAAACAGAAATACTCACCGGGGACAAAAAATCAATCCGGCCGCTGATGATGCTACTGCTCCCTGCGCCCGGCTGCCCCCCTCCCCCCAACCCCCCACCCCGCCCCCCGTGCCCCCCTGGCACTTAAGGCTCTCTGCGCCCGCATCTGCCGGCTCTCTGTCGACTTTCTTCAGGTTTCCTGCTCGGGAGGCTCGTTTTGTCTGAAAGGTCAGCTCTTTCGGCGGGGCGCCCCCGCAGGACGGAATATAATTATCCCGAGCCTCCGCCGCATAGAATTCATGCTTGAATTCATTCAAAAAATAGCACGCCGTATAATTAACTCCGAGCCCGGGCAGCCCTATTGAGAAAGCGTCAGGTATCATACAGTTCCACTTACAATAGAACATTTTCATTTAAGGACATTGTACGTATTAACCCGGAGTCCGCATCCAATTACTCCGAATCAGTGAATGCTCTGTTCCAGGAATGCAATCTGAAAATGTTGTCATGCAATCTGAGGCAAAAGGTCCTTTTTCATTAATCTCGCTCTCATTAAAGTGGGAGCCTGCAGGTTATTTCAAATCCATTAGTTTTAAGTACAGGTGATTACAATGCGGCTGCGCCTCGGCCGGGCGGCCGCGTCCACGGAGAAATACCGGGATGTTGTGAGGGATGGATGGGACGGTCCGGCTGTCATGGCCCCTCGGGTGGGATTTACCAGCTGACGGAGTGAATGTGTGTGTGGGGGGGGGATGTCTCTTTTCTGAGCCCCCGCCCCCCGCCCCCACCCCAGGGCAACTCCCCACCTGGACGGTGGGCCCACATGGGAGCAGCAAGCTCTGTTGGCTCAGTTCTTCCAGAATGATCTGCCGTGTGTCTTTCTAATCCACGTAGCTTAGGGGGTGCTGAGATGAACACGGACCGCCAATGAGCACCTGGCTTCCGCTGATCTGACTCCCCTCCCCTCCTCTCCCCCTATCTACAACCTATTCCTCCTGCAGGCCTCTGACTCAGGCCTCCTCTGCCAGGAAGCCTTCCCTGACTGCCCCGCCTGCTTTGAGTCCCTCCGACCCTGAGCATCTGATTCCGTTCGTAGGTGCCACCAGCTGCTCCCTCGGTGACGGAATTAGCTTTTCAGGTCTGGCTCCTCCGGAGAAATGTATTTTACGCCAGGCGCAGGGCTAGGTGTTAGAGATCCGGTGGCAAAGGGGTCGTAGATCTTGACCCCAAACAAACAAACAAACAAACTAACAACTCGTGTCTGGGGCTGGGCCAGAGAAGGACACCCAGTGCCCGTGAGTGCTATGACATGGGACGTACAGGAAAGAGCGGAAGCCCAAGGCAGACACTCCTGGTCTGAACTGGGATTGTTGGGGGCCCATCGTGTGCCCATCGGGTGCGGCCATCAGGGTTCTCTGGCCAAAGCTGGGCATGTGCACCAAAGAGGAATATTCGCCCAGAGAAGGTTTTGCTGCTTAAAAAAAAAAGAGGACATGAATCCCCAGCAGGAGCAGCCCCTGCGGTGGTGGCTGCTAGTTCGGGTCCCCATAGCTGGGCATGTGACGAACTGGGGGGGCATCAGGGACCCCTGTGACCTCCAAGCCCCGATGCTCCAGGCCTCATTCGCGACCGGGAACCAGGCTTTGCGCCAACCTGAGCCCTCAGACAGTGGTTGGCGTGATGAGCATTGAGATGGGCATGGGTTACTGGTCTACCCAACGTGGAGAGAAGACCCACAAGGGAGGACTGACCCGCTGACCACCAGAGGGCCAATGCCAGCTCCTGCCAGCCTCACTCGTCCTCGGCAGAGATGGTGAACCAGCTCCCAGAACCTCCTGCCAGACCTTTGCCAAGGAAGCCAGAATGGAAAAGGATATGTGGCGAGAACAAGGGACCAGAGACACAGCCCTAAGCTATTTTTGTGACCCCAAGGGCCCCAGCCTGGTGCCTGAGCCATCCGTGGCAAACAGCATCCACAGCCTGGCCGGTGTGGCTCAGTGGCTGAGCGCCGAGCCTTGCACCTGGAGGTCACTGGTTCAATTCCCACTCAGGGCACATGCGCAGTTGCAGGCTTAATCCCCCATTGGGGGTCACGCAGAAGGCAACCCATCGATGTTTCCCTGTCATGAATAGGCCTCTCTCTCTCTCTCTCTCTCTCTCTCTCTCTCTCTCTCTCTCTCTCTCTCTCTCCCTCTCTCTCCCTCGCCCTTCCTCTCTCTCTGAAAACAATGTGGGACCTCAGGTGACCGGCGCCGTGACACTCCCAGGGAGTGGCCGCCTCTCCTCCCCGCACCCGCCTTGGCGTGCCCCGCGCCGGCGGGCAGGAGCGGCATCTGTGTGTGCACAGACCCCAGGGCTCTAATGTGTGCGCGTCACCGGCACGCGTTGGCACTTGAACCGTCAACGTTTAGAAACAAACAGAACTCGCTTGTCTCACACCTCCAGCTGATTGCCACGGGAAAGCTGGCACCGCCCTGGGCTGCCAGAATGGCTCCTGTGCCCACTTCCCCCTCCCCCTCCGCCCGCCCCCCTGTCTGCTCACCCGATTCTCCTGTCACGTTAGATCCAGACAGAAAGGCCCCAGAGGAGGGAAGCTACCAATTTACACTCTGTAAAACCACACACACTCACACACACTCTCTCTCTCTCTCTCACACACACATTCACTCTCTTTCTCTCTCTCTCACACACACACACATTCACTCTCTCTCTCTCTCTCTTTCTCACACACACACACACATTCACACACACTCACACACACACAGACTCACACACACACACATTCACACACATCACACACACACATTCACACACAGACTCACACACATACCTTCACACACACATACACACACACTCACACACACACACACACACACACACACACACACACTCATCCCCAGTAGGGGGCGTGCTGGAGGCAGCCGATTTATGATTCTCTCTCATCATTAATGTTTCTCTCTCTCTCTCCCTCTCCCTTCCACTTTGAAAGCAATACAAATATAAAAAAGAAAGAAAATACCTGAGGAAAATGACAGCACCCAGAACGCCATGATCTCAGGCTGCACACACACACACACACACACACACATCATTGCACGTGTGTGGGGACAGCCACCCTGGGGCAATTCCCACCCCGGCTGACGGGCTTCAGGTCCAGCCCCGCACACACACACACACACACACACACACACACACGTGGCAGCGCTCAGAGGCCTGGCCAGACCACAGCCACTTAGCGCTCAGCTGCAGACATCCATTCCACCCTCCTTCCCGATGACTCAGAGGCCCACGGGGAGGGGTCCCCCAGCCGCATCCATTATCATTTCGGGTCCGTGCCCCAGGGCTGGTTGACAGACCGCCCGCCCGGGAGATAAACCGCTTTTCCTGTAAGTCCCCCTCTGAAAAAAAGGGATTTACGAAGCAAATTAAGAGGGTGAAGCCTCGCAGGGGGTGACGGAGCCGCTCCAGACACCAAACTTCCCCAGCCACTTCGGGAGCGCGATTACCATACCATTACAGGAAGGCTCCATCCATCCCCGTCAGGGCACGGCCCGCCAGTGGGCTCTGCAGATGATGATGGCTTCCCCCCAGAGGCACCCGCCGTCTCTGCCAGGCCAGACCGGAGCCCTTCCCCGATGCACTGCGCCCTCCCGCCTGGCATGGCGTGTCTTCTCACGATCGCCAAGGCCCCTAAGTGTCCCCGTTCACCACACGCTGCCTTCGCTCAATCAAAACACGCCCTCACCCACTGCTTCCTCCCTGGTGCCGTTTCTATGGTCCTCTGACCATTTTCTTTCTTCTTGTTTGTTTGTTGTCCAACTTCAGGTGCAAAGGGTTGAGGGGCCTTTTTCCCGGGAGAGTGGCACAATATGTCACCAATGGGCTTTGTTTTAATTTTTTATTTATTTAATTTATATATATATATATTTAAATATATTTTTTATTGATTTTCTACAGAGAGGAAGGGAGAGATACAGAGAGCCAGAAACATCGATGAGAGAGAGTCATCGATCAGCTGCCTCCGGTACACCCCCTACCGGGGATGTGCCCGCAACCAAGGCACACGCCCCTGTACCAGAATCGAACCCGGGACCCTTCAGTCCACAGACTGACACTCCATCCACTGAGCCAAACCGGCCTCGGCAATATATATATTATATATATTTATTGATGTCAGAGAGGAAGGGAGAGGAAGAGAGAGAGAGAAACATCACGATAAGAAAACCATTGAGTGGCTACCTCCTGCACGTCAGCTGGGCTATTTAAAAACATGTTTTTAAACTGACGCACTTTTGTAGGGAAAGAGAGATGTGTTTATTATGAAGGAAAACTTTTTTTTTTTATCACTGCCCAAGATTGTGCACCATAAACAGACTATGACTATAAAAATCAGCATCTGGGAGTCCGTGGTGGATAAAACAAAAATGTTTTACTCTGCTTATCTCTAAAACCCAAATAAAATGGCAGTGAAGGGATAAAACCCGAAAAGCTGTAAACTCGCAGGACCAAGAAGGAACATTGGTTAAACAGATAACCAATGGCAGGTGTCCACCAAGTTCTGGACACCAGTGAGAAAATGGGTCCAGACGCCTGGCCACCGAGGTGAAGCAAAGAGATAAGATATTCAGAGTACAGGGCCTGGGGGGAGGGGGGGGTTGCCGTTTGGGGAGTTTGATAATGAAACCAGGCCTTCCCTCACCCAGAGAACTTTATGGCCCGTTCGTTGAAAATGCAGTTAACAATAGGAGCAGATCCTCGTGTCTGACTGCCTGTGTGACTCAGGCGGTCGGCCCGCGGGCACTGAAATGATAAGGCCCAAGGACCCTGGTGGGCACCGTACTCAGATGAGAGCAGAGAATACATACAGGAACCAGAAACACGCGTCTGTAAAAAGCACGCGTGGAGCAAGGGAGCAAGATGGACGTGACCAGATAAAAGATAAGAAAAGTGAGTGAATGGTGACAGGGCTGCTAATTGCATCCTAGACATTCAGAGGCCCTTCTAATGTGCCACTCAAAAAGAAAAACCACCCAGGATACCGAGGGGAGGGAATTATCAAAGGAACAATACAAGAAAATGTCCCAGAAGTGGAAGGCTTTGGTTTTCTGATTGGAAAGGCCCAGGATGTGCCTACACCCGTGGTCGACAAACTCCTTAGTCCACAGGACCAAATAATAACAGGACAACGACTGAAGTTTCTTTTGAGAGCCAAAATTTTTAAAATCCAGCTTCTTCTAACGTCGCTCTTTCAAAACAGACTCGCCAGGGCTGTGGTATTTTGTGGAACAGCCACACACACTCAAGGGGCCAGAGAGCTGCACGTGGCTGGAGATGAATGAACAGACAACCACACCAAGAGATGGCATGGGGACCTTTCAGAGCATCCGGGAGAGAGAGAGAGAGGAGGCGACAACCTTCCAAAGAGAAAATGAGGCACGAAACAAAGCAGTGAAACCGAGGCACATGTCTAAAGAACCAGGAGCGAGTGAGGCGGCGGGCATTCATTCCCTCAGCCCCACTGGAAGCCAACGGAGAAGCAGCGTTAGGATCCTGAACGAAGATGAGCTCCATGCTTGAACTGTATCCGCTGCCAGGCAGTGACACCCAGAGGTGCGGAGAACTGAGGCTTGGTCTTAGGAGGGTCTTGTAATCTGGGAAAGTATGGGATTGGGTAAGAGCCATGAGATGACAGGTCGGGATTGATGGAAACAGCAGGAAGGATGGATGGTTTTATTTTTTGCTGCAAAAAGCTCTGTGGCTCCCTTTGGTCCCCTGCAGGGGAGCGGAGGTAAACAGACCCCCCCAGTGGTGCGGGGAGAGGCTCAGGCAGAAGCCAGGCCCCATGGGGGGGACGCAGGGGGCCCCTGAAGGCCTCTGGCTCCACCGGCTCCTGGGGGTGCCTGGGGGGGCGCCTTCCGGAGAGACGCTCGCCCAGCCCAGCCCACGTGGGGCCGGCAGCCTGCGGAGGGGGGTCAGGTGTCTCCATCTTATGGATGAGTGTCCCCTCTGCCCCGGAAGTGGCTCTCCCGCCCCCGGAAGTGGTTCTCCCGCCCCCGGAAGTGGTTCTCCCGCCCCGGAAGTGGTTCTCCCGCCCCCGGAAGTGGATCTCCCGGATCCAGCGCTGAGGGCTGTGGGGCAGAGCCGGGGCCAGGCTCCTCTCCGGGGCCATGGCTGCCCTGCACCCTCATTGGCCCGCGGGCTCTGCATCGCCAGGAGCCGCTGGGACCCTGAGCTCCCGGGGACTCCCCGGGGAGGACGTGGCCGCCTCCAGAGCCCCGCGTCGCTGGACACAGAGGCCGGAGAGGTGGGTGTGGGCGCAGGGCGGGGGCAGCGGGCGGGGCGGGGCGCCCCCTGGGGGTGAGGCTGAGGCATCGGGGAGCTCGTGGTTGCTCAGCAACGAGGAGTTCCGCGCAGGAAGCGGTGCTGGCCGGTCTGGGGGGCGGGGTGGCCCAGGGGGTTCCCAGGGCGGCGACTGGAAGGAGGTGGAGGGGGTGGAGGCTGGGAGAAGGGGCCCGGGTCGGTTTCATCCAAACACCGTTGAAGCGAGAGACGAACCCGGGACCCCAAGGGCACTGCCGGTGAAGGGTTTGGGGGGACAGGCCCAGAAGGTCCTGGCGCCCAGCTGCCTGCTGATGCTTCCATTGAAGGGCGGGGGTCCCCGCGGGGCAGTCTCCCGTGGTCTGGGGCGGAACAGCTCGGACAGGTGGGCCGGGCTCCTGGACAGCGAGCCCCAGCCGAGGCCTGTGCTTGTGGACCACAGAGTGTGGCTCGGGTCTCGGCGTCCAGGTTGGGCTGGGGAGACAGTCCTGGCTCTTCAACCCAACGGAAGAGGACGGCTCGGCTCGGCCGTGTGGCTCTGTGGGCTGAGTGTCATCCCCTGCCCCAGGAGGCCGCTGTTCGATTCCCCGTCAGGGCACAGGTCCGTGGTTCAGGCTCCATCCCCAGTAGGGGGCGTGCAGGAGGCAGCCGGTGTTTCTCTCTCTCTCTCCCTCTCCCTTCTTCTCTCTGATGTCAATAAAAAAATAAATAAATGTGTTTTTTTTTAAAGGAATATTCAACCAGTATTAATGAGCACCGCCTTTGTATATTATCTATACCCAAAGCTCCTTGGCCCACGTTTCAGCCAAGTATTAGAGTCGAATGTGCATCGATCAGAGAATGGTAACGATTACGCCTCCAGGCTTGAGGGCTGGGCCCTTGATGATCTTTGTCTTCCCTGGATGATTCTGAAACAGTGAGCGAGAGCGATCCAGCCAGAGGGCCCTCAGGGCGTGACCGTCACCCCCAGGTGTGGGCGGCCTGGCTGCAGAGCCAGGTGTGGGGGGCATTTGGTTTCTGCCTATTTCAAGTTTCCAGTGTCCTAGGTATTTGCAGATTTGAGGCAAATATAACACACACACACACACACACACACACACACACACATTTTATCCTATATGATAAAGTGCTAATATGCAAATTGTCCCCTCAGCCAGGAGTTTGACTAGGGGGCAGGGTCAGCTGGCCAATCACCCACGGCCCCTCCCCCCAGCCAGCCCATCCCAATCGGCCCGATCAGGGTGTGCTGGCCAGACCCCACCCAAGCACGAATTGTGCACCAGACCTCTAGTAAACACACACACACACACACACACACACACACACACATGCACGCATTAATGCACTGTAAGGTTTTGAATAATATACTAGCACATTGGAAGGACACATCCCGCATTTACTATCTGCCCTTAGCGTGTCCTGGAATGTGTCCCTCTGGGGCCACCTGGCCCAGCCCAGACGGCAGGAGCCACCAGACCCCCGACAGAAACACCTGACTGGAGGCCTGTGTCGGGATATCCTGCCTCCTGCTCAGGCTGGCTTTGGGGGTTCCCCCTGCTGGAGAGGGGTGCTGAGCGGCGTTCTTGCCTCCCCCACCAGGCTCACTTCCTGATGAAAGCCGGACTGGGCGGGTTGTTTATTCTCAGACACAGTCTGTGAGCAAGCAGCTGTGTGTGGGAGGCACCCCCCCTCCCCTCTTATCCCCCGGCCCCAGGCAGGGTCCTGGGAGCCGCCACCAAGGCCCCCACCTGCCGGGAACTTCTCCCTTTGCGGGGGGAAGGAGGGGGGCAGGGGTAAGCCAACTCTAAAAGTCAGCAAGGCAGGCAGGGGTGGGGGTTCCAAAGAGAGCCCCACAGGATGGAGGGAGGAGAGGCTCAGTTCACACCCCTCAGCCCCAGGCCTGCACGTGGCCTTTTCTCTATGAGCATCTGTCCCCGGCACTTGGCGCAAGTCTGCACCGGACTTCAGTGCGAGGGGCTGAGGGGCGTGCTGTTCAAGTTAAACCCACTCACAAAGCCCTTGGTTGGGGTTGGGGTTGGGGTTGGGGGAGTTGGGATGGTAAGCTTTCTGATACTATCAGCAATTGCCTAGAAAAGCAAAAAAATAAATAAATAAATAAAACAGAAACAAGCAACAGAATCTAAAAACCAAAAAGAAAACAGCAACAAAACCTTTTAGTTTTTCTATTATTTTTTTTTTTTTAAGTTTCGTTTAAAAATGAAGGGGGGGTTCCTGTCCCAGGGTGGGCTGGGGGTGGGGGGGTGGGGAGGGTGCCCAGACCGGCTTCCCCTGGCGCCCAGCGGGCAGGGCCCAGGTGCCTCCGCCTGCCTCCCCCCGCCAGCCGCACCCGCCCGGCCCCTCCCGGCGGCCAGACCAGAACAGACAGGAGATTGGTGACCGCTGATGTGTGGCCCGTCCGGATGAAGGGGGCTTTTCATTAACGGAGTCACGGGCGGTGTCATCTTCCCCGGGCTCGGAATCCTTCGCGATCCGCACAATGTGTTATTATTGTATTTTTAATTGAAATGTAAATTCTGGGAACACGCTGACCCAATTTACTCCCAGGGAAAAAAGGGCAAAATTCTCATTTTCAAGGCTCTCGCAATGCAAGTTAGTGTTATTAATGATTAAGCTCTGTTTTCTGGGACCCCCCCCCCCCCCCGCCCTCGCCCCCGGCGGCGGGTGGGGGCCGGAACGGGCCTTCTCATCCAGGCCGGGCGGTAATGTTACCCGGGGAGATGGCCGGGTGGGAGCTGGAACACTCCCCCCTGCCGGTCCCCGGTTCACACCTGGGCCCCAGGAAGTGGCCAGAGTGTCTCGGTGTGGTTTCAGGTTTAAATGCCCGTGATGATGATGGACGTGTGATTAAGTGATTGATTTGCAGAGGAGATTACGGTCCCGGCTGGTTTTGTGTGTGTGTGTGTGAGTGTGTGTGTGTTTTTTTTTGTTTTTTTTTTAAACTCTCTTTGTAAAACAGGACGAGTGAGGCTCTGGTTATGCCCACAAACGTCCTACGTGCACGCCTCACGGGCAGATATTTCTAGAACTTATACTGGAACCCGACACTGACAGCCCCCACTCTCTTTGCACAGAAGGCAGAGAGAAGTCGCTCTACCGACAGGCATTCACCGAGTCCTTACCTGGTGCCCGGCAGGCGGGTGGGAGAGGCAAGGCGCGTGTTTTCTGTCTGCCCACCTCATGTTGGGGGGGCTCAGTGTCACCTCGTCTGAGAGGAGTCCCCATGCACCCAGGCCAAGACGCCCCCACTCCCACCGGTGTCTGTCCGTGGCCCTTCAAATATTTTCGTCACAGAGTTGGTCATTGTTGATGATCAGGACCAACTAGGCCTTAGCTCGTGTGGCTCAGTGGGTAGAGCATCGGCCTGCAGATCAAAGGGTCCCGGGTTCAATTCCGGTCAAGGGCACGTACCTTGGTCACAGGTGTTAAAAGAAGTTTAAGTTTTAAAAATGTGGCTCTCCAAAGAAATGTCAATCGTTGTACCGTTGATATTTGGCTCTGTGGACCAATGAGTTTGCCGACCACAGGCCTCAGCCATCATCCTTATGAGCCGTATCATGCCATTGGCACCACACACAATTATAGATGGGGGAAAGGAGTTTCTATTTCGGTCTCAAGAAAATTATGCGATTTTGCTTAAGTTCAATTTTGAAAGCATGGAATATGACCGAACCTAATGTTAGGACTTAGGAAAAAAACTGTTCACAGTAATTATAGATGAGGATACATATATGCAATTTCTTTCAAATTTAGTAATAAGAAAAAAAAAAATTCTGGATCCTAACCCAACTATTTATAACTTGGCCGGGAGGACGCTGAGAACGCCAGCCGTTTCCCCAGAATAGGTTATTCTCGCGCATCTTACGGGAGCCGTAACGCCTGATGGAGCGTGAATTATGGCATATTAATTCTCACCTGCTGTGCGCATCGGCCACGAGCTGTCAGGGCAACTAGGCATGAGTTAATATCTAATAATTCCCACTGTCTCCCTGCGATGGTAGCATTTTATGAGGAAAGGTTATGCCTCTAACAATGTGTTTGTATGCTAATTGGGGGAGAGCAGCTCAGCGTGGGAAAGGCACCCCAGCCTCCTCCGGCCCCCACTTCTGAAGTGTTCCCGCGGTGGCCTCAACATTGCTTTCTTGTTGGCACACACAGATATCCTCTTCTGGAAGCTTCCTCAGGAGCGGGACCCCCAGGCTCACCGTAGCGACTGGGAATACAAAACTGCACGCTCCCTTGGACCAGAAATTCCATGCGTGAAGTTTAACTGAGCCTGTCCCCACCAGCAATGGCCGGACCAGGGCTTCGCTAGGAGGCGAGCACTGTCCCAGGCGCTGCGGGCAGCGGGGACCAGACTCGGTCTGAGGGAGAGGTGTGGAAGCTTTGCGTCTTCTCCTAACTGCCATGATCGGGCCAAGCAGCTCACCTGTCTGGCCCAGATTCTTCCAAGACCGCGGACATTCTGCTACCTTGCGCGTTCTGAGACAGAAGCACCGGCTCCTCACCACCTGTCTCTCATATTGAAGCCAAGGGGAACGACACCTGGCCCCTCATATTGAAGCCAAGGGGAACGACACCTGGCCCCTGTCCTCTCTCGGGGCCAGGGACCAGTCTGATATGTTGGGGCTATTTGTTACACAGCAACACATTGCCTCGCCTGGCTGATACACCCAGCCTCACTCCCACACTTGGCCGGGTCTCTATATCCCGCCACAAACGCTCCCGTCAGATCATGAACTGTGCCTTCTAAGCGCGTAGTCACCTGTGATGATTGTTTTCAGGTCTGTTTCCCCTTTTCGACCAAAAGTTCCATCAGGGCACAGACCACGTCTTCTCGGCTCATCATTGTATCCCCAGCTCCTAGGCGCCTGGTTCACGGTGGAGGCTCGATACTTGTAGAACGATTGACGGAAAGAACGGATGATTCAAAGGAATGAATGAATGGCAAACACAAGCACTTGGGAAACATCATACCCCCGCAACCCCAACCAGAGATGATCATCTCCCTAACGAGAGTGTAAATAGTTCAACAGACTGAACTCTTTGAATGGCACTCAAATGATGGCGCCTCCCTTCTGAACAATATGCCCCGTCTTAAACGTGCTGTGTGGCCTTGAGTAAGAGACTTGTCCTCTCTGAGCCTCAGAAGTCAGGCAGCTCTGTGAACACCTGCTGGGGAGGTCCACGAAGCCAGGCGGGCGGCCGTGGGTGAGAGGAGGGCTGTGGGTTCATTTCGAGGGCCCCGCAGGCCTCTGTCTCACCGACGAGCTGCTATGGGGGTGCCGGGGGGACCGGCCGTGGCAGGGGGTGGGGGGTCGGTCCTGTCCCATCGAGGTAATATAAGCTCCGCACGACATTCACACCTGCCCCGCTCGCACCCTCCGCCCGCCGTGGGGGGAGCGGACTGTGGCGCTGAGGTTACCACGTGGCTCACGGTGCTCCTGGGAGAGAAGAGAAGCAGCTGATAGCACAGGTGAGCGGGGGAAGCGTGAGGTGTGTGTGTGGGTCTGTGAGCAGAGGGTGGGTGTGCCCGCTGTGCTTCCTCTGCACTGCAAACCCTGTGGATGCGCACGCACACTGCACACTCGGCGTGGCGGGGCGTGGCGTGTCCTCGGGGCCCCCACGTGGACGCACCGGCACTGAGACGAGCTTCGGTCTCTGCAACACCCTCAGAAAGGAGAGCACGTAAAGCGCTGGGGATCGAGAGGCGCCGTGGGCGAGGAGGAGACGGAGGGGGCCAGACGGGCTGTCGGGGGGCGGCGGGCTACGATATACTGAATATTAAGTGGTTTCATTCTTTCCTGAAAAGAAAGAGACTCCGGCCGAAACAGGCTGGCGTCCTACCTGCCGGTCCGGCCCTGATTACATCAGAGAACAGGCCTCCCATCTGCTGCCCCAAGGAGAAGTGTCACCTTCTCTGCTCGCCCTCCATTGTACCCCGCTCCTCTCCATTGTCCCCCACTCCGGAGCTTCCTGCAAAGCGATCCCCTCGGCGCTCGGGGTGCACACAAAGGGAAACTTGGAAAAGTGGTGCTTCCCAGCGAGCACGCGGCCTGCCCGGCTGGCTCTGTGGCGGGCCTGTCCTCGCCAGGCCACCGATGTGGCACGGATTGTCAGAGCTGGGGGCTTCCACCTGTCACCAGACCTAGAACCCCCAAAAGGTGCCCAGCACCATGAACAACGAACCAGGGCATAGCGACACCCTAACCCCCGTTTAAAACACTGTTTAAAGTCTTACATATTGTCTTACCTATGTCTGTTCCCCCCACGGACCTCCCCCCTGCACATGCCCTCACCCCCTCGGTGCCTGTGTCTGTCGGATGTGTTTACATGCATGCATACAAGTCCTTTGGCTGATCTTTTACCCCCGCCTCGCCCCCCAATATCCTAATCCTTGTTCCCCACTAAGGATCTGTCTAATGATGTTATATAAACCATGCTGGGTTATGTGACAGTATTCCCCCCAATAATCGGATATTTTACTAGAGCCAACACATGTTCTTTCCAATGTGTTGGGGGCTTAGCCCACAAGCCTGAGCAGGGGGCAGGCATGCCCCCCTAGACCTCCCTCCCCCGACGCACCAAGAGCCCTGGCAAAGTGTGAAGACGCTTCTGGGGGAGGAGGGAGAGCTTTGTGTCTCCTTCTACCCACAAGGTTGGGGAGTCCTCCCTGCGCCCAGGGCTCCTTGCGTTGCTCGCATATGTTCTCTCAGGGAGCAGTGGCTTCTCCAAGATCCCAGTGTCCGTGCCCCTGGAAGGTCTGGGGGGTGGGGGTTCCTCTGACACAGACAGTGAAGGCCGCTGGCCCCCCTCGGGCGGGCAGTCACCTGTGCCACCCTCCCAGCTCCCCCTGGGCAGCGCAGAGGCCAGGGTGGGACAGGAGGCGGCTGCGTGCGCCCCCAGGGAGGGAGGTCGCCGGGGTTGGGGATGTGTGAACGTGGGCCTTTTCTGTTTCCGTTCCCCGTGCACACAAAATAAACGGGCCCGTGCACTGGGAAGTTCTTCCGGAAAGTTAATAAAACCTGTCAGCCCCCATGCAGGCGGGAAGGAGGGAGGGAGGGAGGGTCCACAGGTGCAGCTGGGCTGCTAATGAGAAGCCAGGCGCAAGCCAACAGCCCATCGCTTCCCATGAGCTCCGTGGCCCCCTTCCCCCACCCCCCACCCCGCCTCCCCCTGCGCCCCCCAGCGCTTGCCGGCGGAGGCCCAGGGACATCGGGCTGCAGGTGCGGCTGTGTGTGGCCGAGGGGCCGCCTTTGTGTTGATCAGGCCCTTTGATCTGGGCCACAAAGGGCCTCGGGGCTGCAGCCCCCAGCTTTCTGCGGGTGCCCTCTCCTCACCCCCCCAAGACCCGCGGCAGGGAGGGGCGCGCTGGGGGCGGGGCGTGGAGGAAGGGGTGGGGGACCGGGAGGGAGGCCGGAGAAACGTCTCGCGAGGTGGTGATCCATAATATTTATTTCCACGATAGCTTCAAATCTTTTTAAACATCCTCAGAACACGGCTCATTAAGCCCACAACAGCCCTGAAATTGTGTTATAAAACCGCAACACAGAAATCGATACATTGGCCAGAAAGGAGGTAATGAAATAGATCGGGCAGCCCGAGAAGGGGTTTGTATGAATCATAATATTATTATGGGCGCATCCATCCCATTTCCAATACTTAACGTTAACCGGCCAGGAAAGGGCGCCCCAGCCCTCGTTAAACAGGCAGCCGGGCGGCTGGGCCAGGCAAGGAGGGCACCTCCCCTAAATATAATAACCGGGGAGGGGCCCGTCGATGCCTCCCACCCCTGAGCTTCAGCTGCCTGCAGCCTATAGTTTTGTGGCTGATCAATAGGGGCTCACAACGGCCTGGGGGCGCGGGGGAGCGACCTGCGGGCCCACAGCTCCCAGCCCCGGCCTCCACCCCCCGGGGTTTGGCCAGCTGCTCAGCCAGCCCCTCCTCAGCCCTCTGCCTCTCTCCCCACCCCGGTGTGGGCCTCTCCCAGGGGGTGTCCGGAGTTGATCTTCCCATCCCTCCCTCTATTTTTGCGGGAGCTGCTGTCATTTCTTCTTTTCATTCGGTCAGTGAGTTATCCTCCTGCTCCTCGCTGACAGGTTCTGAAGAGGACCCCGTTCTGTAATGCACGGAAGCTAAGAGAGGGGATATGGTTAGGTTGGTGGGGGCCCCTGTAAAGAACAACTACCTTACTTTTCCCGGCGGGGGTGGCTCAGGTGTTGAGCTTCGAGCTCTGAACCAGGAGGTCAGGGTTGGACTCCCGGTCAGGGCACAGGCCTGGGATGCGGGCTCCATCCCCAGTGTGGGGTGTGCAGGAGGCAGCCGGTCCCTGATTCTCTCTCATCACTGATGTTTCTCTCTCTCCCTTCATCTCTGAAATCAAGTAAAAACAAATATATATATAAAGTTTCCATAAAAACCATATAACACAGAGGTGGGGGCTCCTCCTCACTCCCCACCCCCAGACCCCATCCCCCCAACCTTAGAGGTGGCCTCTGGGAGAGTTCGCCCAGGAAGGCCAGGCCACCAGGGCTCCAGGACCCGCGAGGACAAGCCCTTTCTCTGACCCTGTCCAGCACACCGGCCAGCCGCCCTTTACAGAGGCTGGCCAGCCCGGCCCCCGCCTGGCCCTCGCGGCTCCTGACTCATCAGAAAGGCTTGTACAAATAGATTGACTGAAATCAGTGGCATCACCTCCGTCCCCATATCCCCCCACCCCAGGCACACCCACGCCCGCCTCACACACACCCCTAACACCCCTGCTCCAGCCATTGCACGTGCACACACACACACACACACACACACACACACCCTCCTCCGGTCCCACCACATACCCCACCACACACTTGCCTGTTGCTGATACTTGAATGGCCATTTCAGACTCTGCAGCACAAAGGCAGGTGCTGGGCACTGAAGGTGCCTGGATTGTGGGATCTGAAAGCTGCGTGGCTTTCAGAATGTTTCCAGCACCAGACTTTCTTTCCCCTCTCCACATCCCATTCTAAAAATAAATAAATAAATAAATAAATAAATAAATAAATAAATAAATAAATTAAATATATATATATATATATATATATATATATATATTGATTTCAAAAAAGAAGGGAGAGGGAGAGAGAGAGATAAAACATCGATGATGAGAGAGAATCATTGATCACCTGCCTCCTGCACACCCCGCACTGGGGTTCGAGCCCACAACCTGAGGATGTGTCCTGACCGGGAATCAAGACATAACCTGCAGGTTCATAGGTCCGTGCTCAGCCTCAGAGCCACTCCAGCCAGTTCCTATGCCCCACCCCCTTCTCCCTTTCGTCCCCTCCCCCACTGCCTGTGGTCTCATTCCCACCCATCTTGGCCACAGGTCTGCTTTTGCTGGAAAGACCAGTGGTCGCGTGGGGTCGCACACACGTGATTTTCTTTGCGTGGAGAGGGAGGGGTATCGCACTCCATGATCCCCATTATACCTGATCAGGCCCACGCAGGCCACGGATTGGCCACGGCAGAACCTGGAGACCACGTTCATGTGGACACAGAAAGTGGAGAAACATTTTTCTATTTCCACGCAACCCGAACCCTCAGGCCATTCCCTGACCCTGTGAGGAAGCACATGAAGGAGCAGCTTGTTGTATAGTTTTTAGTTGTTCTTTTGAAGTGTTTTAAAATGAGATTGTTTTCATTTGCAGTATGTACACGAGGAATGAGACTCAAAGCAAGATTGTGCAGAACAAAAATTGCCAGCCTGGCAGCGTGGCTCAGGGGCTGAGTGTTGACCTATGAGCAGGAGGTTCCTGGTCAGGGCACATGCCGTTGGCAGGCTCAATCCCCAGTGTAGGGCATGTAGAAGGCAGCTGATCCTCGAATCTCTCTCATCATTGATTTTTCTGTCTCTCTCTCCCTTGCTAAAATCAATATATATATATATATATATATATATATATATATATATATATATTATATATATGTAATTTCCAAATTGTAGACATGCTAAGAAAAATTAGCCCTGATAATTACATTTTTAAAACTTCAGAGAAGGACAACTTTTAGGAAAAACTGGGGGGAAAAATTACTCAATCCTGAACTCCAAACCACGCAATCAACCAGTCAAGTTCAGGTTTGTCATAACTTGGTCATGGTTTATGGAACCAATATTGGGTAAGGAAGTCAAAATGATTTCTTTCTCTGTAAATTTTTGAGGTTTTGTTTATAAACACAGAGATTCCACCATAAAATATACGGTGGGCGTGTTGTGTGTTTTTTATTTTTTTTCTCTTTTAAACCAGGCACGCAAAACATGAGCAATGCCCCCGAAATGGCAAGCGATTTATCCTTGTTTACTCTATTTATGATCTGCAGGATATACATAAAGTCTGGAAACAGGGGCAAATATAAACAATGTGGTCAACATGTTTTTCATCTTAAAAATAGCTAATAGGGTCTGTATTTCCAGAGGTTCGGCGCAGCTTTTATCATGCCTGCCCCGCGGACAGCGCCCATGCCAATCTGTATTCAGGTTGAGAGCAAATAGGCCTGCCTCTCCTAATCTCGCGTCCCCTGGGTGTGAAATGTGAGGAGGACAGGTCCAAGCGCGAACGGATGCGATGGACGGCACCTTTGGGAAGGGGAGAGCCTTTTGCAGGAGGGAATGCATCGTGTTTGAAGTAGGGGTTGGCGTAGGTCGGGTTTCTTTAAGAAGCAAGACACACAAGGATGGCAGGAACACAGGATGGCGGAGGATGGAAGGTCCTTCCTGTCCTTGGAGCCGCCCTGCACCGGGCGTTTGCAAGGCCCTCGGCGTGGTTTGTTGCCACGGAACCCACTTCTGCCTCTCCGCCCTGGTCCAGGACAGCTCGGGAGGCACACACCTCGCATGCAGGGAGGCCCTGGTTTGACCTGGTTCCGAGGCGTGGGTGAAGCAGGTGGGAAAATTGTGCAACGCTTTGCTCTAACCCCACGCCTTTCAGAGAGAAGCTCGGGGGCTGGGCTGCCCCGCCTGCCTCTTGGAGGCCTAGTTCTCTTCCTGTCGGGAAGAATGGTTCTCGGGCTGGAAGAGCTAGGAGTGTAGTCCTAGCCACTCTATTGATGAGGAAGTCCCTTCGTTTCCAAGAAGCCAACTCACAGGACCCATCCGCCGGAGGGGAGGAAAAAGTACCCACCAGCCTGGCCAGTGTGGTTCAGTGGTTGAGCTTCGACCTTTGAACCAGGAGATTACAGTTCAACATTCCGGTCAGGGCACATGCCCGGGTTGTGGGTTCAATCCCTGATGTGGGGCGTGCAGGAGGCAGCCTGTCCATGATTCTCATCATTGATGTTTCCCTCCCTCCCTCCCTCCCTCCCTCCCTCCCTTCCTCTCTCTCTCTCTCTCTCTCTCCCCCTTCCTTTCTGAAATAAGTAAAAATCTATTTTTTAAAAAAGATTGTAAACTAGAAACCTCTCAAAAGGACAAAATGGATTGAAATAAGAAATCAAGATCTGACCCGTTGGGGTTTGACTGGGGTCGGAGTCATTGTGTTGAGCAAGCTGACGGTAGGAAGTATGTTTGTCCACATTTGGAAGTCTATTCCATCAACCTCCCTTTCTCACCACCTCCACCCCACACGTCCGTTCCACTCCCAAGGACGAGAATCCTGGATTCATCTGCATATGAACAAATCCCATTTGCCCACTGCCTAGTTTATGGCAGCCCCGTGTCTGCGTACATGTGTGCTCATGCGTGTGTTCATGTGTGCACATGTGCGTGCACGTGTGTTCCATCTGCGCTGCCACCCACGTGGCGGATGCATCTGTGTCTGTGATGTGTGACTCTTGCCAGGTACGAGTGGGCCGGCCGCTCCACAGCTTGCACATCTTCAAAGCCTCGGCTGCATCCTCTTCAGCAGTTGAATCAATATTTTCATAGAAAATGAAAAGGAAAACGAGGACAGTGTGTGGACCCAGAGGTTGCGGACCAGGACCCACCGGGGAGAGGGGGCGCGGACTCCCCGCCAGCGCTTTGATGCCTGTCCTGACTCCGTGGCCAACACAGTCTCCTTCCGCCCAGGACTGCTCATTTCACTTTTTTGTTTTTTAAAATATATTTTTATTGATGTCAAGAGGAAGGGAGGGGGGGAGAGAGAAACATTGACGTGAGGCTGAGACATCAATGGGCTGCCTCCTCAGTCCGTACCAGGGGTTGATCCCCAAACCCAGACATGTGCCCTGAGCTGGAATCAAGCCAGCACCCTTTCCATGCAGGCGGAAAAGGACGTCCAACCCTGGGCCACACTGGCCAGGGCAGCCCTGCATTTTTAAAAAAGCCATCTCTAGTTTCACATTCTTTTATTGTTCTTTAAAAATTTCTAACACAGTAAAGAAAAAAAATATATATATTTTTTTAAAAAGTAAAGCTAGCTGAAACCGGTTTGGCTCAGTGGATAAAGCATCGGCCTGCGGACTGAAGGGTCCCAGGTTCGATTCCGGACAAGGGCATGTACCTTGGTTGTGGGCACATCCCCAGTGGGGGGTCTGCAGGAGGCAGCTGATCGATGTTTCTCTCTCATTAATGTTCCTAACTCTCTTCCTCTCTATAAAAAATCAATAAAAGATATTAAAAAAAAAAAAAAAAAGAGAGAAAGAAAGAAAATCCAGATTCTGGTAACGGGGGTTCTAAATACTCCAAAGCAGAATTCCAGGGCAAAGTCCCATGCGGGGAGGGCAGGGAGCTCATCTGCATGCTATGTGGACGTTGAATATTAACCCCGCTGCCGTCCTGGATGGCACATTGCTCAACCCCTGCCCTATGACGGGTGGCCGGAGCGTCCTCCGTGGGGGAGGGGGGGGCTGCCTGTGGGCGCCTGGGTGTCCGGCGGCAACCTCGGGCTCGGCCCAAACCCAGCGGCTCCCGACGGAGCGGAATGTGTTCGGGGGCAGAGGCGGCCCCAGCCGAGAGCCACCGCTCTCACTGAGGGGGAAACCCGCTTACAGACGTTCCTTCTCCCCTTAAGAGGGAGCTAGCACGAAATAGAAGTGCTTCCTGGACCGTAGAGTAAAAGAAATAAAAGAAATTACGTGTTTCCGCCCATGTATTATAATAGAATATTAAGCAACCATCAAAACTGAGTTTTTAAAATATTTTTTTTTTTATTGATTTCAAAGAGAGAGGTAGAGGGAGAGGGAATCACGGATCGGCTGCCTCTTGCATACCTGCAACTGGGGATGGAGCCCACAACCCGGGCCTGCGCCCTGACCAGGAATGGAACCGTGACCTCCTGGTTCATAGGTGGACGCTCAGCCCCTGAGCCGCGCCGGCCAGGAGACGCTCTGAGTTTCAATGGTAAAAACTTAGATTAGACCATCGCTTCCCCTGGCACTCAGCAGCCCCCGGACCAAAGCAGAGGAAACGCAGGTCCGGGCTCGCCTCCTTGGACTTGAACTTGAACTCGGCGTGACAAACTTCTGCTTCACTGAGCAATACAGGCCAACGATTATCTTACCGTTTAGGTGTGTGTGTGTGTGTGTAACAGAGAAGGGGGGAAGTTCTTCATCAAAGCAGCGCAGCGTACATATTCACTAGGCCTGTGGTCGGCGAGCCACATGCGGCTCTTTGGCCCCCTGAGCGTGGCTCTCCCACTAAATACCACGGCCCGGGCGAGTCTGTGCTGAAGAAGTGGCGTTAGGAGAAGTTTATGTTTAAAAAATGTGGCTCTCGGAAGACATGTCCATCGTTGTGCTGTTGGTGTTTGGCTCCGTGGACGGATGAGTTTGCCGACCGCTGTCCGCGCTCCCTGCTCAGGTGCCGCCGTCTCTGGGCGGGCTCCTCGCAGAGCAGACAGTGGGCGCTCCATCCTCGCCTTTGCCTGCTTTGTAGTCGCCCAGGTCCTCCTCGGGTTTGGTTTGGTTTGGTTTGGGGGCTGATGGAGGTCTCTCCTCACGAGAAGGGGCAAAAAATGAATTTTCGGAACGCGGGGGGAGCCGGGAGTCACACAGGTGGCTCTCAATCCCTGTGACACGGGGGACGTCGTAAGACGCTGAGGGGAGCTCCCGGGAATGGTGGCTGGCGGGCCTTTCAGGCCAGATGGGGAAACGGGGGTGTGGCTCCCACACCGAGTTGGCTCTTTTAAAAAAATATATATATTCGTATGGATTTCAGAGAGGAAGGGAGAGGGAGCGAGGGAAACATCAATGATGAGAGAGAACTGGGGATCCAGCCCACAACCCTGGCCTGTGCCCTGACCGGGAATCCAACCACGACCTCCTGGCTCAGAGGTTGACACTCAACCACTGAGCCACACCGGCCGGGCCAGAGTTGACGCTTGAGTGAGCGACAGCTCCAGGTTTGTGGTGCCAACTGCTCCTCCTCTGCTCTCTGGGTCTCCGTGTTGTCACCTGGCAGACGACAGTGGCCTCAGGGCTGTGATGAGAGGTGACAGGTAGGAACACGGCCAATTCTGAACACAGAAGCAGCCTCCTCGGTCCCGTCTGGTCCCCCATCAGGGAGGTGGCCGGGTGTACCTCTTCCTCAGGCCTGCGGGTGAGACTCTGGGCCTTAGACCGAATGTGGCCGTGGTCCCCAGGAGATGGACGACATGACCTCTGGCCCCTCGCCATCCGGGTCCCAGCAGGCCACGCTGTCAGGACTCAGCCACACCGGGGCAGCTGGACGGGTCCCCGCCCCCCACCCCCCTCATTGCCCTAACAAGGAGGGGTCGACGTGTGCGACCTCCCCCTTGGTGTTCCTGGGATGTGAGTCAAAAGCCGGGCCTGGGACCGCCCTGTGCGAGGCGGGCCCCACGAGGAAGGTGGCCTGGCCTGCTCCCCGCGGTGCCATGGAGGCCCGCCCCCGCCCCCTCCCCCGCCCCCCTGTCCTGGCTTTGCCCAGGGCCGTCCCCAGCCTTCGTGAAGCCACAGGGAGCTCCGAGGGCCGGGGCCGCAGGAGCAGAGCCAGGGCACGTGTTCAAACAGCTCAGAGGAAGCCGGGCTCAGCACGGAGCGACGGCCTCGGATCCAGCCGGGGCGAGTTTCCCTTCCCTGGGATTTCCTGTCCCGTTTCTGGATGTTTCTATCTATCACAGGATCCCTGGCAGCCGGGGTGAGGCTGTCAGCTGGGCGGCCAGAGCAGGCTGCGTGCGAGCACAGCCCTTCGGCTCAGCTGCTGAAACAGCGCGTTGGCCAGTGGCGCTGACCTGGAGCCAGCTCCCAGGACAGGGCCAGCGCCCGCCGGGCCTCTGTCTGTCTGTCTGTCTGTCCGTCCTGGGGGACAAGGAGCCCAGCCTTGCAGATGGGGCTCACAGCACATCCTTGGCCATAAAGACCAG
>OY882872.1:2538808-2613808 GCA_963693515.1 Pipistrellus nathusii
AGAGGAAAGAGAAGAAAGAAAAGAAGGAAGAAAGGAAGGAAAGAAAAAAAGGAAGGAAAGGGGGAGAAAGAGGAAGGAAGGAAGGGGGGGGCAGAGAGAGAGAGAGAGAGAGAGAGAGAGAGAGAGAGAGAGAGAGACCAACCACAGGCCCACGCAAACCCGTTTCTGCCTTTACAATCCCTTCCTCAGAGCGCGATGGGCACGCACACGCCAGGTTTGCGGGTGTCTGGGGGAAGGTTACATGGCATGCACACGGGACCTGGCCTGGGGAACACAGAACACGCACTCTGAACACACAGACACGGCGTTTGGTTTGATCTGTTGCAAAAAAAAAAAAGAAAAGAAAAAAAAAAGACTGTATTTGATTACGTGAGTTAAAGTACAGCATCTCTGTTGTTAGTATTAAACGTTAGAGAAATCGGACCCCGCCCCTTCCTTCCAGCTTCCCGAGAAAGTGCATGTAGCGAGTCCAGCAGCGTCCTTCCCACCGAGCCTGGCACACACCCGCAGGGCCCGCGCTCTGCCCAGGCTGCCGCCGTGTGCGCGGGAGGAGACCTATGTACATGTCAACGGAAGTGACGTTCCTCACGGTGTTCACCAGAGCATCCACATTTTTTTCCCTCCGTCGAAGGCTGTTTTCAAGATGCTTGTACGTAGCAGCATTGGGAAATTCCGGCACACGGCGGCCAGGGCGAAGAGACAACACCTACAAGGCAAAAACACGTTCCGTCTCAGTTTCCACGACCAGAACACACCGGCGTGTTCTCTAGAGAGTCGGCGAGCTTCTTAAATCGTACGGAAACCTAGGGACACCCAGGGCGACGCACGTAAAAAGCGCACTACAAGCGCAGTTCAGAACGGAAATGGTTAAATCTACAAAAATCAAAACAAAACAAAACAAAAACCCAGGTCGAATTTTAGGATAAAAAAAAAAAAAAGGCAAAACAAACAAAAACCCCAAACCAAAAAAAAAAAAAAAAAAAAAAAAGAAAGAAAGAAAGAAAAAAAAACAACCCCAAACCTTTCAAAGAACTACACGGTTCAGTCTGTACGACTCAGTCCTTTTCCTTAATTCTGTTTTCGGAAGATGAGACGATGCGTGTGCGTCGAGAAAATGCCCCAGCAGGATCAAAGTGTACATTTATATACAGACTTTATTAGAGACCTAATGCATCACGGGGGCATGGCACCCACACCGGCTTCATATTAAACTGGATATAGAAAATAAGTTAATGCCAGATTAAGACCGCCTAGCAGGGCAACTTTGCAATTGCCATAAATGTTACAGCAAGTTTACAGCACTCTAGTCAATTAGTACTTAGTCCCGAATACAGAAGACCAAAGTTAACGCTTGCAATCCTGTCTGCAGAGCGAGGTTATATCGCTAATAAATAAGCTTTCTTAGAACTCTAGAAGTGGAGCAAGGTACAAAAGAATGTCTTCATCCTGGGGGGAGTAGTTCCAAGATCTGGGGGGGACCCGAGGAGATGGGGGCGGTGGGGGTGGCCACGGGGCGAGGAGGGAGGCTGGGCGGCGGGAAGGCTGGGCCTCGTCGGGCCGGCCTCGCTCTAACTGGTGACTATCTCCTTGCTGTCCTCCAGGAAGCGGGTGAAGCGGAAGCTGGAGGCGGCGTTGTCGCTGCCGGCCATCTTCTCCAGGCCGGCCAGGGGCGCGCTGGGCTCCGAGCTGGGCAGCTTCTCGGGGTTGCCCGTCAGCCCGCCGACGGGCGAGCTGCTGCCGCTGCCCAGGCCACCGGGCAGGGCGGGCACGCCACCGTTCCGGATGACGGAGATCTCGGTGGCCTTCATGGCCAGCCCGTTGGACAGCGCGGCCGCGTACTGGTTCCAGAAGCCGGAGGGGTCGCCGCTGCCCGCCCTGGCCGCCAGGTCCTTGTGGAACATCTCGGGGAACTTGACGGGGTTGCCGCCCAGGAAGGTCATGGGGCCGTCCACGGAGAGCCGCCGGCCCCGCCGTGCGGGCGTGCTGTTCCACATGTGGGTGCCCATGTGGACCTGCGGGGGGAGGGCGAGGGGAACAGGAGACGGAGAGAGAGAGAGAGGGAGGGAGACGCTTAATGGCTGCCTCTTGTTACAACTCCCAACCCAGCAGCACTGAGCCAGCAGCCGGCATGTCTGTCCTCATCAGCGCCGGGCAGCGGACGAGGGGACGGGACCGTCCGCTCCGAAGGCGGTAACAACCACCGCGCTCCCTGCCGCCCCGGCCGCCTCCCCTCCCGGCCGTCGTGCCCGCCCTCGCTCTGTTTTTATGGCCCCCGTTCAGCATCTAATGGCCTCCGGCGAGCCAGGCGGTCACGGAGTGCACCGGCCGGGGTCAGAATGGTTACGTCCACTCTCGTTGCCGCGGCAAGGACTGGATCTGACACCCTGTACTCTAGAAACGTCCTTTCCAGCTGGGGAGAGAGCACCCCTTGGCTCAGTGGCTAGAGCGTCGGCCTGTGGACTGAAAAGGTCCCAGGTTCAATTCCGGTCAAGGGCGTGTACATCTTTGTTGCGGGCACATCCCCAGTAGGGGTTGTGCAGGAGGCAGCAGATCGATGTTTCTCTCTCGTCGATGTTTCTAACTCTCTATCCCTCCCTCTTCTCTGTAAAAAATCAAAATTACATAAAAAAAAAAAAAAAAGGAGTACCCCTGGCTGTCGGCCGGTCGGAGGGCCCCTGTGCACGGAGAGAAAACGGCCAGAAAGCCGTTATTCCTCTCGCCTTTCTGGCAGAAACCTCCGGGGACCTCCTCTGTCAGCAGGAGGATGTACTCAGCTGTTGCTCCAGCGTGGAAGCACACGGGCTTGCTCTCCATCACATGTCAGCAGGCAGCATCGCCTCATTGATTATCAGAATGCCCGTGAGCGGAGGGCTGGTGCTACCGAGCTTGGAAGGAAAAACGGTGCCGCCCGCGTGGTTACGAACAGGAGAGGCTCGGGCGCGGAGAGCTGCCGTCATTAAGCGACCGGGCAGCCCGCAGGCCCGGGGAGGCGTTAATCGATACCCATGGCCACAGGCCGTGTTCCCCGGGAGGTGCGGTCGTGCACTGGGTGCACTTAACGAGACGGGAGACGGTGCCCAGTGATTCGATGCCCGCCCACCCTCTGCCAGCTGCAGCCCGGCCTGGTCCCTGCCACGAGCCCCACCCACACAGCCACCACTTCCCCACGGGCTGCCACGTGGGTGCAGCCACTGTCCCCCAGGGGTCTGGGCACGCATTACAGACATCGCCGGGCCACCCGAGAGGGAGGAGGGCCGAGGGGGGGCCGGGGGCACAGGTACCTTCAGATTGCCTTTCGTGGTGAACGCTCTCCCGCAGATGGTGCACGCGAAGGGCTTCTCGCCGGTGTGAGTCCGCTCGTGGATCTGCAGGGCGCTGGACGAGGAGAAGGTCTTGCCGCACGTGTTGCAGTAGTGCTGCTTGGGTGTCCGCCGGGGCAGGGCCGGCAGCAGCACCGGGGACGTGGCCGAGGGCCCGGAGGGCGCGTGGCCGCCGGCGGAGGGGTCCTTACTGTCCTGAGGAGGGACGTGCACGAAGCCGTTGACCTCGGTCTTGATGAGCGCGGACAAGGGGTTGGCGGGGGGCATCCCCGCCGCGGGGTTCTGCCCGGGGCCGGGGCCGAGGCCGGGGCTGGGCTCGAAGAGCTGGGAGGGGAGGTCGCGCATCTGGTGGGTGAGCATGTGCTGCTTCAGGTTGCCCTTGGTGGAGAAGCCGCGGCTGCAGACTGTGCAAATGAAGGGTCTCTCTTTGGTATGACTCCGGTAGTGGATGTCCAAGGCACTCTGGCAAGCAAACGTCTTGCCGCAAATGTCGCACGCCGTGTTCTTGAACTTGGCCCGGTCCCGGAACGGGAAGAGGAGCCCCAGGGAGTCCTCCTTGACCATCTTCTCCGCGTGGCCCGCCGTGAGGTCCAGGGCCCCGCCGTTGACGGGGGCCGGGGACAGGCCGTTGGCGAACTCGCCGGGGCCCGGCCGGGGCGGCTTCTCCTCGGCGCCGGGCGACTTGCCGAAGTCCGGGGCGCCGCTGGCGGGCGACAGGGCCTGCATGGACGAGGCGGACTCGGAGGCGGCCGGGCTGCCCGCGCTCTGGCTCTCCACGTCGCCCCCCACGGAGGACGAGTCGTTGGTGAGGACGTCGCCGCCCTCCACCGAGCCGTCCTCCACGGCCCTGAGGCTGGCCTGCAGCTGCTCGGCCAGCCCGGCGTCGATCATCCTCATCTGGTTCTCCAGCGCGGCGATGCTGGACACCTCGGGGGGCAGCGGCGAGGACGACAGGCTGTCCCGGGAGGCGTCCGCCGAGCGCGGCGTGCCGGGGATGCCGCCCTCGGGGCAGTCGTCCATGGTCTCGTCGGAGAAGGCGTCGGCGTCGTCGAAGTTCCTCCCGTCGAAGGAGCCGGCGTCGGAGCCCGTGGACTCGGGGCAGGCGCCGTCGGGCAGCGGCGTGTTGGGGATGCGGCCGCCCATGTGCATGCGGATGTGCTGCTGCAGGACCACGGCGTTGGTGAACTTCTTCTGGCAGATGGGGCAGGAGTGCTGCACGCGCAGCGGCGGCCCGGCCCGGTGCACGCTGTGGTGCGTCTTGAGGTTGCCCTTGGTGGTGAAGGCGCGCCCGCAGACCTTGCACTTGAAGGGCCGCTCGCCGGTGTGCGTGCGGTAGTGCATCTTGAGGGCGCTCTGGCAGCTCAGCACGCGGCGGCAGATGACGCACTCGTTGGGGTCGGCGGCCTTGCGGTCGATGTTCTCCACCAGCTGCTGCAGCTTGGACGTCTCGGAGGCCGGCGCGGCGTCCAGGAGGCCCCCGAAGGGGAACTTGGCCTTGAACTGCTCGGACATGAGCGGCAGCAGGGGGTTGGCGAAGGCCGCGGCGGCGCCGGGCGGGCCGCTGTCCGAGGCGGCCGCCGCCGCCGGGGAGCTCAGGGCGCTGCCCTCTTCGCTTCTGCCCCCGGAGGGCGGCCCCGCGGCCCCGTCGGCCTCCTCCGGGGGGTCCCCCGCGTTTCTCGGGGCGGGCTCGGGGGCCCCCGAGTCGCTTTTGACCGAGCCCGGGGGGCTGGCGGAGGCGCGGCTGATGGGGATGGGGGCCGGCTCCTCGGTCTTGATGAAGGGGAGGGTGGGGGGCAGCGGCAGGCCCACGGACGTGGTGAGGGTGGGCAGGACGGGCTTGGTGTCCAGCCAGCTGGTGACGGGCTTCTCGGGGGGGATGGACATGCCGTAGGGGATGCCGGTGCTGGTGGGGATGTTGTCCAGGTGCTCGGGCACGGGGTAGGGGTTCATCTGGATGTGGGGGTACTTCTCCTTGTGCCGCTGGAAGTGCACCTTCAGGTTGCCCTTGGTGGAGAAGCGGTTGCCGCAGACGTTGCACTTGAAGGGGCGCTCGCCCGTGTGGGAGCGCAGGTGGATCTGCAGGGCGCTGTCGCTGCCGAAGACCTTGGCGCAGAAGCGGCACTTGTGCTTGAAGAAGGCCTCGTCCGAGGCTGCGGCCAGGCCTCCGCCGCCGGGCGGCCTGCTCTTGCGCTGCTGGGCCAGGGCCGCCAGCGGGGCCAGGTCCTCGGCGGCGGCGCCCGCGCTGGCGGGGGCCGGCTGAGGTAGAAGAGGGTTGGACGCAGGGCTCAACAGGCTGCTTATCGCGAACGCTGGCGAGGCGACCGCCGCCGCCGCCGAGGCCGCCGCGGGGCTGCCGGCGAGGGAGGCGCCCGGGGCCGCCCTGTCGGAGGAGGACGGCGGCGACGGCGACGGGGCGGTCACCGCCGTGGCCAGGAGGCTCACGTGGGGAGGCGCGCCGCCGTGGGCCGGGGCGAGGGGGTGGCTCTGAGGTAGCTGGGCCGGGGGCAGCTGCTGCAGGCCGCCGATGCTGGCCGACTGGCTGGCCAGGCTCTGCGCCAAGCCGGCGGCGGCCGCCAGCTGCTGGGACAGGTGGGAGCTCAGCGTGGACAGCGGGTTGGCGGCGGGGGTCCGCGGGGCGCCCTGGGCGGGCCCCGCCGGCGCGGGCGGGCCGGCGCTCTGCGAGGCCAGCAGCAGGATCTGGTGGCGGATCTGCTCGATGAGCTGCAGCTGGTGGATCTGCTGCTGCTGCAGGGCCAGCAGCTGCTCCATGAGCGCGGGCACGGCCGGCTTGCCCCCCGCGGGCCCCCCGCCCCCGGCCCGCGCCTCCTGGGAGAACTGGGCCACGGCCACCTTGGTGCTCCGCAGGTTCTCGATGACGACGTTGCTGTTGATGGCGGAGAAGCTGCCCAGCGCCGCCAGGTCCCCGGGCTGAGGTAGAGAGGTTGTGATCGCTGAGGTACCCGCGGAGGAGGAGCCGCCGCCGGCTGGGCCACGGCCACCGTCGCCATCGCCGCCCGTGGCCCCCGGGGCCTCCACCTCCATGGCCCCGGCCCCGTCCCCGTCCCCGGCCCCCGGCCCGCGGGGCTCCGGGGGCTCCCCGCCGCCGTCCCCGCGCTGATCCTCGCTGCCAGGCGTGTCATCGGCGTGCTCCCCGGGGCGCTCGAGCGGGGGGCGGGGCGGGAAGGCGCCGGCCGGGGACGGGGGCCCCTCGCGCACGATCAGCACCAGCTGCGTCTTGGCGCAGCTCTTCTTGTGCAGCAGCAGGTCCGACAGCTCGAAGAACTCGGCGCAGCAGCGGCCGCACACGTGGGCGTCCTTGCTCTTGGCGCGAGGGTGCGGCTGCCCCTTCTCGGCGTGTCCTGCCAACACCGAAGGGAGCAGGTTAGGAAGGGAGCCGGGCCCCGCACCCCGGGCCCTCGCTCACACCCGAGACGGTCCATCGCGGGGCGCCTGCGGAGCTGGACACCGTGGCCCCCGCCAACACCCAGCCACCAGCGCCCGGGACGTCCGCACGGTGAGGACAGCGCCCGGGACACGGTGAGGACACTGGCAGCGTCCCCGCCACCTGGCACCTCCGGGGCCACGGCCTTCCGAGGATTCATCAACACAAGCTACGCTGGCCCCAAGGCAGGGCGCCGACGCCACCCCACAGCGCCTCACACGCCGGCGCCCCCTCGCCCGGAGCGGCCCCGCGCCGCACAGGACCTCCCGGGCCCCGGGCTCCCACCACCCGATGCCACGGCACCTGTGACAGGTGGCTCTGCCACCAACGTCCTCTGGAGCCGTTTGGGTGCCAGTCAGCAGCTGACTGACGAGGCGACACATACACAGCACCCACCCGCCCGCCGACGGACAACCTGGGAGTCACCGGCCCGCCCCCGTCCAGAGCCCCAGCTCAGCCAGATCCGTGACGGACACTCTGTGTTCGTGCCCGCAACCAATCCTCCACACAACTGGGTACAAAAGACAAAGCAACACACACACACACACACACACACACACACACACACTCGAGCACACACACACACACACGGACACACACACACTCGAGCACACATACACACACGCAACGAAGAGAAGCACAAGGATCAGACCCCACAACAAGTCCCGCCTGGCACGTGTGTGTCAGCCGTGGCACAGTTAGCTTTAAACCCAAAGCGAGGACCGTCCATCGCGAGGCTCCGCGTGTGGCCACCCCGCGCCTCTCAGCACCCCCCAAAGGGCCCTTCTGTCTCCGGAGCGGGTGGAGATTACTTTTCTGATTAAACATCCATTGCAAGGAAGATGTGCCTGGAAGGGGGGCAGGAGAAAATTCCTGGTTGCGGAGAGTTTGGAGATGCTTTTGCCTCTCTCCTGGTCTCAGTGCCTTGGGAGGAAACACACAGACACACACGCCACACACACACACACGCCACACACACACACTCACCACACACACGCCACACACGCACAACAGTTTCCGCTTCCCTGTTACCAACTGTTGAACAGATTGTCCTGGACCGTTCAGTGTAAAAAAAAAACAAACCAAAAAAACCCCCCTTTATTTCATGTGCGTTTCCACCGGTTGCTCAGACTTCTCCTTGCTCAGACCCATTTGTAAATTCAACATAAAACTCGCCAACGGGAAGCGCCTCTCCCATTCACAGGCTGCCGGCATCCCATTGTGTGCCCTCCCGGGACACCAGCCTCTGCTGTACAAATGGTGTGTGGCCACCTCCGGGGCTGGGGAACTGTTTAATTCAAGGATTACCTCCCTGCATGCTTTCCTGCCGCCAGAGTCAGATAATAGTCAGTTTCCATGACTTCCAAATTGAATCCCCCAGAAAACTCGCAGGGAGGGAGAGAGAGAATCAGAGAGAGAGAGAGAGAGAGAGAGAGAGAAGGAAGCTAATTGTGAATCTGAATAAACGCAAAATCAAAATGCTGCTTTTTCAGTACACTTAGAGTCAGCTCCAAAGAGCCAGCCTCGTTTGCCTTTTTTTAAATTTTTTTTTTTGTAGTGAACATCAAGGAAGAAAAAAAAAAAAAAAAAAAAAAAAAAGGCTTGAGCGGTTTGGCATTCCAGAAAACATAATTAATACCTAAATACCAAACTTCTGAAAATGCCTCGAGCCTACTGGCCTTCGGGGATGCGGGCGGGCCCGGAGCCCTGCTCCAGGGGACCGTGTGCGTGCCTCGTTCCCGGAGAGTGTTATTTGAGGAGCTAAGTCACACTTAACACGCCGCTTCCCTAATTCCCATCTCCTAATCGCCAGGAGGGTAGGGTGCAAAATGCACTCACAATACCCGGCACATCTGAGCGGCAGCAGCGAGCACCAGTAATGACTCTGTTTTAATTTAATGTCTAATCACCCTAATTGGCCCTGGATTCCTGTGCACATTTGAGGTGCCGTTTTTTTTTTTTTAAGCAGTTTCTCTCTCTCTCTCTCTCTCTCTCTCTCTCTCTCTCTCTCTCTCTCCCCCCCCCCCCCCCCTCTTCATCCCTTCCTTAAAATAACGTAAACAAAATATCCAACGGATTTTCCTCAAGTTATGCCGCTTAACTCGGGACACAAATAATGTGACAAAAAAATTCTTCGTATTTTGACAACCCGTTTTCAAGGACGCATCCATTTCGGATGCTTATTTTTAAATGAGGAAATGCAGTGCCTAATATATTCAACAGAAATGTTATTTCCTTCTCTTTGCACATTTCCATATGTAATGGTTATGTTTCCATCTACTTTTACAGCCAATTATGAAGGAACAAAAGCTATTCTGTTTGTTCACACATTTTCGACAAAATGCATTAAAACTATTATGTCAGCATGTTCTATTAAGCCCCGCATTCAGTGGAAAATACTTTTCAACCAGCTCACATTTATCAAAACATAAAGCCACTTTAAAACGCGGTTTTGCTTGGTCAGCTGGGCTTAGACAAATAATGACAGATTCCGAACTAAATAACCAGCGAGGGAAATCAGAAAACTGACTCCCCGTCAATGGTACACATCACAGTGTCGTCGCTTCAAATATTTAGCACATCTGTGCTCACGATTAAAGGGCATTTTAATTCTCGGTAACGTGCAAACATCTGATAGTCTCATAATATATCGAGAGAAAATAGAGGAGGAGGTAACTTGACGGGACCTGAGCGGGTCATTACTTCCTTTCCCGGGCCCGAGGTCTACAGCGGTGCTGCCTTGAGACTCACTTGAGAAGCGTTCAAGTTTTTCACCCTGAACAGTTTCAGGTTTAAGATGGTGCTAAACGGGCCAGAGAGGGGAGCCGCTGGAAACAGATGCCCGTTGGCGGCGAGAGAGGCCGGTTAAAGAGCTGCTCAGACTGCAGCTTGGGTATTCGCAACACTTTAATAATCTGCCATTTGATCCCCCACCCCAGAGAGGCAACTAATTTAATTTCCTGATGTTTATGAACACCGGGAAAGAAGGAAAAAAAAAATTTTTTTTCCCCTGTTATCTATTCTGATTTCTTTCAAAAGCAGGTGTCGCTACACTGCAACAGTTCTTGACTTGAAACCTAGCTGCGTTCTGAACACAATTCCAATAAAACACGAGGGCTTGTTTGAATCTTGAACGACGAAAGGGAATAGTTTAAGCCGAAATAAGATATACGCGCGCGCACACACACACACAAAAACAGGCTCTAATTCATTTTTCCAACTGTCTGCTACCTCGTATCTCCGCGTAATCTGTTACAGGATCGCAACTGGTGACCCCATTAAATACAGTTGCTGTGGTGAGAAGGACATGCCGGCCCCTCTGCTATGGATTTTGCATGCAAATTAATCTAATTTTGTGATCCTGGTCAGGCAGGAAGATTCGAGAAGGAGGGGGGTATTTTTTTTTTTTTAAAGTATGGACACACAAAAAGATATCTGGAATTTTCTGGGTTTTTTTTTTTGGGGGGGGGGTGGTGATGGAGGGAGAGGAGGGGGGGTGAACTTATAGCTCCATCCAGTGTACACTAAAATCCCAAATGTGGGGTTTTTGCTGTTGTTATACTACTGAGGTACTTGCTGCCCCATTCTAATGTGCCAGTTTTTCCTCGTCTGAACCAAACCCTGCAGCACAGGAGGCAGAAAATGGAAGTGTTCCGGGACCTCTGTCTCCCGAGAAAACAAAAATAACACCGTGCCCCACACAGAAAGGGCCAGCCGGCCAGGGCAAAAAAAAAAAAAAAAAGCCCAAACCAAAACAACACAGCCCTCGGCCACGCTTGGCTTTCTTCTCGGGGCCCCTCAAAAAGCGTGTGTGTGTGTGTGTGTGTGTGTGTGTGTGTGTGTGTGTTTCCCCGCCTTCCAGATCATTCTACCAGGCTCTTCCTTTTGCATGGGCCAGTCGCAAACATTTTTGATGGATTGGCCTTTTTTTTTTTTTTTTTTTTTTTAAAAAAACGGTTGCCACGGACCTGGGAAAAGCCTGAACCTCCGTGCCCAGCTTAAAATTCCCAAGAAACGGTAAACACGGCCCCAGAGGCTGCGCGCCTGTCCCGTCCCGCCTTCGGGGTCCTGGGTGTCCTGCCCGGGCCGTCTTGCAGAGCACAGTGAGATCTTTGGGGTGGGGTGGGGGGGAGAGGGACAACAGGACGCTCCTTTTTAAACAACTGGCATCGGAGCCTCGCAGGGCCCGCGGGAAGGGGGAGAACGGGTCCCCTTGGCGGAACCAGACTGAACACTAGATGGGGTCCCAGCGGCGAGGCTTCGCTCAGGAGCTCCTTTGTGGCTTTGCTCCTCCAGTGACGCGGAAAAGAGAGCCTCCTGAAGGCGAGACCTGAGCTCTGGCTGCGTAAACATTGGCAGGGGCTCCAGAAACCGAATCCCCGTTGTTTGAGGCTAAGACGGAGCGATGGGAATGGCCTGTCAATCTTCCCCTCTGGGGGTCTGGCATCCGAGGGCGGCCAGAGGGGAGTGAGGTTAGGAAAAGGAGCCGGGCTGATAAGGTGAAACGAAAATAAACGACCCACTTCCTGCTAAGTGACTAGCAAGGCTCAATGTGGGGGTCACCGCGGAAGAGGCCGGAGGACACTCGGTGACCTGGACCTTGTCACCTCTGCGGGGGAGGGGGGCCGGCAAAGGTTAAAACAGCCCCCACCAGGCCGGGCTTCCCCTGCGGCGGGGGAGGGGTGGTGGTGTGTGCGGGCAGCTGGTGGCCTCCTCTGCGGGCCAACCTGCTCCGCGGCTTCAGTGCCGGCCCTCGGAGAAACTTGTCTTAGAAAATCCGAGTTAGGAACCGAGCTTGGCTTCTGACAATTTCAAAAAAACCAAGGCGGGTGACTCATCTCCCCATCTTCCCAGGTTCTCGGGAAGGTTTCCACATTAAAACAAAATAAAAACACCAAAAACCCACCAAAAACCACAGGTAGGCGCCCGCCTTTGAAAGGACAGGACGGCTGGTAGAGGCATGGGAAGAAATGGAATGAGGTCCCCAAGCATGACCCACCAGCAGGCCTAGTAACAGGAGGAAGTGGATGTAAAATAACCCCAAACGGCCAGCATCACAAAATTCACCGTCACACACACCGTCTCCCAGGCCCCCGGGGGTGCGTTCCTCTTGAACATTTTAGGGAGTCCGTGCTGCCCCCCGGAAGCCAATCCCCCCTAACAGTTTGCATTGCTTCACCCAGAAGCTCTCCCGATGCCACCAACTCAAACACAGGCCCGATGAGCCATAAATTCTTTTGCAGCTGCCTTATCTTGCAGGTGTTGGTTTTTGGTTTTTTTTTTTTAAAACCACACCAGTTCATTACAGCTCTCTAACCTTCTGGGCCCAGCAATCAATGTGCAGCCATGAAGCTGCTCACGGTGAGGAAATGACTTTGGTAAATAATAGAATTTCATTATTAATATAAGTTAGATTTTTATGCTACTTTACATGATAGTCAATGTCTTCTCTGCAGTTCATGCTGGTTTTTATCTTCCTTCCAATGTTATCTCTTGCTTGGGGGGAAAACACACACACACAAAAAAGAATCTCTGAGCACCAAAAATCCTTTCTTACTAAATGAATGGAGTATGAATGGGTCGTCCACGTAGTTACAGGAATCTTAAAAACACCACCCAAGGAAGAAACACACACACACACACACACACACACACACACACACGCAATCACGCAATCGACATTTCTAGTAAAAAACCCACACCGAAGAAAATCATTAGATTCCCATACTCCCTTCCCTCGGAATTACTTATCTCGGTGAATACTTTCTGCAATGCAGTCATCTTCCCACAGGCAGTGAGACTTGTTGAATATCACCAATGAGACAAACCCTGTTTGCCATCATCTTGGTTTCAGAAGAGACAGAAAAAACGCCTGAAGGGGTTCAGGCACCGCTCTGAGGGGGTTCCCGGACCCCCTGCCTCTCGGAAGTAGAATTAAAACGTGAACATTGTGAGAGGGACCAAAATAACCTTGTTTTCTTGAACTTGTTCCAGTGAAGTTATCCGCGTGGCTGTCCAGCATAGCTCGGGGTTTCTTTGTATGCGTGCACACGCACACACTTACACACAGACAGACATGCAAACACATACATGCATGGCACACAGCACCGGCCCCGGCTGCCCACAGCCTGGGGGTGGGGGGGGCCTTGGCTTCTGGAAGTGGGGCTCACAAACTTTGGAAGGTCCCACTCTGGGCAGAAGTCCTAAATGTGTAAGGACCAGCGCGGGACCCGAGCGTGGGCTAGGTCTAAATGTGGATGGACCTTCCATAGTTCAAGTGGCAGCCTGGGAGACCAGTTCAAGACAGAAGGAGAAGGAACCACCTTATTCTTTTATTAAAAACAAAACCAACAAACAAACAAACACAAAAAGCTAGAGCCCTTACATAGAAAACCCCCAAACTCACAAGTGCTTGAAGGGTGTGTGTGTGTGGTGTGTGTGTGTTGTGTGTATGTGTGTGGTTGTGTGTGTGTGTGTGTGTGTGTTGTGTGGGGGGACTGGGGTGGCTGTCCTCTGCTGTCCGGGTGGCTCTGTGGCGGTAACTCTGAGACATGCGTGTCACAGCCTCCTGGCTCCGTGTCCCTGGCCCGGGCCCGGCCGCGGCCTGTGCGGGGCCTCCTCGGAGGCAGAGCTGGGGGAGGATTAGCTGTGTCCTAATATTATTACAACAACTAAATCCTGTAACCCTCTTACAGGCTCTCCCCCGTCGGCAGCTTCTCCCCAACTTATTGTTCAGCCACGTGAAAACAGCCATCACCTAAACCCATTTACTGCCCGGGAAGGGTGGGGGCGGGGAGAGGTGAGAAAGGGCTGGAGGGGGAAGGTTTCCCGGGGCCCCTCCGTTTACAGCTTCTCAGGACAATGAAGCAGCAGCGCTGGGGGATAAAAAGAGAAAAGGGGGGGGAAAAGAAAGAAAAAGAAAAGAAGAAAAAAGGAAGAAAAAAGGAAGAAAAAAGGAAAGGGAAACTTGACTCAGTGACTTAATGAACTTACCTCTAAGCTCAAATAAACTAAAAAAAAGTCCTAGTAAATAATAATGGGAAGAGGCAGCGGACCCCTTTCATGCGGCGGCTTTATGGGAAGCCCTCACTATTAAACTCAGGATTCCGAAAGGACCCCCAGGCCGGTTCTCCCCGAAGCCCGGGTGTGATTTTTCTTTTCTTTTTGGTGGAAAATGTAGAAAACCTAGACCAGATTTACCAAAAGCAGAGACCACAAACTCCCCCTGCCCCCCGGGTTGTCGGGGTGCTGCCTCTCCACCTTGTCCAGTGTACCCCGGGGCCGGCGGCGCGGAGGGACGTCTCCCCACAAACTTTGGGGGAGCGGAGTGTGGGGCGAGGCGGTGAGGACAGACGGGGAAACCGGCTGAGAAAAACCCGGGAAAATATTGGCCGCAGCAGCTGCGGCCTGGGGTCACTTCACCCCCACTGAACCCCCAGACCCGGCTTCCCCCGGGGCTGGAAAGCGGGGTTCGGGGACGCTTCTCCGAAACCCCAGAGACTTTGGGTCCGGTTTGCCGCCGGAGGAAGGGCTGGGGGTCGGGGGACTAATACAGGAAATCATTTTCCTGATCGGCCTCCGTGCTCCCCGGTTTCTTACAGGGTCCCCCCAGCCCAGGCGAGGGGTGCTGTGTCCCCACCGCCAGGCGGGGTGCAGGGAGCCCGAGTCCCCCGGCCTCCCGGCGCGGCCCCGGCGCCCCAGCCTCCGGAGGAGCAGGCCTCTGGGGACGGATCGGAGCCCCGGCCCGGGCGGCCCGGGTGCAGGGGGCAGGGGTGCGATCGCAGGGCGGCTTCGGAGCCCCGCGGGGACCCCGCTCCGGCCGGCACACCCCGAAACGCCGCCGGGACGCCAGCCTCCCGCCAGACGCCCGGGTCGCCCGGCGCGGCCCCTCTCCGTCCCGGCGCCCGGGGCGGAGCGGCGCCTCCACCGCCTCGGGGCGCGCGGCCCGGCGCGGGGAGCCCCCGAGAGCGGACGCCTCCCCAGACCAGAAGCCACTCGAGGGGTCCTCCGTCCGCCCCCCAAACGGTCTGCCCGGCCGCGGCTCCCGGAACCAAACTTGGTCCCGGACCCGCCTTCCCCGCGGGGCCCGCGGCGGCGCCTCCGCGGGGAAGCGAGGGCGCCGGCTCCGGGGGCCTCTCCGCCTCCGCGGGCTCCGGGGGGCCGGGGCCGGGGTCCTGGGGGTCGGGGTCCCCGGGGGCGCACGCCGCACGGGGAGCTCGTGGGCGGGGGTGCACGTGCCGGGAGGAAAACGCGGGGCTCCGCTCGGGCCGCCCGCGCTGCCCGGGAGCCGCCAGCGCCTCTGCACCCGGACACCGGGGACCCCGTCTTCCAGCAGCTCCGAACCCCGAAAGCCACCCCGGCGGCGGCGCGGGCCCGGATGGGCGTGAGGGCGGCCGGGGGCTCCCGGCCCGGAGTCGGGCGCGGAGTGAACTTTCTTCCCGCCGCGGAGCGGGGCCGCGGGAGGCCTGGCCGGGCCCGGGCGCCGCGGGGAGCGGGGAGCCCGCACGGCCGGCGCCGAGGGCCTCCGGCCGCCCTCGCGATCCCCCGGACCCCGGGCCGCGGCCCCCGGCCCCCGGCGGCCGGCAGGCGGGTCCGGGCTCCGCGCCCCGGAAAAGCGGGGCCGGAGCAGCCAGGCCGGCGGCGCGCCCGCCTCCGCCCCGCGCGGACCGGCGACTCCGGAGAGGTCCCGCCGGGACGGGGTTCGCGCTCCCCGGGCGGCGGGGGCCGCCGGAGGGGACGGAGGACCGAAGAGGAAAAGGAAAAGGCGCCGCGGCGCCCGGGGGCGCGGGGCGGCGGCGCGGGTGCGGGGCCCGGGGGTGCGTGAGTGTGAGCGCGCGTGTGCGTGTGAGCGCGCGTGTGTCCACGGCGCGGGCCGCACTCACCATCCCGCCGCGGGAGCGAGGCCACTTCGGGGTCGGACTGGAAGTGCTGAGGCTTCGCCTGCTTCCTCCGCGACATGCTGGCTCACACATCAGCTGGGGCAGAATAAAAAATTGCCAAAAAAAAATCTTCTCAAAATTACGGAAACCGAGCGGCGGCGGCGGCGGCGGCGGCGGCGGCTCCCCCCGCCCGCCGGCCCGCCCGCCCCCTCCCCGGCCCCCCGGCCGCGGGCGCAGCGCGCATGTGTCCCGCCGTAATTATGATTATCAATAATGCATTGCGATTAATCATAGAGGGGCTCTGTGAGCGGCGATTGGCACGCGGCCAGCGCGATCCAGGCCGCTCGCCCCGATCAATGAGCCCGTGATTTGCTGCGGACCCCTGTCCCTCCGCGCGCCGCCCAATGAGCCGCCGCGGGGCCGGCCCTGCCGCCGCCCGCGCCCGTTAGCCCTCCTGGCGGCCCCCGGACTCCCGGCCCGGCCGCCGGGCCGGCCTCCCGCCTCCCGCCTCCCGCCTCGCGGCCTCCGCGCCCCGGGCGCCCTGGCCCGCGGCCCCCGCCCTCCCCGCCCCCCATCCCTCCCCTCCCTCCCCTCCCCTCCCGGGCGGGGCCGGCCCGAACCGGCCTGCCCTCCCCGGAATGAAGCCTCCCGGGCGGGGCGGGGCGGGGCCGGGCCGGGACCGGGCTGCGGGCGCGCGAACTTCCCAACTCGGGCTCCGCGCGCCGGCCGCGGGGGAGGGAGCCGGCGGCGGGGTGGGGGAGGGGAGGTGGGGGTGGGGAGGAAGTCCCGCTTCGGGAGTGTTCCTTCGCTTCTTTAAGAGCCTCCAGAAAGCAGCCCACCCCACCCCCATAAAAAATAAGCGAGTGGGACAGAGCCGGCCCCACGCCGCCCGCCGCCCGCTGCGGCCCAGCCGCCCGCCCGCGCCGGCTCCGCGCTCCTCCCTGCGCCCGAGCTCTCCGGCCCGGACCCCGGGCTCGCGGGGCGCGCCGAAGAGGACCCAGGACAGGTTTGGGGACGTGATGGGTGGGTTTGGGGGTCGGGGGCGGGGCGGCTCTCCCGGCACCCCGATTCCCCCTCCGAGGGCCCCCCCCCCCCCGATCCCCCGGCCTCTCGCTCGCTCGCTCGCTCGCTCCCCCGGCCCCCTCTCTCTACCTCGGACATTCCCAGGACAATTAGGGCTGAAGTTTTCGGGAGCCGCAGCCCCGAGCCCGTGGGATAAGGGGCGGCCCGGCTCCGCCCAGGAGCCCTCCCGGCCTGCCCCCCGCCCCCCCGCCCGCCCCGGTTGGCTGCAGGGCGCGTCACTCCGCGGGGAGGCGGCGGCCGCGGTGGCGCCGCGGAGCCCGGGGCGGGCGGGGAGCTGGGACCGGCGGCCTGGGCTCCGAGTTCAGCTCCCGCCGGGGGGAGGGGAGGGGCCGCCGCTTCCCCTGCCCGCGGCCCGGCCCGGCCCGCCGAGTCCCGGGCCAGACCCGTCCCCAGGACCCCTGGGCTCCCCGCCTGGGGTGGGGGTGCTGGTGGGGGCGCACCCCAGACTCCCGGCGACGAGGTGGCCGCGCCGAGCCGGGGGGAGGGTCCCCGCCCGCAGCCGTCTGGCCCCCCCGGAAGCTCGCTCGCCTGCGCCTCGGGCACTTGCCGGGCGCGGCCCCCAAAACTTTTCCCGGGAGCTGCATCTCCCCAGGCGCGGAGGCAGCCTCCCGGCCCGCGCCCCGGGGAGCCCCGCGGGAGCCGGGGGGAGGGTGCCCGGGCCCGCGCCCTCCCTGCGCCGGGCTCGGCGCCTGCGAACCTGCCGCTGCGTCCTCGGCTCCGCCCGGCTCTTCCCCGCGCGCCCGGGTGTCCGCGCTCCGGGCTCCCGCAGCCCCGCGCCCCGAGGACAGACTGAGCCTGGCCGCGCGAGGGGAGGCGGGGGCGGGGCGGGGGTGTCCAGATACACAATCCCTGCCCTATCTCGCCATCGGGGAAGGAGAGGGCTCCTGAGGACGCCCCAATTCTCCAGCGCCCTCGAGTCTGGTTCGTGCGAAGTGGGCGCCGATCTTCCGGGCTAGGGTTTCGGGGACACCGGGCCCTCCCTCCGCGCGCTCCCCCGGAGGACTCGTCTCCTCTTCGTTTCTTTGGTTTATTATTATTATTGTTATTATTTTAAATCTCAATATTATGTGTGCGATGGTGAATGTTTGTTTTCCTCTTGCCGATACCCCCCCCTTTTTAAATTATAACTTCTTTCTCCTTGTTTGCCTTTCCTCCCCTTTTTTCTCTTGTCCCTCTTATTTTTCCCCCTCTCTTCTGCCCTCGCTGAGTCCCTCACACTCACACTCACATTCACGCACTCACACCCACACATACACACACACACACACACACACACACACACACACACGCACCCCGCACCCCGCTCCTCTCCCTCTCTCCGCAGGTCCTGCGGGTTCCCCTAGATTTTGATAAAAAGACAAACGCGGCTCTCCGCGGGGCTGATGTTGAAGGATGAAGATAATAATGTTTCCATAGGTGGTTCCTCACATGCCATTATCTCTCCCTGAATATTTAAAGAGACCCCTCAGCCAAGATGGATCTGTGCGCTCCTGGGCGGCGGGCGGCGGCTCGCCTACCCCAGGCCCCGGCGGGGAGCGCGCGGAGGCGCCGGCGAGCCCCGCGCCCACCTCCCCGCACGCGGCGGTCCTCCCCGCGGCGGTCCTCCCCGGCGCTCCCAGGCGTACTCCGGCCCCTGGAACCGGGTTCCTCCGCCCCGGCCCGCCTCCTCCGGAGCCGGGAGCCGCCCGCATCCCGCTCGGGCGATCCTGGCGTCTGGAAGCCGGGCCTCGGGGCACCGCGCGCGGCCAGGAGCCCAGCGGCGCCTTCCGTCCGGGACGCGGCGCGGCGCGCTGCAGGGCGCTCCTCCGGGGACGCTGCCCGCGCGTTGAGGACGGGGTCTCCCCTGTGATGAAGGAAGAGGGGGTCTTCCCCCCCCTGATCCCCCAAAACAAGCAACCAGACGAATGCACACGCAGCCCCGGCGGCTCCGCGGCTTTGGCTGGAAACCGGCGCGCAGAGACCGACCGAGGCGGGCTACGCAAACTTTCCCAACTTTCTTCCCGGCCCCGCGGCCTCGAGGGCGCAGAGGCGATGGGCGCCCCGGCCCCGCGGCGGCTTCTCCCGCTGTTTTCTTGTTTGTGTTCCCTCCTTGGCCCGCGGCGGGGAGAGGGGAGCGGGGCGCGGAGGGGGAGCAGGGCGGGGGGAGGGGGAGGGGGTCGGGGGTCGGAATGGCGCGGAGAGGAGAACGGGTCGCTATTGTGGACGGCGATGCATCCATTACCGGCCATTGTCTCCGGACCAGGGCCCGCGGTTCGGGGGCGCCGGGGTGTCAGGGCGCGGGTGAGGCTCGGGGCGCTCCTGCGAGGCCGAGACTTAATTAAATTAATGAAAACGGGGACGGAGCGCGGGTTGGTCTGTACTGTTGAGCGGCGCTGCGGGCGCCAGCGGGGTGCCACCCCTGGGGTCCATGCCCGCCAGGAGCCTGGTCCGCAGGGCGCCCCCCCCCCCACACACACACACCTTGTCAGCTTTGGGCGGAGCGGCGGCTGCTGGGGAGGTTGGGTGGCGGGTTTGGACTTGCGGTTCCCAGATCAGGGCCTGACACTTGGGGGCTGATCCTCATTAGGGCCTGGGGGTGCTCAGGGTCATGACCTCTGTTGGGCCAAAAAGAACCTCACTAGATGCCAGGGGTGGGGTGGGGGGGCTTGATGCTTGGGTTTCTACCCAGTCTGCCCCCTCAGGTTTCCGGGGACATAGGGCGTCCTTGGTAGCTTAGCTTTGCCTAGCGGGGTGAAGGGCTGTACCCCAAGGCCGCAGGCCAGGACCGAGTCCCCAGCGAAGCTGTTTCCTTCAGGCCTGGCCCCTGGAGAGGGGAGAGGTGGCTGAGTCTCCCACCGCAGACCCTCTTATTCCGGCCCAGCCTGACCCCGCGGGCCGGGATGGGGTCTGGGGTGAGGCCTGCCGGGCCCTGGGCGCTGGGTGGGCACCTGCGCCCTGAAGGAGGCCCCACTGTGCCTGCGCCCGAAGCCCCCCGCACCCCCCATCCTTCCTCAGTCCCAGGCCCTCTGGACCTGGCCGGGCAGGAGGGCAGAGGGCAGGGGAGGTTTCGTTTTCTGATGCCCCGAGGAGAGCCGGATGGGGTGCCCTGGGGCGGGATGGGGAGCCCAGCTGGGAGATCAGGCTCCTATCCCTCCCCTCCCTGAAGGGGGGAGGGCCGATGGGGGGGCATGCCTGTTGGGATGGGGGTGGGTTTGTGTTTTTCTTCCTGTGAAAGCTGGGGGTGCGGAGGGGGAGAGGGGAAGGACTGAGTGATCAGTACTCCAGCCCTCCCCTCAGGACTCCTTTCCGAGGGATGGCGCTGAGGAGGGGAGGGGAGGGGGCGTAGGGAAATGGCAGAGAGCAGGGAAGACCACTTTGGAAAGACCTGGGGAGCCAGGCTGTTTTCCAAGCCCAGGACTTGAAACTCCTTTCCGGATCAAACTGCTGTCGGCACAGCCTACCCTCTCCCTCCAGGGCCGCTGGGGCTGCTTCGGACCCGAGGCCCTGGGCACAGGCGGGCTGGGTCCCCGGGGTCTCCCCTGTGCGCCCTGGCTCTCCAGTGGCCAAGTCCCCCCACCCCCTCCCCGCCAGCTCCCCGGAGCTGAGGTTGTCTGTCTGCAGCTTCTCGCCCGCCCGCCCGGCAGCCTGGGGACCAGCGTCCAGGGGCCGCCGGTGCGGGCATCTCCGCGGTGGGCGGTCTGGTCTTGGTGGCCAGAGCTTGGTTCCTACCCACCGGCCCTCCCCAGGGCCTCACGCCGCCGCCCTCACAGCAGACTCGGTCCGTCCTCTCTGCACTCAGGCTCCGGCTGCGCTGGCCACGGCGAGTGCCCGCGCCTGAGGTCTGACTCCCCGCGCCCCGCGGGCAGCAGCCTGGCCGAGGGGCTGCGCGCAAAGCCTCGCAGAGGAGAGGGCTCCGGGCAGAGAGAGGGGGAAAGACTCAGGGATCGATTTTATGAAAAGAAAACCTTGGCTGGTCTTCGGAGCGTGAAAAATAAGTCCGGCCATCGCCACGCAGTGGACCCCCGCAGCTGAGGTCTGGAACGTGGTGGTCCGTGGGGCGTCCCGGAACCCCGGGGCGGGGGGGGGGTCCCCCAGATGCCCACTTCCCAACCCGGGAAGGAGGGCTTGGGGGCCCAGTTCACAGCTATTGGCTCTTATCTGCCATTTGCTGGGAAGAGGTGTGAGGTCCTGGCGCCCTGTGGTCTGTCCTTGCCCTGCCCCGCCCCCCCCTGCCCCCGCATTTGAGGGTGTTCGGGGGGGAGGGGGTGTCTGCCAGGAATCTCATTTCCATTCCTAAAGGAGCCTCCATGAACTCACTTAGCATCTTTCTGGCAGCCAGCTTAAAAGAAGTAGGAAAACACTCTGCTACTTTCTCTAGCGAAACGTCCCCTTTTTACAGAACAGATCAAACACCTCAGAGGCTGCTGCAGGGTTTCATAGAGAGCTCGTGTGCGGTGAGACTGGGCCTGGGGAGGGCCTCTCCGGCCGGGCTCAGGGGTCGGGGGAGCCCCTTTGGGCTCTGTGGGTAGAATTCAGACGGGCAGGTCCGGTTCCAGAGCCTCGCCCTCCTCCCAGCCTGGGGCCAGGCCTGCCAGTGGCTCAGGGTGATGGTTTCCCTGCCCTGTGACTCAGGAGGCATCTCCTCGGGGTTCTGTCTGCTGAGATCCTGGGCTCGGAGGGAGGGAAGGAGTGTCCTTCTTGGGGCTGCGGTGGGAGTCGGGGTGGCACCTGCATTCACTCTGGCCCCACAATGCCCTTCCTTCAGCTCATCAATCCCGTGCCTGTCAACCCTGCATCCTTCCTAGCTCCTGTGGGAGGAACAGGAACGGAGGGGGGAGGGCAGGGGGGACAGCCCCTCCCATCTCTTCTCCTTTCTCCTGTGCCAGCTCAACAGTTTTCTTTTACTTTAAAATATACATATATATTTTTATTGATTTCAGCGAGGAAGGGAGAGGGAGAGACAGAGAGAGCAAGACCAAAGATGAAAGAGAATCATTGATCTGCCGCCTCCTGCATCCCCCCCACCCCCCACCCCACCCCACTGGAGATCCAGCCCACAACCCGGGCCTGTGCCCTGCCCAGGAACTGGACGGTGACCTCCTGGGTCCTAGGTCAACACTCAGCCACTGAGCCTGGCCGGCCGGGCTCAGCAGCTGTCCTCACGATCGCACGGTCATTTCTTTCTCTGGGCGTTCGATGTCCAGCCCCAGGGACACCACGTACCGTCCACTTTACCGCGACGTTTGTGTTTAAAAAGCTAAGCTAGCTGTCTCCCGCGTCCTGGAGCCCTCTCCGCACAGCAGCTCTCTGGAGGCATCGTCTGAAGGCATCACCTCCCACACGCTATGTCAGGGATCCCCGCCCTCCTCTTCCTGTTTGCAATCCTCCTTCTGTCCTGGCCTCCACGCTTTCACCCGGCCCCCCACCCCGGCCGCCCTGACAGATGATGTCATCCCCTCCACCCCTGAGAAGCCTCTGGGGACCTCGCCTGCCCGGCTGGGATGGAGGTCGCGTTCCCTGCACACGTGGGACTTGCTGTGTGGCCTTTGCCCGGGAATCTCTCCTTCTCCCATCAAAACCGAATGGTCTTAGGAGACTCTGGGGCGTGGGGAGGGGCCCCCGTTTTCCAGGCTGGTTATTTTCTCATTCTTCCTGGACTCCCCACCACCCCTCCTCTAGTTTGGGGAGAATAATCCTGGGGGGGGGAAAAAAAAACTAGCCTCTTATCAACCCCGGTATTCTCTCTCTCTCACTGATCTCATCCGTTAGCTGTCCTCCACGTTTCCTCCTCGGGCATTGGAGTCAGGCTGTTGGGGTTCGCCTCCTGACCCTGACCTTGAACAGCGTGATGAGAGTGCAGTCCTGGCGGGGGCTTGGGCCTCTGACCGTCGCTATCCTCCGATTGCTGCTCCTGACGTGTCGCTAACGGGGAGGAGGCACAGCGCACGCTGGCAACGTGGCCTCCATTGGCCTCCGAGGGTCTCTCCATCGGGCAGACCGAGACCACCGTAGTGCTTATTTCACAGAGCTCTTGAGAGCTCAGAGAGTTAGCATCTTGCGCGGGCTGCTGTGGCTCAGCGGTTAGAGTTGTCGGGCCTGCGGACCAAAGGGTCCCCGGTTCGATTCCGGTCAAGGGCCCGTACCTCAGTTGCAGGCTCCTCCTCAGCCCAGACCTTGGTCAGGCCTCATGCAGGAGCAGCCCATGGATGTGTTTCTCTCCCATGGATGTTTCTCTCTTTTTCTCTGTCTTCCACTCGCTCTAAAAATCACTGGGTGGGGAAAAAAAAGAGTTAACATCCATGCAGAATTTAGACTAGCGCCTGGCATATAATTAACACAATGGAAGTGTTAACTGCTATTATTAATCAAAGGGTTGTTGTGGCAATGAAATGATATAATATGGTTAAAATATCACCATCCATCCGTCCATCCGTCCATCTATCCATCCCCGTATGCATTCGCACTGCAGCCATGTGCTGCTACGTACGGGCCAGGGTAACCGTGAAGCAGACCCTGTGGCTGCCTTCCCTGCCGGCAGGCAGCGAGCAACACAGAGGGCCCCCGAGGAGCATGCCGCCCCCGGACTCAGCATGGGGCGAGCGGGCCAGCACGGGGTCCGGGTGAGAGCCGCGCTGGAGCGCAGGGCGCCGGGAACAGTCCCAACAGGAAGTCCCGGCTCTAGGGAGCGTAGAAACGAGAGCAGGCTGTGCAGGGACCCAGGCCCAGCTGCGCGGTAGGTCCCTGTCCTCATGCTTCTGGAAGGTTCCCGAGCACTGGTGGACGTGGGAGGGGCCTGTTGCTTAGGTGCCAGCCGGCGTTCCCCCTCCCCCTGGAGGATTCATGCGGCTCAGACCTTAGTTTCTCTGTCGGCTGCGTGGGCTCTTCTGGATGATGCAGAAGACTAGACGGGTCTGGTGTACACGATCAAACCGTAAGACAGAGGCTGCTGGGCTGGAGCCCTTGAAAGGTATCAACTGCATACACACCGTAGGCCTTCCTCTGCTGACTGTTTTTGCTTTCCATGTTTTGGGCAGATTCTAACAATGAACCACACGCCCTAACCGGTGTGGCTCAGTGGATAGAGCGTCGGCCTGCGGACTGAAGGGTCCGGGTTCCGTTCGGTCAGGGGGCATGTACCTTGGTTGCGGGCACATCCCCAGTGGGGGGTGTGCAGGAGGCAGCTGATCAGTGTTTCCTTCTCATCGATGTTTCTAACACTCTATCCTTCTCCCTTCCTCTCTGTTAAAAAAAAAAAAAATCAATAAAATCTATTTAAAGTAAATAAATAAAAGTGAACCACGGCCATTACCAGACAGATCCTGTAGCCAGGGCTCCCCTCAGCCCGCCCGCCCGCCCTCCCCGGCTGGAGCTTCTCCTGGCCGCTGCGTGGACCGCACACGGGCAGGGCCCTCACCACATTGTGACCACACGGAGCCTCACACTCGCCGGCAGACCGCTAAGTGCTCTGCAGATAGCACCCCCCATCCCCCACCCCCTTGTGCTTTGAGATTAAAACGCTTTTTATGGCCAGAATCTGGGCAGCGCGTGTGCGTGTGAGCAGACGTACCTGATGGCAGAGGAGCTGGCCCCCGTGCGGCCTCCCGGGAAGCATCCTGATCGCCCGCCGGGAACGGCCAGCATGTGCCTCGGCCCCCCGAGGGCTGCGCTCGCCTCCTGACAGCATCCGTACGACTCAGGGTTCTGGTTACGATAAATAAAGTTGCTCTCAGCGTTCTCGTCCCGAAAGGGAAAAAAATGAAAAGGCGCGTCCAGATGTGGGCGAGGGAGGGGGAGCCGAGGGCCGACCGGAGTTAACCTGTCACTGGGTGTCCTTCTCGGAGACACGGCCAGGCCTCCAGGGCCGCTGTCAGGCTCCCGGGGCTGGGCAGTGTGTAAATTGTGCACGAGCGTCCTCCGTCGCCCGGTGGTCACGGTCAGAGGCAGGGAAACGGGGCGCCTTCCAGATGGTTTGCGGGAGCTCCGGACAGCCTGGGGGTGGGAGGGAGGCGGGGCGGGGAGGGGGGGACGGAATTTGGTTTCTCATGGTCACATAGGTTTCCAGGTCCAAGCGGCTCTGTCCCTTCTCCTGGCTTCTGAGATGACCTACGAGTACCCCCCAGGGTTGGTGGGTGGCGCCCCCAAATGCCTGTACTAGATCAGGGAGTTCTGAGATAGTTTTTCAATGCCAAAGTCTTTTACATTAAAAAAAAAAATGCCGTTCAATCGACAGTGACCCTTCACCTCATTAACTCATTCACTCGTACGTTTATTCGCCGCACTTAGGGAACGCCTACTGTATGCCGGTCCATGTCTCAGGCGTGAAGGGTGGTGGGCGAGGCAGGTAAGGGCCTTGCTCTCCTGACGAAGGGGGTTCACCTCACCAATACATTCCATGCCTCAGGGAACAGCATGGCCTCGGGAGCGGAGAAAACAGGGCGAACTGGTGGAGGGTGGTTTGGATGAGGCACAGGGAGGAATGTGGGGAGGGGGAGAGGAGGGAAGGCCTCTGAGGATGTGACCTTGACCTCTGAGGACGTGACCTTGACCTCTGAGAGGAGAATGATGGGAAGGTGTCAGCCGCACCACGGTCTGGGACGCGAGCGTTCAGGGCCCAGGGAAGGCCCCGAGGAAGGAGCAGGCTTGAGGAAGCGGGCTCTGGTTTGCTTAATTTTTTCTTTTTTGGAAACTGGTTTTCCCGGTTGAACGGATAGAACGCACTGTGGGCCGCCCCCACCATGGAATACTGCTCGGCCCTGGAAAGGAACGGACGGACGGTCGGTTCCTGCGTTGCTGTGGGTGGATCTCAAAGCACTGTGCCAGAGAGTCCAGTCAGCCGTCATTCCCGTGTACAGCGGTGAGCGCGCTCTCATTGACTTATTATCATCCTAGAGGCCGGATGCACGGAGATTCCTGCAAGAATGGGCCTTCCTTCCCCGGGCTGCGGGCACCGCCTTCGCTCTGGCCAGACCCGCTTTCTGAAATCGATACAGACATGTTTGTTTTAAAAAGGGGGGAAAAAGGAGGAAGGAAGTACAGGGTCCAGGTGGTGTGTCCCTGCACCGTCTCCCCCGAAGCCAGCCCCAGAGCCCCGGCCGCTGCTCACCATGCCCAGGCCTAGGCCTGGGCCCCGCCCTGAGGAGGTGGCAGAGTCCACGCTGGCGTGTGTGTGTTTTGTTTTTTCTTTCAAAGGCAGGAGGAGGAGGAGAAAGCATAGGAGGCAACTAGTTTCGCAGAATAATGTATTTTCCTCTCCAAAACAAAACGAGGAAGCTAAGGAGGTGTGTGCCCCCCCCCGAGGGACTTAGCTGGGCCACAGCTGGTCTCTGCCACCCCTCCCCCAGCCCCCAGCCTCCCTGTGACACCTCCCCCTCAGCAGCACCCAGAGGTCACACAGGGGCCGGGGGAGATGGCCTGGCCAGCACCAGGGCACCTGGGAGAAGTTGTCCAACACAGCTGTCCATCACCGGGGACGTGGGTGGGGGGGCAGGTGGCAGGGGGGTGGGCATGGCCTCCTGGAGGTGCTTTCTTGGCGGTACGACAGCAGAGGGTGGGGTGTTTATGGGGGAGGGGGCAGGCGGCAGACAGGCCTGCAGAGGGATGTGCCTCGATTCCGTCCACATGTGCTATCGATCGGCTGTGCTCCCGCCTCCCCGGGCGAGGGGAGAGGAATGAAGAAGCCAGGGCTGCAGCCACCCCAGGGTGTGTGTGTGTGTGTGTGTACATAATAGTCCTCACAACTGCTCCCCTTCATGCCCCCCTTCTGTGCCCCCCGAGACAACCTGGGCCGGTCCAGGGACCCCTCAGAAGGATGCCTGCCTCTTCGGACATTTCCTCCTCAGAGGAGGTGAGGCTGTGGGCCATGTTTTTTTTTTTTTTTTTTTTTAAAAAGGATCTCTGGTAAACAGGGCGGGAGCCAGGGACCAGGGGCAGAGCCTCTGCCTGAGCCTCCCAGCCACAGAGACTCCTGTCCCGCCGCCTCCCCCTCACGCCCCAGGCCTGCAGCCCCCGCCCGCGGGAAAGGGTGCCTGCCAGCACCTGGACGCTGCTCGAGGCTCTAAATGGCCGGGATCAATATATTCCCGTCAGCTCCGAGGGGACGTTTTTACGGCGGGGACATTAGAGTTTATAACGGAGAAGAGGCAGGATCCGCCAGCGGCCCCAACAGGGGCATAAAACTCACCTTCCCAGGCCCTTTTGCCGGAGTTCTGCTCTGTGGCCGGGGAGGCTGCGGCGCAAGGCCTGCTGGGAGCGGGCAGGCTGGCGTTAGAGCTGGAGCGTGTGTGTGTGCATATGTGCGTGCATGTGTGTACATGTATATGCATGCATGTGTGTGTGGAGAGGACTGCCCTGTGGCAGGCGATGGGCTGCCTACAGCTGAGCGGTTCAGCACCTGGCCAATCCCCGCAGGGAATTGTGGGCCCATGGCTTGCTAGCTTCCTGACCATGGACAGGCCACTTCAGTCCTCTTAAGCACCATTTTTTGTGTTGCTTTTTTGCTTTTTGTTGTAATCCTCACCTGAGGACATGTTTCCATTGATTTTGAGAGAGAGGGTGGCAGGGAGAGAAAGAGGAGAGAGAGGGGAACATGGATGTGAGAGAGGTGGACTGGCTGCCTCCTGCATGCAACCGATCAGGGCCGGGAATCGAGCTGGCCACGGAGGTCTGCGCCCTTGACCAGAATGGAACCTGGGGCCCCTCAGTCCCTGGGCCGATGCTCTGTCCACGGAGCCGAACCGGCCAGGGCCAGCATCGGTTTGTTGAGGACGGAAATCGTCCCCGGCCTGCACAGAGGCTGGGAGGATGACATGGACTAACGTGTGCAGATGTGCGGCCCATCCCTGGGGTGTAAGCACGGCTCAGAGCATGTCAGGAAGAAGGAAAAGATGGTGCTGTGGATGATGATGTTGACGGCCATGGTCACGTGAGAACACATCAAAATCACCGAGGGAGGATGTTCAACCCACCAAGTCCTGCTCCCCGCCTCAGACATCTTTCTTTTTGAGATAAATCCTTACTGATTTCAGAGAGGAAGGGAGAGAGGGAGAGAGAAGAAACATCCATGATGAGAGAGAATCATGAACCGGCTGCCTCTTGCATGCCCCACGCTGGGGATCAAGCCTGCAACCCGGGCATGTGCCCTGACCGGGAATCAAACGGTGACCTCCTGGTTCCTAGGTCAGTCCTCAACCACTGAGTCACACCGGCTGGGCTCTCTTCAGATGCTTTTCCAGTAAGAAATCCTGCCAGGTTTGGGGATGGCGGGGGAGACTGAGAATCCTCTTCTTGGGGCTCCTTGCCTCCAGCCTCCGCCATCCTGTGGGTGTCCTACTGCCGACAGGGCCACGCAGAGACCACTTGGCAGCAGACGCACGCCAGGGCCCCTGGGTTCAGGCAGGTTCGGTACAGTCTGGCTGGCTGGCTGTGGACAAGCCGCCTCACGCCCTTGGCTCTACAAGAGGGGTCACAAGACCTGCTCAGGTGCCCTCCTAGAGAGCATCACACAGGAGGGAACCTACAGGCGTGCCATGTATTGTCAAGGATTCACTCACATGGCACCCAGGGTGCTGACTCCTAGCCGCACTGGTAACATAGGGGCTCAGCCCTCCCAAGGAGGCCTGGACGGTGTGGGCCTGGCGTCCATGGTGGGCGCATGCAAACATGGAAATACCCGTCTCGGAGTCTTAGGGGGGCTCTGGTCATTTGCATATGATTTGCATAACACTTGCATGTCACTTGAGGCAGGTGGGTGGGAATGTGTCATGATCCCCGGTACCCCCTCCTCCACCCATCCACGGCCTCTTCACACCCTCCCTGCTGGCTCCCCGGGAGGAGAGCCCTCCTCTCCTGTCTGGGAGGGGTTCAGGGGGAGTCCAGGCCAGAGGACAGCTCTGGGGCCGCACTCACCACTATGGCGTTCTCGGTGGAAGCCATTGAAGGCTCTTCTCCGCATCCTCTGGTGGCCCCCGCCGGCTCCTCAGAGAAACCTCTGATTCTCTCTCTCTCTCTAGACGCTCGGCTGCGCCTGTCACACGCCGCGAGGTGATTTCGGTTCCCAGTGCCAAGCGCCCTTCCCGCTGATCAAAACACAGCTGCGAGGCCGCGCGGGCTGCCTGTCTGTACCTGGGGAACAGATATAATTAGGGTAACGGATACCCTGTGTGTATGCAAATGCGGCCGCGGTGCCACAGGACCCGGCTCTGCCAAGTCCCCTCCGCCCAGCCCAGCCGGGAGGCGCACCCACCCCGCACGGCCACGCCTTCTCCGGAGCCCGCGCTGGGCCCTCCCTCCGTCCCCGCTCCTCCTCTCACGCAGATTGTGTTTCTCTTAAAAATACCAGTCGGTCCCCAGCCTTTTCTGAAGAGGCTCTTCCAACAGTCCCAGTTCTTTTTTTCTTTAAAAAAAAAAAATATTGATTTTTTTACGGAGAGGAAGGGAGAGAGAGTTAGAAACATCAATGAGAGAGAAACAGCGATCAGCTGCCTCCTGCACACCCGCCTCTGGGGAGGTGCCCGCAACCAAGGTCCATGCCCTTGACCCGAATCGAACCTGGGACCCTTCCGTCCCCAGGCCGACGCTCTATCCACTGAGCCACACCGGCCAGGGCAGCCCCAGCTGCGAAGAGGCTGCAGGAGTCCCAGCATCTGAGAGGCAAGTGAAGAGAAAAGGGAGTGAGCACTATCGATGTCCCCGAGGGATGGCACCTGGCCCCCGAGGACCTGACAAATCATTGTTGGTTTTTAAATATATCCTTATTGACTGTGGAGAGGAAGGGAGAGGGAGGGAGAAACATCCGCGATGACAGAGAATCACGGATCGGCTGCCTCCTGGCACGCCCCGCACTGGGGATGGAGCCCGCAACCCGGGCCTGTTGCCCTGACCGGGAATCGAACCCTGACCTCCTGGTTCATAGATTTGAGGCTCACCCCCTGAGCCACTGGGCCTGACAAATCATTATTAAAAACCAAGTCTGTCTGCTTGTTTATCTGCCGTGCATGGATAGGGTCCAGCCAGCCTGGCCAGGGGGATCAGGGTCAATGCTTAACCACTGAGCCACCCCGGCTGGGCTGAGGCAGATCTTCTCGCCCCTTCCTTTCACCCTCCTCCCCCAGCTGCTCACACTGACTCCGGGGCTCCTTCTCGGGGGTCACCGCCCCAGCAGTGCGTCCGATCTCTCTCTAATCCCGGATCGGGGGGCTTCTGTCCTGTCGACGGCGTCACCTTTGGTTCAAGAGCCTGAGTCTTCCCTCAGCATCCGACGGCGTCCTGCAGCCGATGACAGTCCTTCCCCGCGGCTTATCGCGCGCGATCGTGTTTCCGCCGTTATCTGCGGCCGGGGAGGCTGGCAGCGCTCCACCAGCCTCTTACACGATAACATTCGTCCTCATCGCGCGGCACACGCTGGCTTCCTCGGGCGGCTTTAGCTTAATCGCGTGTGTCAGCAGCAAATAGCGGGGAGGCCCCGAGGAGCCCGGCCGGGGAGGGCTGCCGCGGGCGGCGATATGGATGTATTTAATATCTCTATTAAAAACCGCTTAGGCGCCCGGAGATATTGAACCGGATGGCAGGCGCGCAGGCCAGACCCCTGGCTGTGGCTGGGGCGCGAGCGGCGTGCCTGAGGAGGGAGACCTCGGAGGGGGCTCCTCGTCCATTCTGGGCTCCAAAGCCACGGCCAGGCCCGGGGCCCGGCAGGCAGAGGCTCTAAGGCGAGGCAGGGCCGGGAAGATAAAACCGCTTCCTTTCCTTCGGTCTGTGTGCGGTGAGCCCGTGGGTGAGTGGGCTGCACTGTTAAAATGGGGACGCCCTTGTCCCCAGCAGAGCAACCTTTCACCTGACGTTGCCATTTGTTTGTTTGTGCCCAGAATGTCCCCGTTATTTACCCGAAGGCGGGCCGGGACCCTCGGAAGGAACGCAGCAAGCGCCATGAGGCAGAGGGCCCCGAGGAGGGCTTGAGACATCAAGGGGGGCCCCTACCCCTCTTCTCTCCCCCCCCCCCCCAGTCCTGAGCTGAGAGGGGCGGGGCCGGCAGGGACAGGGCTGCTGACCGGGGACACACCTTCCAAGAAGGGGCAGGACCACCCGGCCGGCCTTGCTCAGCGGTTGAGCATCGACCTATGAACCACAGGGTAACGGTTCAATTCCCCATCACGGCACGTGTCCGGGTTGGGGGCTCTATTCCCCTCCCCCCCCCCCTCCCGGGTCCACCAACAGCAAACATAGAGTATGAGTGTGACATAGACGTCATTCTATTCATTCACTAAGATCTCAGAGATTAACTTTTTAAAAAAATATTTTGGGTTTTTTTTTGTTTTTTGGTTTTTTTTTTCAGAGAGAAAGGGAGAGGGAGAGAGAGTTAGAAACATATGGCAATCCATCAGCTGCCTCCTGCTCACCCCCCACTGGGGATGTCCCCGCAACCAAGGTACATGCCCTTGGCTGGAATCGAACCCAGGACCCTTGAGTCCGCAGGCCGACGCTCCATCCACTGGGCCACACCGGTTAGGGCTCAGAGATTAACTTTTATTAACCCACAGCAAACCCAGCTTCACCTGACTGACACAGGGAGGGTGCCGTTAACGTCCCCATTTTCCAGATGGAAAATGGAGGCCCAGGAAGTGCAGACAGGTACTCACAACGCTGCGGTGCGTTGGGGGCGGGCCAGGGGCACGTGGCTGGGCGTTCCCGTTCGCCGGGGACATTTCGGAGGGGAGGGGGGTTAGGTTAGTAAACGGGTCTGTGTCCCGCTCCAGGCAGCCCGTCGGCCCCCCTGAGGGCTGTAAAACAGGAATGCAGGCCAATCACTGCCAGATCTCCTTTTTTTTCTTTTAAAGGAAGACCAGAGCTTTAACCTAAAACCCCAATTATTATGCAGAGGCCACTGATTGAAGCCTTTTCCTTCTTTTGAAGGAGCTAGACTAGCTTTACCAGTTTCAGTCCTGACAACACCCCGCATTGCGTTAAACACAAAATTCCGGGCATTGCCTTAAAAACAAAATTCCAGCCACGGGTCAGGGTTATGAGGTGGACGGAGGAGCGGGGAGGGGAGGTGATGGGCGCGGGGAGAGAGAGGAGAGAGAGGGCAGAGAGAGTCACGTGCATTTTCAGAAAACGCTGCTGGGACGAGTGAGGTTGCTGTAGGAGGGCGTCATGCTTGCACTCAGATCCAGCTGAACCTGGAGCAGCGCGGGGTTGATCTGGGTGACACACACCTCGGGGATGAAGACAGCTGTCCATGGTGTCCACGGGATCCCGTCCACGGCATCCACCGCCCACACCCCCCGTGGGTGCGGAATCTACGGGGCAGAGGCACCCACAGAGCTAGAGGCTGTATGTGGAGCTGTGGCTGTGCAGGGTCAGCGCCCCTACGCCCCGTGTCGTTAAAGGGTCAACGATAGCCCTGGCCGGTGCCGCTCAGTGGATAGAGCATTGGCCTGCGGACGGAAGGGTCCCGGGCTCGATTCTGGTCAGGGCCCAGGCCCGGGTTGTGGGCTCCATCCCCAGGGTGGGGCGTGCAGGGGGCAGCCAGGCCATCTATGACTCTCCCTCATCATGGATGTTTCCTTGCTCTCTCTCTCTCTCTCTCTCTCTCCCCCTTCTTCTTTGAAACCAGTAAAAAGGTATTTGTGAAAAAGGTTGTGTCTGCGTGACTCTTTGTTTCTGGCACAGAAAGCCACCCAAGAGGCCGTTAGTAGCCAGAACTTCTGCCCCCAAGCATGAGCCCAGAGGCCCCCACAGCACAGCGAGAACCGCAGCCCAGGCCGAGGAGGGAGCAGACGGTGCGGCGAAGGAAAATGCACCCACACACCCCGTGGCCCTTGGCTGCACCGTGCACACCCCGTGGCCCTTGGCTGCACCGTGCACACCCCGTGGCCCTTGGCTGCACCGTGCACACCCCGTGGCCCTTGGCTGCGGGACCTCTCGGCCCTTTCCTAGGCCAGGACCCCGCACGCCTCCGGCTGTGGAATCCCTTCATCGCTCGTTCTGGGGCCTCCTGGGAAAGAATGTGGTGGAGACCCTCCTTTAGACAAATGGTGCAACCCCTCTCCCTCCTCACCTCCCCCCTCTCCCCCCATCTCATCTCTCTCTGGCTTCCTGGAACGGTAGCTTTCCCTTTCCAGGAAAGGTTTCCTTTCTCCTCACACTGACAAACGAAGCACAGACCAGCAAACAGCAGCCAACACACTAGGCCCATGGGCGGCAAACTCATGGGTCCGCAGAGCGGCACAGGCATCAGGCCATCCCGGGAGCCCGTCCCTGCGGCCACATCCCTGGGTGGCCCGGGCCCCTGGGGGCGGGGGTGGGGGGGGGTCTCTGATCTCTGCTCAGGAGTGATTTCACGCTTGGAATTTCCCCCTGGGGAGGGGGCAGTGATCTGAAGGAAACGCTCCCTCCCCCGGGGACAGTGCTGGGGGGTGGTGAGAGGAAGGGGAGGAGGAGGGGACAGTGCTGGGGGGGGGAGGAAGGGGAGGAGGAGGGGACAGTGCTGGGGGGAGAGGAAGAGGAGGAGGAGGGGACAATGCTGGGGGAGAGGGGAGGAAGAGGGGACAGTGCTGGGGGGGGAGGAGGGGACAGTGCTGGGGGGGGAGGAAGGGGAGGAGGAGGGGACAGTGCTGGGGGGAGAGGAAGAGGAGGAGGATCCCGAGCGGCTGACCAGAGGGGCCCCTTTTACGGCCTTCCTGTTTATGGCTGAGAAGTAAACAGCCCGGGAACCAGGTCGGTCGGCTCCAGAGCAGCTGGGCCAGGGCGCAGGCTGGCGGGGTGGGGGGTCCCCCTCTTTCTGGTGGGCGGTGGGCGGGGGCTCTGCCAGTCACACCAGTCTCAGGGGGCTTCCCCCCCAAAAAAACCAGCATCGTGGGAGTCCTTTTCCTTCCCCTCAGGCCACCTGGGTCCCCCGCATCCGTGGTCCTGCTCCTTCTGGGGCAGGTGGGGGTCTGTGGGCTCGCGGTCCGGTCCCAGCGGCCACACACACAGCCGGGAGGCTCGGGGTGTGGCTGTGCCTGCTTGTGGGATGCACAAGAGGGAGGGCGATGGGGGGAGGGCTGGGGGCCGTGGCCGGGTGTGGGGGGGAGGGCTGGGGGGCCGTGGACGGGTGTGGGGGGGAGGGCTGGGGGGCTGTGGCCGGGTGGCCGGGGTGGAGGGAGGGGGAGGGCTGGGGGCCGTGGCCGGGTGTGGGGGGGAGGGCTGGGGGGCCGTGGCCGGGTGGCCGGGTGGAGGGGGGAGGGCTGGGGGGCTGTGGCCGGGTGGAGGGAGGGGGAGGGAGGGGGAGGGCTGGGGGGCCGTGGACGGGTGGAGGGAGGGGGAGAGGAGGGCTGGGGGTCCGTGGCCGGGTGGAGGGGGGGAGGGCTGGGGGGCCGTGGACGGGTGGAGGGAGGGGGAGAGGAGGGCCGGGGGGCCGTGGCCGGGTGGAGGGGGGGAGGGCTGGGGGGCCGTGGACGGGTGGGGGTGGGAGGGCTGGGGGGCCGTGGACGGGTGGCCGGGGTAGAGGGAGGGGGAGGGCTGGGGGCCGTGGTCGGGTGGGGGTGGGAGGGCTGGGGGGCCGTGGCCGGGTGGCCGGGGTGGAGGGAGGGGGAGGGCTGGGGGCCGTGGCCGGGGGAGGGGGAGAGGGCTGAGGGGCTGTGGCCAGGTGGAGGGGGGAGGGCTAGGGGGCTGTGGAGAAGGGGAGGGCTGGGGGGCCGTGGCCGGGTGGAGGGAGGGGGAGAGGAGGGCTGGGGGGCCGTGGCCGGGTGGAGGGGGGGGGAGAGGAGGGCTGGGCGGCTGTGGCCCGGTGGAGGGAGGGGGAGAGGAGGGCTGGGGGGCCGTGGCCGGGTGGAGGGAGGGGGAGAGGAGGGCTGGGGGGCCGTGGCCGGGTGGAGGGAGGGGGAGAGGAGGGCTGGGGGGCCGTGGCCGGGTGGAGGGAGGGGGAGAGGAGGGCTGGGCGGCTGTGGCCGGGTGGAGGGAGGGGGAGAGGAGGGCTGGGGGGCCGTGGCTGGGTGGAGGGGGGGAGGGCTGGGCGGCTGTGGCCCGGTGGAGACAGGCCCACCTCCTGGAGAGGCCCTGCCGGGTGCAGGCCACGGCCCCCGCTCCCGGATAGGAACCCGGAGCGCTCTGCTGGCCGTGATGGACGAGACGGTGCCCAGAACGAGATGAAGAGCAGGGGCCGGGGGCGGCAAACACCAGGAGATCAATAAGCCATAATTACCCAGCCTGGTGTCCGCGGGGGCGGGGCGTCCTGCAGACAGAGACGGAGGAGAGGGTGAAAGAGAGACAGAGAAAAGAGGCAGCAAGAGCAAGGCACATGCGTGCACACACACCACACACACACACACACACACATGCACACACACGCACACACATGCAGGCACAGTGCACACCCCAGGGGGCAGGAGCGGGGAGTGTGGTGGGCACAGGCCCTCCCATGCTCTCGGGGGCGGGAGCCGTCTTGGTGGGCATCCCTCTCTGTGTGGGAGGCTCAGCCTGTTCTAACAGCACACAGCAGGGACCCCCACGCCTCTACCCACGCCAGTTCCCTTATCCAGTTCCCCGAGTCTTCCCCGCACCAACCCTGGCATTACTAATCTCTAGTAAGAACAGCATAGGGAAAAAACAAAACAGAACAGCATAATATGCTAATTAGACCGGACAGCCAAACAACCTTCCGAACGAAGCCAGGGTGCGAGGGCCGAGCCCCTTGCGAATTCCATGCATCGGGCCTCAGTAGACTATCAGAGTCCAGGCGTCACACCTGTAGAGAACACGGAGTGGCCTCTTGGATGCAAAGAGGACATTTTCTAAGGTGTCCTCCCTCCATGGAGGCCATGCACGTAGGGAGGCTGAGCGATGAGACGGTATAAATGGCGCCATGGCCAGGGTGGGTTTTTTTCTTCTTTTTAAATATACTTTTAAACATGGATTGACTTTAGAGAGAGAAGAAGGGGGAGGGAGAGAGAGAGAGAGAGATTTGATGTTACTTATGTATTCATTGGTCATCGGTTGATTCTTTTTCTTTTTAAATATATTTTTATTGATTTCAGAGAGGAAAGGAGATGAAGCCGGACAGAAACATCCATGATGAGAGGGAATCGTTGATCGGTCGCCTCCTGCACATTGGACTGAGCTCACAACCCAGGCACCTGCCCTTGACAAGAATGGAACCTGGGACCAGTGAGTCCCCAGCGGACGCTCTATCCACGGCGCCAAACCGGCCAGGGCCGTCAGTTGATTCTTGATGTTCCCTGATTAGGGATCGAACCTGAGGCCATGGCGTCTCAGGTCGGCGCTCCAACCAGCTGAACCCACCGCCAGGCCCGTTTCCCCCGCCTCCTCTCCGTCAGCCTGCCTGACCTCTGGCGCAGAAGCCCGGCCAGCGGCCTCCCGGGGACTCGGGGTACACCAGGGCCGTGGTCAGCATAGGTTAGATCCGGTCCCTGCTCCCCCGAGGACAATCAGTAGGGAGAAGATGCAGGGTGACAGTATGACCCATCCTGCAGGGGCAGGGGGGGGGGGTGTTTCTCCTGGGTCTGTCCGCCCATCCCCCGACCCAGACTCAACCCTGAAAGAATGCAGCGCCCCCTCTATCTGAGGCATCTTACAACCAGGCCAGCCTCCTGCCCCCTGCGGGCTGCCCCCGGGCTGGGGATCTGCGGGGCTGGCTGTGCAGGCCCTCCCCCAGCCCCTCTTCTGGGAAGCTCGGGGTCAGGAGCACTGGGCCTGGCGGGGTCCCCCTGGGCCTCTTCCACCTGTGCTTGCTCCCCCGAATCCCGTCTTTTCTCCCTGGGCAGCGCCGTCCAGAAAGTTCCGCCCTGCTCGGGAGGAAGAGCCAGCCCGGGACCCTTGGGGGGGGGGGTCCGTTGTGCACCCCGGTGGGCAGGTGTCCCCCCCAATCTTCTGCCTGGTGTGGGGGAGGGACTGGGAGTGCGGAGGGACCTGGCTCAGCAGGGGCTGGGGTTCTCTAATCTCCGGAAGGAGCCGCCCCTGGGGAGGACGTGCAGTCCCTCCACTCCCCTCCCTTGTTGTTAAGCTGACATTGTGACCTGGGGCAAAGTGCTGCTGGGAGGGTCTTTATCCTTATCTTCTCAGTGAGGGTTTTAACTGTGTAACTGTCTCCGCGGAAAGTTTAATTTGGAGACAATGAGACCCATGGGTTACCTTCCTCTGCTGTAGGAATTTCTGGGAAGAAGAAAAAGGTAAAGATAAAAAAAATGTTGGCCAACAAATACACATCTATCGGCAAGTGAATCTAAAAATCAAGCGAGTTAAAAATCTGAGGAACAGAATAAACTGGTGAATATGATAGAATCAGAGGCAGAGAACGGGAGTGGATTGATAATTCTCAGGGGGAAGGGGTGTGGGGGGTGCAGGAAGAGACTGGACTAAAATCGTACACCTGTGGGTGAGGACAGTGGGGGGCGGGTAAGGGCAGAGGGTGGGTGAGAACCGGGTGGAAGGGAGATGTGGGGGGGGGGGGACAATTGTAATAATCTGAGCAATAAAGATTCATTAAAAAAAAAAAAGAATTTCTGGGATTCTCACGAGAGGCGCCTGTTTTCCATTTAGCCACCTGTTTTCGGTATCACTAGAGAAAGGGTGTTTTAAAGAGTTAAGAAAGAAAAGAATTGGTGTGTGTGTGTGTGTGCTTTCACTTTGATTAAAAGGAGAACCCAGTCTGGTTTTCTGTTGAGAAGCGGGCGCCATGGTCGGCCAGCTCCCCCCTCAGGGTCCCGGACAAGCACCTGGGCTGGGTCCCTCCAGGGTCTCGAACTTCAGACCCACGCCCTGCTCGCTCTGCCGGGCAGAGACAGGACAGACGTCCACACGGGCGGGAGAGAAAGCCGTTGCATTTCTCTAAGTCGAAGGAAGCTTCCGTGGCATCACGTGGAATCCACCCTTTCCCCCAGACGCCGCCCGTGGGCTCCTGTGGTCCGTGGGGGGCGGGCGCTGTCAGCAAGGGCAGAGGGTCCTTGTCCCCCCTCCCCCCTCCCCATGGTTTCTGCTCCGGAGAAGAGGGGTGTGTGAAGGGGAGGAGGGGGGCGGGAGAGGGAGCGTGATGCAGGTCACTCAGCTCCCTGTACTTTCCCAACCCGGATTGTTCTCTGTCTTCCCAGGAAGCAGCTCCTCAGGCCTGTGGGACCTCCCCGCACCCTCCCCGTCCCCGATGCCCCAGAGCAAGGCCCGGGGCGCTGGCTGGGCCCCCGCAGGTGAGTGGGGCGGGAGGGAGGGAGGGAGGGAGGCTGAGAGCAGACCTGAGCAGGAGGCAGAGGCCGCCAGGCAGGGCGATGGGCGTGGAGTGCATGCTGGTCTTTTTCTGATGCTGTGCTCCCCGGCCCCAGGCCAGTGCCGCCTGGCATCGGGGCCCTTTCCGGAATGGTTATGTACGTTAGGGTGGCTGGGGCTGCGAGTGTTAGGAAAGCCTTTAAGGCCTTAAACACACACACACACAGAAATACACGGATCCGCTGTAAGCCTTTCGTGGAGGCGGCAGGACAGACCCGCAGGGACCGGGCGGCAGCTCGGCATTCGGATTGGCCAGCTCATGTTCCCGCTCTTCCCTCTCCCCTGGCCCTCTTTCTCACAATCCCGGGCGTGTATCTGAAGGATGTTGCTTTCTAACCCACCCTTCATTCTCCCAAATGCACTGCTCCAGTGCCCAGAACTATACATTTAAAAATATATATATTTCCTTATTGATTTCACAGGGGAAAGGAGAGGGAGAGAGAGAAACATCAGTGATGAGGAGGAATCATGGATTGGCCTCTTGCATGCCCCTTACTGGGGATGGAGCCCACATCCCGGCAAGTGCCCTGACCGGGAATCAAACCCTGACCTCCTGATTCATGGGTCAAAAACCACTGAGCCACACCAGCCGGGCATCGTGATTTCTTCAGTGCCCCCCCCCCCCCAAAAAAAAAGCTCCTGTGTGCTCTGCGCCCCTGGAACTTGACGTCCCGGTGGCCCTGATACAACCAGGGGCTCCCAGCCCCTCCCGGGTCCCACGTCTCCATCCCTGGCTTCCTCGCTGCCCTCTCGGCGCGGCCCAGTCAGCCCTCAGTGGGCTGGTTTACGGCTGCAGCAGGGAAAACCTCACCCAAGGTGTGAAATACAGTGTCCCGAGCCTGGGCCCATCTTCCCCGTCATACCCTGGCGCCAAATCGAAATCAGGGTGATTGGCGCATCCATCTCCCGGATGAAATCAGGGAGGTGCTCGCTCTATTGCGGTTAGAAGGTTTGACCTTCCCTGTGCCTTTGGCGGGTCTGACTGGGGGAGTCCCAGGACCTGTTGGGAAACGGAGCGATAATGGCCGGCAGCCGGTGCTGCTCAGTGGTTGAGTGTTAACCTATGAAGCAGGAGGTCACAGTTTGATTCCTGGTCATGGCAGGTGCCTGAGTTGCAGGTTCAACCCTCAGTGGGGGCCATGCAGGAGGCAGCTGATGGATGATTCTTTCCCATCATGGATGTTTCTATCTCTCCTCTCCCTTCTTCTCTGAAATCAATAAAGACATATTAAAAAGAAAGGAAGGAAGAAAAAAAAAAAAGAGAGAGAAAAGAAAAACAAAACCCCCAAACATTGAATCTTACTAAAGCTGGCCTCAGGTGGACACACAAGCCCTCATCTTGTTTACAATTCCCGGAGCTCAGAGAACCTGTGGGGCAGAGAGGCAATGTAGTTTCTAAAATGACTAGGCCCTGGCTGGTGTGGCTCAATGGATAGAGCATCAGCCTGTGGACCGAAGGGTCCTGGGTTCGATTCTGGTCAGGGCACAGACCCGGTTGTGGGTTTGATCCCCAGTGGGGGGGTATGCAAGAGGCAGCCCATCCATGATTCTCTCTCATTATTGATGTTTCTCCTCCCTCCTCCTCCTCCTCCTCCTCCTCCTCTTCCTCTTCTTCCTTCTCCTCCTCCTCCTCCTCCTCCTCCGCCTTCTTCTTCTTCTTCTTCTTCTTCTTCTTCTTCTTCTTCTTCTTCTTCTTCTTCCTCTCTCTCTCTCTCTCTCTCTCTCTCCTTTCCTCTCTCTCCGTTCCTCTCTGATATCAATAAAAAAAATATATTAAAAACCTTATAAAACTCCCGGGAGAGCGGCTCAGGATGGACATCCGTGGAATCCATCTCCTGGCCGCGCGGACTGGCTGTCCCTGTTGAGGGCGCAGACGGCTGAGGCTCCCCCCAAACCCTGTCCCCTCCCCCGTGCTCCCGCCGGAACCCGGAGCCCGGGAGGATGGCGGCGGCGTGCCCAGCGCCCAGCGGGTCAGGGTGTTTGGAGCAGATCCTTGGAAATTATAGATTTTTAGAACCCGAGGCTCCGGCGTGGTGGTCAGAGGGTGTATTTAGGGTAAGTGTTTGCCGGTCGGGGTTCCGTGCCTCTAATCTGAGCCCCTCACCGTATACTTAGCCCTCGCCGTGGAGCCCGCGCCCTGCCGTGGTCCCCGAGGAAGCCCAGGGCCTCAGAGGCCCGGCCTGTGCGCAGAGCCCTTTAGGATATGCTAATGTGCGCGGCTGATTATTAAGATAAATGCCTTGTGTTGGAAACTGGAGTCAATTATAATCTGTGTAATTAGCCACTGGTCAGCCTAGAAGTTATAATTTATCGTTCCCTAATTTGCATTTATTATCAAAGATATTTAATTTAAAGGAATTACAAAAAATAGCCCGATTCGGGCGGTTATGGAGACGGTGGGCGCTTAGCAGACTTCAAAACTCTCTTTCGTTGTTGTTTTTTCTGTCCTCAGACTTCCCTGAGCCGTGCACGCAGCTTCAGGCCGGAGCCCACGCCTGGGGACCACGTGCTGGCTGAGCGCGGAGCGGGCGCTCCCGGGAGGAGCCGAGACGCAGGTTTCGCTCCAGGCCCAGGGGGAGCCCTGGGGGAGCGGGGGGCGCGGTGCCGAGGGGTCCTGTGTGTTCTGGGGGGCGGGGTGGGGTGCAATACTGGGGTGTTTCCTTCTGGAGAACAATTTCTCCCAGACCAGGAGACCGGCACAGCTTTGATGCCCAGGCAGGTCCTGGTGCCACTGCATGAAGCAAGTCCCCATGAAGCAGGTCCCCATGAAGCAGGTCCCCATGAAGCTCCGTGTACTTCCCCAACGTGTCATTTCCGTGTTCCTGGACCGGATGCCTGTTCTGTCACTACCTGGGGCTCCCTCAGCCACCCGGGAGCCGCTCTCTGTATCCCCCGGGCCTCTGAGCCCATGGGCAGCCCTGGCCTCCGACCTCCTGGGAACAGGCCTTCCACCTCACACTCACCCTGTGCGGAGTCTGAATGAAGGCCACGGCCAGCCGCTGGGAGGCCGGCGAACGTGCACGCTGGGGCCAGACAGGCGAGGGGACCTGCGGAATTCCTGGGACCCGGGGGCGGCCAGAGCACCGTCGGGCAGGCAGGCCTGTGGGTCAGGCACCAGTCCATAGAAAAGCAGATTTGCTATTTTCTGGGTCACGTTGTTAATGGAGTTGATAATTGCCTGGGACACACACACACATGACGTGCACACACAAAACCCAGGTCAGGCCACACACACCCTCTCACAGGAAGATGAAGATGCCTGAGTTGTGGGAACTCCGATGTCACCTGGAAGAATAAGAGGAGGAACAAGGGGGAGGAAGGGAGTGGAGCAGCGTGGAAGGTGGTGGTGGTGGGAGGGGGCCACACGGGGAGAGGCAGGCCATCCCTCTTGGTCATCAAGCGAAATGACTCCCCAAATATGACGATAAATCACCGTGGGAATCCGTCCGACGGGAGGCCCCTGCTCCACGCTGATAATGCATCAATCAATATTTAATGTTTACACTTTAATTAATCCCCACACCGGAAGCCTGCTCTCCGTGGCAAAAACAGAGACGAGAAATAAAACAGGGTTGGGATCGGGGAGCGTGAGAGCGCTGCCCACTGCCCATCTGGGTGGCTTCCACGGGCCCCTCTGGGCCACCTGGGCCCGCAGCCTCCCACTCACAGCTGGGTGCGGGCGAGGGGCCCGGGGTGTCAGCATCCTCCCGGGAGACGGTGACTTCCTGGGAACACGCAGAACACGGATCCCAGAAAAGGCGGAGTGAATATTGGATTCTGAACGTGGGTGACATCTTCTCCCCAGAAGCCTGCAGGGCCTGATCCTTAACTCTGGGCCTGTGGTCGGCAAACTCATCCGTCCACAGAGCCAAATATCAACAGCACAACGATGGACATTTCTTTGGAGAGCCACATTTTTTAAACTTAAACTTCTCCTAACGCCACTTCTTTGACACAGACTCGTCCACGAATGATGGCTGTGTGCATGTAGGTGCTCCAATGCTGGGTGCAGAGGTGTTGACCACGGCTATAGCGACTCCTTTATAAGCACGTCCTCCTTTTAAAAAAGTATGTGAGTGTCTTTTTTGACTGATAGGAGTATTGCTGCCCCAGCTTTCTTTGCTTTCTTTTTGGGATTTAGTCAATATTATTTACATTTAAAGTAATTATTTTTTTCATTAAACCTATTTACATTTAAAGTATTTGTTGTTGTTTGTTTGTTTTTTTACATTTCAGGGCATTATACAATTACATTTTCTCATTTTCTGACCTATAAACAGATACCTTAAATGGAAGTATTTTTGTTATAATGATAACATCTTCATAGTGATTTATGCATGGTATCATTTTTATTTATTTTATTTATTTTCAAATATATTTTATTGATTTTTTTTTTTTTTTTACAGAGAGGAAGGGAGAGGGAGAGAGTTAGAAACATAGATGAGAGAGAAACATGGATCGGCTGCCTCTTGCACACACCCCACTGGGGATGTGGCTGCAACCAGGGTACATGCCCTTTACCAGAATCGAACCCGGGACCCTTGAGTTCGCAGGCTGACGCTCTATCCACTGAGCCAAACCAGTTAGGGCAGAAGTGTGTGTGTGTGTGTGTGTGTGTGTGTGTGTGTGTGTGTGTGTGTTTAAGTTATCAAATTAGGTGCATCTCAAAGGCAACAATCACACATACGGCAATTAATTCACTAAGGTGTAATTCATCAGGACGGGTCCCAAGGATTGAGGAGCAGCCAGTTAGGAGAAATCTGACGACATTTAGCAACCAACTATTTATACATCCAAAGACAGACAAACCGACCTGAACCCCCAAGCTAGAAGTCTGAAAGCTTTTGTTAAACCCTCCGGGACAGAGGAGAGAGAGAGAGAGAGAGAGAGAGAGAGAGAGAGAGAGAGAGAGAGAGAGAGAGAGGATTCAAGCCTTGACAATCTTAATCCCAAACACGGAGCTCTTTCCCGTCCGCAGCTGAACAGCCAGCAGCTCAGAGTGTCAAACACCGAAGCTCAGCTCTCTTTCCATTTCTATTTTCGTAGAATATATTTTCTCACCCCTCCCCTCTCAGCCTGCGTGTGGCTTTCAGTTTGAAGTGAGACTCTGGTGAGCAGGTACAGATGGGTCATGCTGTTTAACCCGTTCAGCCACCCCGAGTCTCCCAGACCTACTTACATTTAAAGTAATTATTGATAGGCATTTGCTCATTGACACTTGGTTCGTGTGTTGTTTTTATAGTTGACCACTGTTCTCTTCTTCTTCTCTTGATCTCTTCCCTTGCGGTTTGCTGTTTCTCTGTAGAGTTTTACTTGGGATCCCTTCTCTTTGTTCTTTGTGTATCTTATGTAGGTTGTTGGTTTGTGGTTACCCTGAAGTTTATGTATTTCATTCTTTGTCTACAGCAGTCTCTTTTAAGCCGATAGGCATCTAAGTTTGAATATGTTCTATAGGGGTTACTGTTTTACACACCCCTCCATGCTTTATGGTATTGATGTCATGTTTTGTTTATTTTAATCACACACACACACACACACACACACACACACACACACACACACACACATATATATAAAATTTCAAGAGAGAAAGGGAGAGGGAGAGAGAGATAGAAGCATCCATAATGAGAGAGAATCATGGGTCGGCTGCCTCCTGCACGCCTCCTACGGGGGATGGAGCCTGCAAACCTGGCGTGTGCCCTGACCAGGAATTAAACCATTGACCTTTTGGTTTCTGGGTCAATGCTCAACCCCCTGAGCCACACCAGCTGGGCTCAGCCATTATTTCTTTAAATAAAGTTTCTATTTTGTTGCCAATGTTTGAGCCCTTGGTGGTATCCCAGAGGTCCCTCAATCCCCCCTCGGTTTGTTAAGTCTTTCTCTCTCTCTCTCTGGTCTGATTGGTTGATTCCCATGGGTCCACCTCCCAGGTCGCGGGCCTGGTTTTCGGTGTTAGTGAATCTACCGGCTGATTCCTTCCGGTGAGTGTGTCCCGTCAGTCACCGAATCCTCCAGGTCCGCATGGCTCTTGCTCCCACTTTCTAACTCTTCGCTGCAGTCCTCCCAAGTTCCCCCGTTTCCCGCTCAAGTGTGGTGAGCACCTGCATGGCCGGTTCTTTGAGTTATTCATCAGGCCATTTCCTTATTTCAGTGTCTTTGGGGTTTTCCTGGGGATGTTTCTTGTTTCTTCCCTGGAGAGTGATTTTCCGGTCTTCTCCCTGTGCCTGACTTTGTGTGTTTGCGTGAACGAGACCAAGTAGCCGTCTCTCCATCTCGGGAAAGTGGCTTTGCACCGAGCAGGCTCCGTGGAGACCGTGTGCCGGGCAGTTTGGCAGGACGCTCGGAGCTGAGCGGGTCCCCCAGGGGCCTGGGCCCGGCCTACCGACTGGAGCAGCTACAAAAGGGGGCAGGTGTGGGTGGTCAGGTCCTTCGGGGCTGCAGTGAGCTCAGGTGATGCACCCTTGCAGGCCGGTCAGAGCCCCGCTCTGTGGGGGGCGGGGAGAGCATAGACCAGGTGCCCAGAGCCTCTGGGTCCCTGGAGAACCCCGGCAGCCCAGCCGCCTCTGTGCAGCCTCTCTCGTTGTTGAACTGAAAGTGGTCCATACCGAAGCGGCCTCTGCAGGCGCCGTGTGCCGGGCAGTTTGGGAAGGCGCTCGGAACAGCCACTCCCGGTGCAGGAGCAGAACGGGGGGCACCTGGGCCCAGCGGGCACTCAGGCCCAGGAGCAGCAGGTGGGCCGGGGGCGTGGCCGTGACCTGCTTCCGCGCCCTGTGCTCGGGCTGAGGCCTGGGCATGGAGCTGTGAGCCTGCGGGGACCGGGCAGGTAGGTGAGCCCGCATTCAGCTGTGCCTTTGGAGGGAGGTGGAGGGTGGGGACCCCGGGGTGCGTGCCTGCCGCTCTGGGGGGGACGCCCCAACGCCCCCGGGGCACTCCCCGGTTCCCAGGCTTCTCTGTCCACTCTCCCTCTTGTTTATTGTCAGACGCTGTTCCTTGAGTGCTCGGTGGTCCCGAGGGAGGAATGGATACCTGTCCATGAGCTTTTTGAGATGCATATGGGAGGGGCAGGTTGCCAATGTCTAGAGACATGTACGGTGATGACGGCGTGTGTGGTGTGTGTGTGTGTGTGTGTGTGTTTGCGCGCGCGCGCACGCTACTTGCATCTCGCGGGCAAAGGCTAAGAGATGCATCTAAGCACCTTAGAATGCCCAGGGTAGTCTCCCACAATCATTGGTCCCCAATGTCCATGGCGCCAAAGCTGGGAAACCATGCACCCAGCAATGAAAGGGGTAAAATCCTGCTATTGCAAATCTCTGCCACAGGGGGTCACTGTTGAGGATTAACCCGGTGCAGTCTGGTGACTGTCCGTGGTGGGATGAATCTCTGCTGTACAGAGTGATGCCCCTTGAGCTCTTGTCGTTCACATTGTTCACATCTTATTTCCTAAAGTTCAGCCCCTGAGCCAGGGACCCTGGGCCCCAGTTGCTTCTATTTTAGCCGGAAGCAGATCCTACGCAGTAGCGAGAGGCCCTGAACTTTGCCTCCGGAGCGAGGTGAACCCTATAGGATCACTGTTGGTCAGACTTGAGACCTACCAGGGCCTTACCACATATTCCTTCAGTGTTGCCTCCTGTTTGGTTTTGTCTTTCTCCCTGGGGAATGAGCTTGGAAAAACGGTAAACCCAGATCCTATTTTTTTTTTTTTTAATTAGAAATGTTAGGTGTGTCCTCACTGGTTTGGCTCAGTGGATAGAGCGTCGGCCTGCAGACTGAAGGGTCCCAGGTTTGATTCCGGTCAAGGGCATGTACTTGGTTGCAGGCACATCCCCAGTGGGGGGGGATGTGCAGGAAGCAGCTGATTGATGTTTCTCTCTCATCGATGTTTCTACTCTCTATTCCTCTCCCTTCCTGTCTATTAAAAAAAAAATCAATAAAATATATTTAAAAAAGAAAAGAAAGAAAAAAAGAAATGTAAGGTGTTTTTCTCTTAGTCACGCCCAGGGATTCTAATCGGGCAAGAAGAAGGAGAAAACTTGTAATTGCTATACAAGGGCGCTTTCCACAAGCCGGTTCCGGCTCTGAGGTTTGTAACCAGAACATTTTTAGAATAAAAACAGCGGATTCTCGGAAACCAACGGGAACATGGCCCCCATCTCCCTTACTCTAAGACTGACTTCTCCCGCCCCCCCCCCCCCCCAGCCCCAACCCCTTTTGCTAACCTGGGCTGTGCTTTGTCAGGATGCAAAGGGGGCTGCCTCCTCGGTCCCAGCCGGCCTGGGGCATAGTCCCCTGCGAACTTGCCTCATGCCACTGCTGTGTCGGGTAATTAAGTCACTTCAAGAGTCTGTTTCCAAATATCAGACACAAACCACCGCGCTCAGGATGTTAAAGATTAAGTCCTGGTCACAGGGAGCGGGTGGGTGTCGGGGCAGCGTGGACGCAGAGCCAGCCTGCGGAATCCAGGCCTTGCCGTGGCTGCTGCTTCTGTGCGTCCAGGGAGCCTGAGAGACGTGCTACAGCTCAGAGCGGGAACGTCTTTGGAACCGTGAGGCCAGCGGGGGACGGAGACATGCGTTTCTTCCCCGGGGCACGCTCGCAAACAGCCCCCGGGTTTTACGGGGGGACCCACGGCGTTACATACCAGAGGGGACCTCCTGCGCCCTCTGCTTTTGCCCGCGTGTCTGTCTGTCAAAGCCGAGGCACCCCATAAATCCCTGTCACATGGCCTTTCCCATTAGTAACAGAAAATGGAATTTAGGGCCGGTTTATAGGGTGACATGGCTGTGGCTGACAAATTGCCCGATGCCAGGAGCCTGTCGGAGTGCTGACTGAGTCCCACGGACGTGGTCTGCACACGAAGCGCGGGCAGCGCGGGGCCCGGGGTGCCTGGGGTGTCCAGAGGGAGGGAGCGTGGGGCCCAGTTCCCCCGCGGGGGAGACCGCTTGAAGAGACTCAGTGAGTGTGCCCCTGAGTGTGGCTTTTAAAAGGCAGTGCCCTCAGGCTGGTCAGGGCTGGAAGAATCTGCTTAGTCCTGGGACAAGAGAACTGAAATCTGGAGGACACGCAGAGACCGTTCTATAAAACCCACACGTTTCCCGGCGGGGCCTGAGGGTCAGAAAGAGGATGGGACGTGAGGAAAAGGCCTGTGGGGGTTTGTGGCAGCATTGGAAGTCTTTGGGTTTCCCAGCTCAGTGTTTCTTCCGTGATAATGACCTAAGAAACCATGCTGCCTCATCTGTTTGTAGGCGGATAAAGCTTCTAAAATCACCCACCTGCCCATCCCATCCATCCATCCATCCATCCATCTTTCCGTCCATCCATCCATCCGTCAGTCTGTCCATCTGCCCATCCATCCATACAACCATCCATTCACTTATCCATCCATCTGTCCATCGCCCATTCATCCGTGTCCATCCATCCGTCCATCCACACATCTGTCTGTCCATCCATCCATCTGTCCATCTGTCTGTCCATTCATCCAAACATCCATTCAACCAACCATCTACTCATTCATCCATCTGTCCATCCATCCATCCGTCCATCCATCCATCCATTCATTGAAAATAACATTTATTAACCATCTTTTATATTTTGGGCATTCTGCTGGGTCCTTGGGGCGAGAAGGAAAGATGTCATCCACGTCCTCAAGAAGCAGGTTACAGCACAGTGTGTGGAGTGCCTGCGGAAGGCTTGCTCAGTTCCCTGTGGGAGGGAGGAGGGGACAGGCTGGCATCCGATGGAAGGAAATCCAAGATGGCGGCACCTAGGCAGAACTTGGACACTTGGGCTGAGTTTCGAGGGCCAGGGAGGGAGGGGACCCCAATTTTGTTCCTCTTTTTCAAAATTATTCAGGTGATTTGAGTTCCTTTTCTTTTTTATACACTATTTATTTATTTTTAAAATATATTTTATTGATTTTTTTTTACAGTCTGTAGGCCTATCCACTGAGCCAAACCAGTTTCAGCTTATACACATTTTAGAATCAGCTTGTCAGTATCTACAAAAACATGGGTACTGTACTTTTTCTGTACGGTAAGTAGCAACGTCCACTCTTTTGTTCCTGGTTTTAGTAACTTGAATCCCTTCCTTTCTTTTTTCTTTTTCCTTCCTCTCTCTCTTTTTTCCTTGCTCATTCTAGCTAAAGGCTTGTCAATTGTGATGTTCTTTTCAAAGAAACAATCGTTGGCTTCATTGGTTTTTCTCTGTTCTATTCTCTAGAACTTTCCACTCTAATCTTCATTATTTGCTTCCGTCGGCTTGCTCTGGGTTTGGTTTCAGTTTGTTCTTGCTTTTGTTTGTTTGTTTATTTGTTTGTGTTTACCCCAGTTTCTCAAAGTGGAAGAAAAGGTTATTGATTTGGGATCTTTCTTCCTTTTTCACTCACAAATTTCCCTGTAAGCGCCGATGTAGCTGCGTCCCATACATTCTGGTCTGTTGTCTTTTCACGTTCATTCATCTCAACGTACTTTCTCATTTCCCTTGTGGTTCTTGTTATTGTTGTGGTGGACCCGTTGTTTCATTAGAAGAGGGTTGCTTAACTGCCACATATTTACAAAATTTTCAGAGTTATTCTGGCTACTGATTTCTAATTTCATCCCATCATGCTGAGAGAAAATACTTGGTATGATCTCAGGACGTTTGCGTTTGTTGAGACGGGTGTTGTGGCCCCGTGTACATCTGTCCTGGAGACTCCCCGGTACACTGGAGCAGAAGGCCGGTCCTGGTGGCGGCGGAATGTTCTGGAGGTGTCTGTGAGGTCCAATAGCTTGGGGTGCTGTGCCAAGCCCTCTGTGTCCTTGCCGAAGGCCTGTCTAATGGTTCCACTCGCCATGGAGAGTGACAAGTGGAAGTCCTTGCCGATCGCGGTTGACTTGTCTGTTCTTTTCTTCGATTCCGTCGTTTCTGCTTCGTCAATGTTGGGGCTCCGTTGTCAGATGCGTGCATGTTGACCGTTGTCACGTCTTCCCTTCGTATTGACCCCGTTGCCATGACGGCCTGTGCTTCTTGGTGTCTGGATAATGCACTTTTAATTTTTAAAAAAATATATTTTATTGATTTCTTTACATAGAGGAAGAGAGAGGGATAGAGAGTTAGAAACATCGATGAGAAAGAATCATCAATCAGCTGCCTCTTGCACACCCCCTACTGGGGATGTGCCTGCAACCAAGGTACATACCCTTGACCCAGGAATCGAACTCGGGACCTTTCAGTCTGCAGGCTGACGCTCTATCCCTGAGCCAAACCGGTTTCGGCTGCACTTTTAGGATCTTGGACCAACGCTGTCATCGGAAATGTCATTCCCGGCGCAGAGCAGCCCCAGTGTCCAGGCCAGTAACCACGGCCTCGCCCTGCGTGTGAAGGCCGGTGCGCAGCCACACCCCCGGGGAGAATGGCTGGCCCACTCTGAGTGTCTTTGTCCGCTGTCCTTATTGATCGGGTCAGGTGACCGCGTGCGTATCCACACCAGCTGGCCGGGGTTATTCCGGGCCAACTTGTTTTCCCAAAATAGGCCGTGTGTTTAGAATGAAGCATCGGAGACCGCCGCTGGCCACAGGCGGGAATCCAAGCCCAGCCAGGTATGAGGCCCCTCCCCCTCGGTCCGGAAACTGTTTGACAAACAAGTCTGCCCGCTGTCCCGGCCGCACCTGGTGCAGGGCTGTACCCGGCCTGGGTCGGGGTGCATGCAGGAGGCAGCTAGTCATTGCCCCTCTCTCTCTCTCTCTCTCTCTCTCTCTCCCTCCCTCCCTCCCTCCCTCCCCCCCCCTCATCCCCCCCTCCCCCCCCCCACACACACACACTCACACTCTCTCTCTAAAAAAAAAAAGACTCAAAGAGATGGGCTACCCGTCGTTAACATTTAGTAGCCTGTGAGGTGGACGAGGTCAGCTCAGGTAGTGGGGCCCCAGGAGATGAGCCCGGGCCGGCGGAGAGGGTGGGCTTGGTGGACTCGAACTGTGACCTCCTGGTTCATAGGTCTGCGCTCAGCCATGGAGCCACACCGGCTGGGCAAGAAGACGTTTTTATTTTTATTTTAGTTTATACAAATCATTTTTTTCACGAGACACGAAGGGACGTGGAGGGAGAGAGAGACGTTGATGTGAAAGCAAAACATGGGGTCAGCTGCACGCCCCCGACCGAGGAGGGAGCCTGCAACCGGAGCCGGCGCCCCGAATGGGAGTCAAACTGGCAACTGATGCCCAACCCACTGAGCCACACCGGCCAGGGCCGAGGAGATGGCTTGGAAGGTGTTCTTGGATTTATGACAAAACGGTCCCCACAGAAAGTTCAGTTAGCTTGAACCTCACACAGGGCCCTCCAAATACAATAAAAGCAGAGTACTTTCACAATGTGCGTGTGTGAGCGTGTGTGTGTGTGTGTGTGTGTGTGTGTGTGTGTGAGCGTGTGTGAGCATGTGTGTGCGTGTGCGTGTGTGTGTGTTAAGAGACCTTTTTAAAAAGTGGCATGTATGTTGAGACGTGGATGAAAATGCCATGTCTCATGCTTGCTTACAGAAGTCCCGGCGGTGAGCGGGGAATACAGACACTGTGGGCTTGTCCACATGCGGATGACAACTGAGCAGGAGAGGGGGGCGCCGGCTGGGGTCAGTACGCCGCTCTCTAGCTTCCGTGTGTGTGTGTGTGTGTGTGTGTGTGTGTGTGTGTGGACTTTTCCGTAATGAAGTGTTTCAGAGTGAAAAAAGGGAGAAGATGGTTTTCAGAGGATCCTGATGCCTCTGATGAGAGGGGGTTGCTAGGCCAACAAGGTGAGATTTCAGAAAGCGGAGTAAATGCTCAGCTCCGTTACTAACACCGGCGGGGCTCCGTGGTTGAGCATTGACCTCTGAACCAGGAGGTAACAGTTCGATTCCCGGTCAGGGCATTTGCTCCGGCTTCAGGCTTGATCCCCGGTGTGGGGCGTGCAGGAGGCAGCTGATCCATGGTTCTCTCTCATCATTAATGTTTCTCATCTCTCTCTCTCTCTCCCTCCCTTCCTCTCTGAAATCAATCAAAATATATTTTAAATAATCATAACGTACATTTTTAAAGCTACATTTATTGAGCATTTACCAAGTTTCAGGCACAGCGAGAAAGATCTGAAAGACCGATGATCTCATTTATTTCTCACAATAGCCCTGTGAACTCGGTTCTGTTATTACCCCCATCTCACAGACAAGTAAACTGAGGCCCGGAGAGGCTGAACGACTTGTCCAGGGCTTTACAACCCTGTCTCCCGGGCCCACGTGGGTCACCAGGACTTCTGCTTTCGAGACAGTTCCAGGGGCCACAATGAACCTCTGAGGCTCTCTCTCCACATATCATATTGCCAGTCTGTGGTCTGGGCACCGCCAGCCCCTCAGCCCTCACCCCTTCCCGGGGCTGCGCACACAGTAGGGCCTTTACAAACACCCTCGCTTTGCAAACGACAGTGGGCGATCTGGCAAGTATAAAGCCTCAAGTTTTAAGTAAAACGCGTTGTGATAGATAGATGGAGCCTTTCAAGCCCCAGCTTTTTTGGTCTGTGTTGCCCAATAGGGCCGCCATTAGCCTCCTGCGGGTATTTCGATGTAAAAAAGTGATTAATAATGACATAAAATCAATAATCCAGTCTGCAGTCCCACTAACCACATTCCCTGAGCTCGATGCCCACAGTAGAGAGCATCCTCATCATCAGAGAGTCGTTCGGGGCAGCACTGAAGAACTCAAGACTCAAAGAGGCCCAAAGACGCACAGCGAGATCCGGGATGCAGAACATGCTAGCACGATGCTCCTGTCTTAGTCTCGTCCTTGATTCTCTGATGCCTCCGTCCTGCTCGCCCCTTTCTGTCTTTGCCACGAGATATTAAGTGTCTTAAAGGCAAATAGCCAGTCTGTGATCTGGGCACCGCCAGCCCCTCCCCCCCCTCCCAGGGCTGCGCACATAGTAGGGCCTTTACAAACCCCCTCGCTTTCCAAACGACAGTCCCAGAGTTTCTGGCAAGTATTAAGCCTCGAGTTTTAAGTAAAATGTGTTATTATAATTTTTTTTCTTTCTTTCTGGAGCCGGCAAGCTTAATTGCATAAGGCAGAGAGATGGTTTTTACTGGAAAACCTCCGAGGACTAGTATGTTTAGTGGGAGGTGAGGGAGCGAGTGGACCTGCACTGTTTACCTTTCTCGAGGTGAGAGTGGGGGGAGGGCGTGCGGAGACCTGGGCTCACGTGGTCCAGGGAGGACTTAAGCAGAGGTTTAGGTAAGTGTGCGGGCCCCGGGGACACACGGCCTGGGCAGGTAGCAGCTGTGTAAGCCTGGGCGCAATGGGCCGCCGCTTCTGGGCTTGCATTTTTCATAATCTGTACAGTGGAGCGTGGCCTCCCAACGTCCGGAAGCATCTTTGAAATAACTCATAAAAAAAAAAAAAAAAATGACAGCAAGGCCCCGGCCCGGTATCTGAGAGCCATAGTTACCTTCCTCACCTCGTGATCCATTACTGATTCCTTACTTGTCCCTCTCTCTAGAGGGAAGGCTCCATCCCTGCTGTAGCTTTAAGGCACAATTCCCAACCTCCTGGTCCGTGCTCCGTGAAGATTGCCGAGACAATGAAAAGCTACCCTTGTTTCAAAAAAAAAAAAAAAAAAAAAATCTGCGTTAGGAGGCCGAGGAAATGCCTTTAGTTCTACTCCTGGTCAGATGCGTACAGCTCCGACGACAGCACTGTTGTCAATCAGATGCCTGGGCGCTTCTTGACTACCTCCGGGGACAGGGAGCTCGCTACCTCGCCAGCAGCTCTTTGGGGTTTGGGCCCCTCTGCTGGGCTGGCGGGCAAGCAGTGTGATCATCCTCCAGCGCACGCACCCTGCTGTGTTGCTCGGCTGAACCCCGAGTCCCTTAGTCTTTGTAGGAGCGGGGTTGAACGCAGGGAGCCTCCAGGCAGCTCCGTGGGGTTTCATGGCTATGGGGAGGGGAGGGGGGAGCGAGGTGGAAAATGAACCTAGAGAATCTGGCCATAAAACACATTACCTGCATTTACGGTCCTCGTGCCCCAAGGCCTGGGCTGGAGCGGAGAAGGAAAAACATTCCACTCCGGCTCTCGGTGACCCCTAAAGGGAACCCTCCACGGAGCCGTTTAGGACGGTAATTTGAGTCCGAGCGCAAGCACGCGTTCCCGGCCGCCCCTCCATAAACCCGGGGCCCGCGACCGTCGGCACAAACCGCTTGGAAACGCGGCCCAGAGCCCTTCCAGATGAGGACCGGGCGCGGGGAAATAAAAGGCGAGGGGCAGGCTGCTATGGCGGCCCCCGTCCAGCGGGCACGCAGGAGCCTCACGCTGCGCACAGACACCGCGGGCCGACTGCGTGCCCGCCCCAGCCGAGGCCGTTAAAACGTCAGACGGGGCGCGGGGTGGGAAAAACGCGTGGTTAAAAGTAAACATGCAGCCCCGTGGTGATTGCATTCCCTCCCCGAGAAAGCTAGAGATGGTGGGGAGAGAGAAAAGGAACCGGGAATACAGAGAAAGTCGGGGAGAATGGGCTGCAGGGCTGGGCTCCCCACTGGGTCCCCCCCACCCTCCTCCCAGCCCCCCCCCCCCGACTTTGCAGGGTGAGGAAATGGCATTATCGCCCGTTCGCGTGCCGGAGCTCAGCACCTAAGCGCCACCCTTGATTCCGTCCTTTCACGAATCAACCAGCGAGCCCTGAGCCCTGACTCTGCTCCAGGAGTATTTTAGGTTGAACCCTATGAAGTTGCCAATGTTATCGTTCCCATGACCTGGCGAGAATGGCAATTCCATATGGTTCAATCTAATTACATTTCCAATCAGCTTTCTTTTGTTTTGTTATCACCACTGTTCCACCGTTACCAGTCACTTGCCTGTACGACGTCACAGCAGCCAGTTGCGTTCCCACTCTTTCCTCCAGAGTGTACAGAGTAGAGTATACTGGAAACCACAAAATGCCACCAAAGGAAACGAACAAGGTCTAAAGAAGTGGAAAGATATACCGTATTCATCGGTCAGACGTCTCAGGAGCCTTCTTTTCAAGTTGCTCTGTAGATAGGGCGGTATCAGTTTGACGCTGTCTTAAAACTCCACCATGTGTGCGTTTGGCGGACACAGACAAGCTGATTTTTAAGTTCACACGCACACGCCAAGCGCTGAAGAGAGCCAGGTCAGCTTTGTAAGACAGCACGAAGCGGTAGGCTGCTGCTGCTGCTGGACTTCAGATTTTCTTTGGAAGGTAGTCACAAGGCCACTTACATGGCTCTAGCTCCACTCAGGAGGGTGTGGCTTTGGTGTAAAGATAGAGATGGATGAATGGAACGGAAGAGAGAGCTCAGAAATAGACACACACCAGAAACAGGATGTGTTCTGAGATTACCGAGTCCCGAGGCACATGCGCCACCTTCCACCGGTCCCCGTAGGCGGGTGGCGGGACGATGCCGATGGCCAAGGTCGTAGGTGTGGCATCTGGATGCCAGGGTGCAGCTGGCTCCTTCAGAACCACAAGGGTGTCTAAGAGGAAGTCAGGAAGGGAGAGCAGGCCTACTTCCGTTGAGGCTCTGTTGACGAATGAGTTTGCCGGCCACTGGACTAGACTAAACGTTACCGTGTAGCTGGAGGCTGTGAGGGTTAGGCAGTTGTGGCATATTGTGTGCAAAGAGGTAAAGGGCCGTACAGGACAGTGGTCGGCAAACTCATTAGTCAACAGAGCGGCAGACTGCGGCTCGCCTGCTGTAGTTTGCCGACCACTGGTCTGAGCAGATCCTCTCGGGGCGGCGAGGGGAGGAGCACGAACAGCTCTGCTGGCACAGGGATGCCCCTGGGAGCTCGGAGCTGTTGTCTGCCCCGAGCGATGACGTCGTGTTGTGGGTGTGGCTCCTTTGGTCCGTGGTCTGCCATCCCTCTGTGCCAGCACGGGCCAGGCTCCGGAATGGATGCTCACGTGTGAGCCTGGAATGTGCCGGTTAGGAACCGTGTGGGACTCCAGGGCCAAGAGCTGGTGCCTCGTTCAGCCACTCCTGCGGCTGGTCCCCATGGTTCTGGGGTCGGTGTGGTGTGCGTCTCTCCTACTTTGTTTTGTTTTTTTAACCGGGAGAGGGTAGAGAGTTGGAAACATCGATCAGCTGCCTCCTGCACACCCCCCCTACTGGGCACTTGCTTGCAACCAAGGTCCATGCCCTTGACCGGAATCGAACCTGGGACCCTTCAGTCCGCAGGCTGACGCCCTATCCACTGAGCCAAGTGGGTTAGGGCGAGTCTCTCCCATTTGAATCCTCGCTCAGCAGGTGAAGGCCGACCCACACCACAGACAGCGGCAAACCCCGGCCTCCGCACCGTCATGGGCCGCGTGAGCGTGTGGTGACAGCCAGGCGCTACCCAGGTCCCCCCGGGGTCCAGCGTGCTGTGTTCCAACAACCCAGCAATTTGCATGTTCTTCCCGGTCATCTGGCAATTAAGCCCAGTAAGTACAAACACGCTGTCATTATCCCCTAACCAGCCATCTGGACGGGGGGGAGGGAGAGAACCGTGTGTTTACGCGACAGCCCTGTGGTCATCGTGACGTCATGGAACGAGGCGCTGTGAGCGAGGAGGAGGAGGGAGATTGGCAAGAGGCACGCCCACACTGGCATGCGTTTTCTAGAAATGGCCGGAGAGGCAGGGGGATTGGCCCATGGAGCCCCCATCCGGATGGAGGCATGGAAGGCAGGAGAACCAGCCGGGTCGGAGGCAGAGCCTGAGCCTGAGCAGGCAGTTGATGTGCCGCTCGTTTATTCAGACCTTGCTCGCCCTTCCACTGGAGACCGTGAAGCACGTGTTTGTTTGAACTTCTCTCCCCTTGGCATCGGCGTCCCCAGTGCCTGCTGGGAAATGGTGATGGGACCGTGGCCATCGGGTCTGTTTACAGAGCTTAGGTTCACGCCATGGCCTGTGTGCGGTAGAAAAATGCACTTACCCTTTAGGATAGAACCACAAGTCCGGGGAGGGGCAGAAGTAGGCCTACAGGTGTTCGTATGGACAAGAAGAGAATCATTAATAAACAACAATGCGAGAACCACCTCCGTGTTTAGCTGTGAAACCTACATCCCACCTTGTCATAGCCTTGCCAGTCAACGGGCCAGACCCCCACGCCCTGGCTGGGATGCCTGCGTACAAGGGGAAACCATAGTGAACGGGATATTGGCCTGTGGCCCTCCAGCAGCAAAAAATGACAACCAGCAGAGCCCTAGCCTGTTTGGCTCAGTGGATAGAGCGTCGGCCTGCGGACTCAAGGGTCCCAGGTTCGATACCGGACAAGGGCATGTGCCTTGGTTGCAGACATGTCCCCAGTGGGGGTGTGCAAGAGGCAGCTGATCCATGTTTCTCTTTCATCGATGTTTCTGGCTCTCTATCCCTCTCCATTCCTCTCTGTAAAAAAATCAATAAAATACATTTTCAAAAAAATGACAGCCACTAGATAATAATACTAATGAATTACAATAGCAATCCAGTGCAGCGGTATTACGTGCGATTATGAGACTGCAGCTACCGTATTTCTATTCCATCTAGGGCTCTGTCAGGGACGGGGTCATTTCATACACCACTAAGAAAGCAAAAAAAAAAGCATCCAATACAGACCCCGCAAAATTGTTTTGATCATTTGATTTTGAAACGAAATGGGTTGAAAGGGCTTTTTACACGACCTTGGGCATGATCTTAGTCACATGTTCTTCGGGGGTGAGCATACGGGAGAAACACACGGAGGAGGCCCATCTTTTAGGATGCGCCTGCTGCTTCCCCCTCGCCCCTCGGCTCTGAGGCGTCAGGTCTGCGTTCGCCCGGCATCATCCGCAGCCTCCGTGCCCATCGGTGAGTCAGCATTTCCCTGAAAGGGCAGCCGGCTGTGGTTCCAGGCGTGTCCTCCCCGGGCAGTGCTGCTCCTCCTGCACATCACAAGGCATGTTCGTGGCACACGCCTTCCCGCCAGGTCTCACGTTTTACAGGCTTGGCTGCTCCCACTGAGGACGGTTTTGAAAGTTTTCCTCTCTGCAAATATTTCTGCGAATATAAGGAATCGAGTGAAACCAAATAGTCTTTTTTATTTTATTTTAATTTTTTAATAACAATGACTCAAGCGAAGAATCCTGCAAGACGAGTCAGGCAATAAAATCTTGATTGAAACGGGTTATTATAAGTTAATGAAACATGTGGGAATTACATGTTAAATATTTTCGATTGCCCCTCATAATTTTAATCAGTACCGTTTTTTTTTTGTTTTTTTTTTATATCCTTGTTCAGATCTTGTGATTAGTCCCAAGAACCATAGTTCCGTTCAGTTTTTGTGGAGACCGGGAGCGAGGCCGAGTCTGTCCACACTTCCGGGTTCCTGATGAATGACGTGTAGCGTTTGTTTCTTCTCGGCACTTCCCAGAATTGGTTCAGAATAAATTAGTGAATGGAAAGGGTGACGATCACATGTCCCCATGTAGCTAGAATGGCGTGGTTAAACGTTAAACGTTAATTCAAGCAAGATTAAACGAAAAAAGAAACATTTATTTTTAAAAAAATATATTTTATCGATTATTTTACAGAGAGGAAGGGAGAGGAATAGAGAGTTAGAAACATCGATGAGAGAGAAACATCCGTCAGCTGCCTCCTGCACACCCACTACTGGGGATGTGCCCACAACCAAGGTCCATGCCCTTGACCGGAATCGAACCTGGGACCCTTCAGTCTGTAGGCCGACGCTCTATCCACTGAGCCACACGGGTTCGGGCAGGAAACATGAACGAAGGCTGTAGGATGTGGCGGGCAGGCGTTGTTGGTTTTCATCACATCTATCACTCGCTCCCCATCTTCACCAAAAATACCCTTTTGTCCTTTGGGGAATTCTTTCTCCCATCTCCAGCCTTCAGGTGTGGGAGGCCTAGACCCCACCCTCTGCTCCTAGGGAGAGTCCTGATTGGTTCGATCTAAAGAGCGTGGCTCATGCCCTTGTCAATCAGTTTAGAGATGGGCACGTGGCCTCCTCCTCCTGTGGGCCAATGAGAGTAAGCCCCCGGGCCCGGGAGGCGGGGCTTGTCTTTTCCCGAGGGAGCAGGGGTGGTGGTTTGAGGTCCGGAGCCCCTGCAGCCCTTTTGCCACCACCCAGGAAAAGCCTCGAGCTGCCAGGGACCCGGGTTTCGGAGAACGAATTCCGCACCACGGGAGGCGGCAGAGGGAGGCAGAGAGGACCTGGGTCCCTGGTCCTATCTCAGCCTCTGGTTTCCCTGAGCCCCTCCATGCCCGGCTCCGAGAGGGAGAGGGAGTCGCCTCTGGCCTGCCCCTCCTGCCCCCACGGCAGAGGCAGAGGCAGAGGCAGAGGCCGTCTCGCTGAGGGTGGCAGCAGCCCCGAGGGACCCGCCCACAGCTCCTGTCCCACCTCCGAGGGGCCCTGGCTTCTCTCCGGACAGCGTTCCTGGCAGCCGCTGCCAGCTGGCCAGACCGGCACGGGAGACGCTGATCTCCCCGCCGGATCCGGAGCGCTGGCAGGGGCTCCCCCTGGCCTGGGCAGAGGCGCCTTTCTAGGGAATGAGGGCAGCGGACAGGCTGAGCTGGCATCGGTCCGGCCAGGGCTGGAGACGTGCCCAATTCAAGTCAGGGCACCGGGCAGAGCAGGAGGGCGGCCACGGAGGGAGGTGGCGGCAGCTGCTTCTGGGGAAACAGACCGACTGCCTCCACATCACGGACAAAAGGCCGCGGTGACTGCGGGTGCAGTGACCTGGACGTCGCTATCTCCCGGGTCTCACGGCAGCGATCTGCTGGCAGCCTGGTTCTGCCAGAACGGGTTCCTCGTGGGACATCGTTGGAAGTTGCTTGTGACAACAAGCATGCCGCCTTCCGTGGGACATTTAAAACTCCCTCCAGCTATGGGAGTTGGAAGGAGGAAGACGACGACCTTGGCTAAGAATTGAATGCAGAACAGTCACAGTGTCTTAGAATGAAAACCCGTTGAGGTTTATGGACCCGTGGCACCCCAATACATTCAATAAAAAGTAAAAGTCATGCCAAAACCGGTGTGGCTCAGTGGATAGAGCGTCGGCCTGCAGACTGAAAGGTCCCAGGTTCGATTCCGGTCAAGGACATGTACCTTGGTTGCGGGCGCATCCCCAGTGGGGGGTGTGCAGGAGGCAGCTGATCAGTGTTTCTCATTGATGTTTCTAACTCTCTCTCCCTCTCCCTTCCTCTCTGTAAAAAATCAATAAAATATATTAAAAGTAAAAGTCATGTTTGCCCCTCAGTTCCCTGGCAGGCAGGGAGTAAAGGGTACGAAGGTGTGTGTGTGTGTGTGTGTGTGTGTGTGTGTGTGTGTTCTCCCTGCCTGGCAAGAGGTTCGGTGCAGAGGACAAACAGATGGCTATGAGTCTGCCTTACACCTGCTCTAACTGGAAAGGGTGTAACCTCAGGAGATTCCGTGGAAAATCCAGCCTCGCGTCCAGATGACCAGCCACAGCCACTCTCCCCCAGTGGAGGTGCGGCAGGAGCTGTGGTTGTCCCTCAGGCCGGCAGGCAGGCTCCCATTGGCCACACTCCTTACCGTGCCCTATCGCCACATGCTTGGCTGACGTGTGTTCTGGTGGAGGATAGCAAATACACACATATTCTGCCCTGGCTGGTTTGGTTCAGTAGCTAGAGCGTTGGCCTGCGGACTGAAGGTTCCCAGGTTTGGTTCTGGTCAAGGGCATGTACCCAAGGGCATGCACCTCAGTTGAAGGCTCCTCCCCATCCTGGGCCCTGGTCAGGGCATGTGCAGGAGGCAACCAATCGAAGTGTTTCTCTCTCATCAATGTTTCTCTCTGTCTTTCCCTCTCACTTCCAATCTCTCTAAAAAAAAAAAAATCATTGGAAAAATATTCTCAGGCGAGGATTAATATATATACTATACTAGAGGCCTGCTGCATGAATTTATGCACATGTTGAGTTGGGCCAGCCTGCCCCAATGGCGGCCGATTGGGGCTGAGCCAGCCGGGGGAGGGGCCACGGGTGGTTGGCTGGCTGGCCCCACCCCAATCAGCATGGGGGGACCAACTGGGGGCAGGGCTGGCGGGGGGGAGCGGCCTCAAGAGGTTGGCAGGCCATAGTGGTTATCATAGAGACCAGTTGTTATGGTCATTCTGGCATTCCGGTTGCTGGCCTTATACATAGATAGATAGATAGATAGATAGATAGATGGATGATAGATAGATAGACAGATAGATATTCTTTAATCTAGTCTACCCATCGTATCCCTCCACCTGCTTCCTTTTCCGCCATAGCGATCCTCATGACGTGACCCATGCCGATGACTATGTCCTGTCCTCACACCCAGCATGGCTGACACTCTTTAGGGAAGGGGGGGCGGGGGGCGGGGCTCCCCGCTGGTTCCCGGCCAGAGGCCTCGCCCGGGAGCAGTGCCTGGCACACAGGACCCTGACCGCGCGGGGTGGCCGGACGCAGGTCCGCAGCCGCCCCGCGTTTATCTGTGTGGCCCCGGGCGGAACCTTCCGGGAGAAAGGCGTCTCTGTGGGCAGGGAGGGCGCGGAGCACAGAGCCGCACTGTGCCCGGGGCCGGGAGGACAATGCCGGGAAGATGGTGCGCTTGTAGCCGCCGTGTGTCCAGATGAGAGGCCCACAATGGCCGCAGTCACGGGGCGGGACAATGGCCGCGCTGTGGACGGGCTCCTCGCCCGGCACCCCGATGGCTGCCGCGAGCGCCTTTCTCTCCCGGCGCCCTTCACCCTGTGGGGCGGCTGACTCTTTCTAGAAACGGCCACCGGGGCCAGCTTCTCTATGGCTGACCTGGGGGAGTCTGAAACGGGCGCTCGGGGGCACAAACGGCCCTTATTCCTGGAAGGGGGGGGCTGTGCCTGGATCCAGCAGCCGCATCCTCTGCCCAGGCCAGCCCACAGCTGTGCCCACTTCCTCCATCACGACTCCCTTAGCCAGCCTGGCCACTGTGGCTCAGGGGCTGAGCATTGACCTAGGAACCAGGAGGTCACGGTTCCATTCCCGGTCAGGGCACAGGACCGGGTTGCAGGCTCCATTTCAGTGTGGGGCGTGCAGGAGGCAGCTGATCCATGGTTCTCTCTCATCACTGATGTTTCTGTCTCTCTCTCCCTCTCCTTTCCTCTCTGACATCTATCTATCTATCTATCTATCTATCTATCTACCTATCTATTAAGGAAAAGGACTCCACAGACATGCTGTGTGTCCCCTGTGGGTCTCTCAGGCTCTACGCCCGCCCCCTCCCCCATGTACCCCCAGCAGCCCCTGCTGACAGGCCGGCTCCGGACCCATCGACCCAGATGCGTGTCCCGCCTGCACCGCAGGGCGGCCCTGCCAGTGGCTCAGGGGGAGGACAGTGCTGTCAGGACCTGAGCCCACCTCCCGGACGTGCAGAAGGCTTTTCCCGCCACGCGTCCGTGGGCACCTTTCGGGCCCTGGAGCGCCCACTGCAGATGAAATGAGTGGGTGAGAGCGAGACCCGTGTCAGAGCCTGCAGAGCCGCCTTCCGGGCCCAGCCCACAGGACAGGCCGGTGGGGACCAGGGGAGGCACCACCAGGCTGGCCTCCCCTTCCCGTCCCCGGCAGGCGGTCACCTGTCCCCCAAGCTCCGGTCCCTCCCTCCTGCTGCCAGGCCTCCCAGGGCATCTGCTGACTTCCCATCGCCCAGCTCCCCCCCACACCCCTCGCTCCCTGGCGGGTGGAGGCCCGAAGGGACCCTGTTGAGGGGCAGCCCTCACAGCCCAGGATGTGGAGGTGCACTTGGGAGGAACCACATCCCCCCCTTTTCCAGGGAAAGTTTCCCCCCTCACCCTTCCCTCTTCGGGAGGGGCACCTCAGGAGCCGGGGAGAAGCAGATGCCAGCCCCCCTCAACGGGGAATAATGGCTCTGCTCGGTGCTTGTATTTCCCTTTCAATTCTGTATTTTTCAAAAAGGACAATAAAACAATTGTGCTCGGGGCTAATTAATGACACTCTGGTAAAAGCATCTCCTCACTGTGCCGTTTATTTCTCCATTTCTCCCAGTTAGCAGGCCTGTCCCCGGAATGAATGTGTCGTTTACACAATGCTGTCACCCCATTGTTCCTCTATCATCCTCCATTTTCATAAATCGGGGTGTTAATCCCTTAATGGCTTTTCTCAGCACAAAAAAAAAAAAAAAAAAGAAGAAGAAGAAGAAGAAGAAAAAGAAAAAAACAGCCCCATCCCTGCTCCTCTAATCTGCCAGCAAACAATGGGCCAGGCGGGGGTGTGGGGGGGGGTCAGCCCCTTCTGTTTGTTGGCCAAACAGGAGGCGCTCCCCTGCCCCAGCTTCCCTGCTGGACTCTGAGGAGGCCTCTGACCTTTGACCTCAGAGCCCAGGGAGGCCTTGGGGGTGGGGGACAGGATGGGAGAAGGGAGAGAAACATCAGATTCTTCCTGGGATTCCCGACCCCCCACCCAGGCACCTTCTCACGCACCTTCCCCTGAACCGCGGTCCCTCTGTCCCAGGACCGGCCGCTCCAGCATCGTCCGAGAACCCGCTGCAAATGGAACCCATCAGACCTCACCGACCTCCAGGACCTGAGCCTCTGGGCGAGGGCCCCCCCCCTCCCCCCCCCACTGCTCCGCCTTAAGCAGGAGAGCCAAGGACGCAGACCCGTGGTCGGCAAACCTCGGCTCATGAGCCACAGGCGGCTCTTTGGCCCCTGGAGTGCGGCTCTTCCACAAAACACCACGGCATGGGCGAGTGTGTGTTGAAGAAGTGGCGTTAGGAGAAGTTTACGTTTAAGCAATGTGGCTCTCCGAAGACATGTCCGTCGTTGTGCTGTTGGTATGTGGCTCTGTGGATGGAGGAGTTTGCCGACCGCTGACCCAGACCGACTGGGAAAGGCCTGTGGACGTGAGGCTGGTGGGCTAGCCTCTGACTCAGACACCAACATAGGTTGGCAGAGTTCGGGAGGCTTCAGGCGAGGCTGGCTCCAGAAGCTCAGGCGGTGCCTCAGGACACGTGTAGGTTGGCCCTGCTCTCGCCTTGGCGGGCTCCTCCGGACCCATCGGCCCAGACGCGTGTCCTCCCCGCACGCAGGGCGGGCCCTGTCGGTGGCTCAGGGGGAGGACTGTGCTGTCAGGACCTGAGTCCACGTCTCGGACGTGCAGAAGGCTTTTCACGCCACGTGTCCTACGTGGGCATCGTTCTCTCTTATCAGTGTTTCTAACTCTCTATCCCTCTGTAAAGAAAGCAATAAAATATATATTTTTAAAAAGATTTAACCACGCTGTGTCCTCGCTGTCCTAAGGTGCGGCTCTCCTGGCTGAGCTTCCCAACCAAACCCTCCCGAGGAGACGGAGAGCGAGCGAGGGGGTGCCAGGGTCCACGGAGAGGAGCGGGAGGAAGCTGGCAAACGCTGCCGCCGCCCAACGCTGCCCTGTGGGGGCGGGCGCTGCGTGTGCGCACGGTGGGGAGCGGACACCGGGGCCAGATAAGGCAGCGGCGGCCCTGGGAACCGGGGATCTTGGCTCGGCAACAAAGGGGGTGCCGGGCGGGGGAGTTCCTCGCCAAGAGGCGCGCGTGCCACCTGTGTGTGGGCTGCAGCGAGGACTGCACTTGACCTTGGCCCCTTCGCTCCACTCCTTGGAGCATGGCTGCCTCCTCCCGCTGTTAGCATGGGCCTGTGTGCGCCCCCCTCCCCCTGTTCTGAGGGCACCCGCCACACCACCAAGGCCGTCCTAAGCCAGTCTGCCCTGAGTTGGACGGGCACCTTTTCCCCCCCGCGGATCTGCCCAGCAGGGGTTCTCTGGGCAAACCAGGCGCTGTGCCCAGGTGCTTCTCCTTTTACAGCGCCCCCCACGGAAAGGGCGGAGGCAGGTTCCTGAGTGGAGGAGCTGGGGATTAAGAAATAAAAGAAAGAAAGAGACAAGAGGCAGAAATAGATTCATCAGGCTGGGTGCCGCCGGGTGGGAGGCCGTCACTCTGATGGAGGGACAGTCAACCCCCCAACCACAGTGAACACAGGGCACTTATTGATCTTCAGAGGGGGGTTTCAGGTGCAAGGAGTTTTGGGTGTGCCCAGGGCCCATCCATTCCCTTATTCCTGGGATTTAGCAAATCAAGACCTGGGTAAGTCCAGGTCCTATTCGTTCCTCATTCCAAGCCCCTGGATAAAGATAAGAAATCCATACTGATCACAGTCTCCCACGTTTTGGGAGGCTGTTTCCGGGAGACGGCCATGCCAGTCACCTGGGACCCAGCTGACATTGATTTAAAGGTCACCCATGGGCATTCCCAGGGGGCCCTCTACACCCAGGGGCCGTGCAGAGGTGCCTCGAGGACGTGGGGATGGCAGGGGGAGCAGGGAGGAGCCACAACCCAGGGAGCCACTTGAGCCGAGAGGAGGGACGGAAACACCGCCACGCGGGCCGGCCACGGGGTTGTTTGTTTATGGGGATGTGATCATCCGTTCCCCGTGGACGGTGTATTTGCCCCGGCAATCCATCCACCTGCCTAAGGAGGAGGCCCTAACAGGACAGTTCCTCCCGCACCCGCGTCCCCGCGTGATCCTGCCGCCGCCGAGAGGCGTCCCCCGGGCCCCGATCCATATTTCATGAGCCGATGGCGCGGTGGCCGTTTGCCATAACGGCCGCGCCGGGCGGCCCGTGGTTAACGCTCGCACCGTCACGCATGGAATCGAAATCAGCCCCTTCTCCTTCCATTCATCACGGCGCCCCCGACGTGCGGGCGATGATGGTATCCAAATATTATTAAAACTCTGAACCCTGTCCCCATAAATTACGGCCGATCGGCCATTAGGGGAACGGGATGGATGGGCTCGGTGGCCGCCCGGCAATTATGTGCTTAAAAGGAAGCGTGGCCGAGCATTCCCCCCGGTAACGAGGAGCGGGGCCCGGCCGCGTTGGTGACGGCCCTCGGAGCCGCCCCGCGCGCGGGCAGGTCAAGTCAACCTCAGCGCCGGACGGTTATCTGCCCGCGGAGACCGAACATCTGTTACGAAGTCTGTGCAGGCATCCGGGCAGCATGCTGGAAACCCTGTCCACTTCAAACACTTGGCGTATCCCGCACGCCGCCCCCCCACGCGCCCTGACGGCAGCCGTCCGCTTTGAAATACGCCCCGGCCCTCCTCCCCCGGCCCCTGTCTTTCATGTGCCCGCAGCTGCCAGACGCGCCCGGGAACGTCTGGAGGCCTCCATCTCTCTCTCCGCCTCTTTAAGTCATCATCATCACTTGGCTTGTGGAGTTTTTGTTGTTGTTGTTGTTGTTGTTCTTTGCGTTTATTAGTTGTTCAAGGAGGACCGCACGTGGGGCGGAGATAACATACAGTTGGAGAGCAAGGAGGAGCCCCCGCAGCCCTTGGATGCCTGCAGGCTGGTATGGCGTCCAGGAGGGAGCCAGTTCCTGGGGAAAAGGGGTGGAGGGCGGGAAGGGGGAAGGGGTGTGAGGTGAGGAATACGTTTTTCAGGCTGACTTGGTTCCCCGGACCATCTGTGGGTCTTGGCATCCTGGGGAAGGAGGGAGAGGGACCTGGGAAGTCAGGGCAGAGGAACGGGGAACAGCCAGAAATCAACGCTGTGGGGCTAGGAAGTGGTCAGAGCCGGGGCTGGGCGAGACGGCAGGTGGAGGGCACTGGGGCGGGGAGATGGCCCTGCAGGCACCCCCTCCAGCTGACCATTTCCAGACAAGAGGCACCAGCATGCCCCCACCCCCTGCCCCAGAGAGATGCCCAGCACCCTCTCCCGGCTGCAGAGTGGGGCCAGGTCCGCGGAGGAGGCGGGGCGATGGTCCCCTCTGATTCCTTTCTTCTCCGGAAGAAGGAAATCTCCCGATCTGGGCTGGTGGCAATCGAAGCATCTCGGAGATATATGGCGTCTGGACTGGCTTCAAAGTAACGCCGGGCGCGGCAGGCCAGGCGCGGCTGCGGATGAAACGGAGGAGCCCAGAGCCAGGATAATGGTTGGACTCCGGCAATGGGCAGGGGGGCGTGGGGAGGAGGGCCCGCCATTCTCCTCGCCTCCGATTGCATCTACCATTTTCCGTGATGAAAAAAAGACCTCGCGGAGCAGAACTCCTTTCTGGCGGGAGTGACCCGCCCTGCTCGCCAGAGCCCGTCTCCCCGCGGCTGCGTTCGAGGGGCGAACACACCGTGAACAGAAGCCCAGAGGAGCGGGTGGTGGAGTCTGGGGGACTCTCTGCTCCCCCTTCCCGTAAACACACGGCCCAGAGAAGCCTCTGGAAGCGTGATTCCTCAGGCACCTGCCCGGCAGCCCACGGGCACTTCCTAGGCCCAGCGGGGCCTTCCGATCGGCCCTCACTGGGCCTAGCCGGCTTCTCAGGCCCGCGTCTCACTCTGTCTCCTAGCCCTAGCCCTAGCCCTAACCCCAACCCTAACCCTAACCCTACCCCTAGTCCAGTGGTTGGCAAACTCCATTCATCCACAGAGCCAAATATCAATAGGACAACGATGGACATGTCTTCGGAGAGCCACATTTTTTAAACTGAAACTTCTTCTAACGCCACTTCTTCAACACAGACTCGCCCAGGCCGTGGTGTTTTGTGGAAGAGCCACACTCCAGGGGCCAAAGAGCCACATGTGGCTCATGAGTCGCCGTTTGCAGACCACTGCCCTAGTCCTCACCCTAACCCTAACCCTAGCCCTAGCCCTAACCCTAACCCTCACCCTCACCCTCACCCTCACCCTCACCCTCACCCTCCCCCTCCTTCCCACCGGAGCCTGGCGGGAGAGTCGGGTGCAGTGATGGAGGAGGAGAGGCGGACACGGGAGCAGAGGCAACAAGAGTGGTTCTGGGACTTCCCTCCCCGGGTGTTCTTTCCCCTCAGGGGGGTATGGGTGCCCGTGAGGTGGCCTTGGACCCCAACTCTCTTCCCGCGGGAGGTGCCGGGCCGAAGGCAGCTGGAGTGCAGGGGGAGAGGCTGCAGTGGACGGGACCAGGCCCCTCAGAACACCAGCCCAGCCTCCTTCCCGCTCTCAGACGGGCTGCACTGACCTGGACACCAGAACTGAGTCTCATTGGCTCGCGCTGGATCCCATGCCCGTCTTTCCCCGCCAGGGAGTTAATGCACATCGGCCAGCGTGGCCGATGGAGTTCGCAGCCGGAGAAGAGCTAGAAATGCCCCCTCTCTGAAAATCCCCCCAAGACCCCCCGTTACCCACGCCTGTTAGGGTTACGAAAGGATGCCCAGCCCTAGCCGGTTTGGCTCAGTGGATAGAGCGTCGGCCTGCGGACAGAAGGGTCCTGAGTTCAGTTCCAATCAAGGGCACATGCCTGGATTGCGGACTCATTCCCCAGTTGAGGGTGTGCAGCGGAGGCAGCTGATCCATGATTCTCTCTCATCATTAATGTCTCTATCTCTCTGTCCCTCTCCCCTCCTCTCTGAAATCTAAAAAAAAGAAGAAGAAGAAAGAAAAGGATGCCCATTCATTCATTCCCTCCGGAGAGCTTTGTCCCTTTCTCTGACCTGAAGCACCCCCCGGGGACCGCTGGACAGAGAGGTCAGCAAAGACAGCCCCGGAGCATCCCTGTGGGCCGGCCTCCCCCCGTGGGCGCACACGGCCGCCCCGTCGCCGGCGCCTCCGAGAAGGGCTGCTGGTTGTCATCACCCAAGATCACCCTCCTCCTCCTCAGGAGCGAGCCTCTCTCCTCACCATTTCCTGTCCCCCCACCTCTCTCTAATTTATTGCTTCTGCTTATGATGCGAGGTTAAATTCCTTCCGTTCATTTTCTTAAAAACATAGACGTAGGCCCGCCCTCCCCCTCAGGTAACCACGCTGGTCTCTGCCCCGCGGGCGCTGAGGAGGAGGGCGGGGGGGGGGGGGGTCCGCCCAGCGTGGCCTCCCGCGTGGCCATCCTGCGTGCGCTGGGCAGGCTGTTCTCAACCCAGCACTCTCCCAGGGGCCCCCAAAGAGAGCATACCCCCCGCTCCCCCAAGCTACGGGGGGGACGTGAGGCTTGGTCTCAGCATCCATCCCCAGGGTGGGGCGTGCAGGAAGCAGCCAATGGGTGATTCTCTTTCATCATGGCCGTTTCTATCTCTCTCTCCCTCTCTGAAATCAATAAAAAAATATTTAAAAAAATTATCCTCCTCCCACCCCCCAAAAAAATTAGTGCAGTTGCATCTAGAAAGTTCGAGTTAACGTAGGCATTTCAGGGCGGAACATTTCCCCTTGCATGTTTTGTCTTGGTGTGTGTGTGTGTGTGTGTGTGTGTGTTTTAAGCGGACAGGCTGACGTGTGCCCGGTCTTGGGCCCAGCCAACGCAAACCTGAGTCTCCCCTGCTCAGCACGCTTTGAGGATTTTGATCTGGGGTCAGGCGGGGAGCCTCAGGGACGGGGCTGGTGCTTTGACAGGCGCTAACCAGCTGGCCGGGGGCCGCGGGAGCCAATGTTTTCCCTCCTGCCCTGGGAGGGCCCACGCCTAAGGCAGGAGGCACTGATGGGGGGTGGGGGGTGGCTTGGGGACTCACCTCCCCGGCCTCGGCGCCCTCTGGTGTGGCCCGGGACACGGGTGGCACTCTGCTTGTGAAGTTGCGGCGGGAGGCAGATGCAAACGTGAGGGTGAAACTCCTGGAGTTCCTGGACCAGAGTAGTGTTTGGTGAAGCTGATGATGACAATGATGATGATGACGATGGTGATGATGGCGACAACCAGGAAGATGACTATAGTATTGACTGGCCTTCTTCTTTAAAAAAAAAAAAAAGAAAGAAAAAAATATATATATAAAATTGATTTTTTAACAGAGAGGAGGAGAAAGGGATAGAGCGTTAGAAAACATCGATGAGAGAGAATCATTGATCAGCTGCCTCCTGCACACCCCCCACACCCCCCCACTGGGGATGTGCCTGCAACCAAGGTCCATGCCCTTGACCGGAATCAAACTTGGGACCTTTCAGTCCGCAGGCCGATGCTCTTTCCACTGAGCCACACCGGTTTCAGCTTGACTGGCCTTCTCTTCAGGACTCCAGGGGAGGTACCCATCACACCTCACTGTCCTCCAGGTTCTCCTCTGTGCCTGGTATTGCCACAGCCCAGGATCCAGGGCCGTGGCTGCCTGTGGCATTCCGGCCCCCCGCCCCCCCCCCCCATCCAGTCTCTTGTCTGAGCCTCCCCTGGAGAGCTGGGGGGGGGGTGGGGCGCACAGGGAGGAGGGATGATGGATAGAACATCTGGCGAGCTGCAGGTGCCTCCTCGTCTACCCTCCGCCTGGGCGATAATAGATGATCTAATCTGTCTCCCGACAGCACTTCCTCCTCCGCGCAGGTGACAGAGATGGAGCGGCCCCATCCCTCACCGGCAGCGGCGGGGCTTCCCGGGGATGGTGCCGCCATAGCCCGCGGGCGGCGTCCGGGAGGCGGCCACTCCGCTGCTCGCAGGCACTGCCTCCGCGTGGGGCCTGTGGCCGCTGGACCGCCCGCCAACGGCAGGGGCCTCTGGCCGCGCCAGGGGAGGCTAGAAGCTTCTAGTAGCTTCCGGGACAGTCTGTCCACTTCTCTCCCCTCGCTGTCCAGGGGCATCTCTTAGGGAAAGGGGCACAGAATGCTCTCCCTGGTCCTTTAAAAAACGGTCTTGTGCTGAAGCAGGTCAGGTTTGCAAAAATAAGTAAATAAATAAAATAAAATAAAAATAAAAAAGCCACAGAGAATATCTCCATCAGCATTGGGAGACCTGGCCCTCGGGTCCAGAAGGAAAATATTGCAAATAGACACAGCGGAATCAAACTTGGGGTCTTTCAGTCGCACTGTACGTGCGCACCCGCAGGTGGTGTTTGTGGAAGAGCCACACGCCAGGGGCCAAAGAGCCGCATGTGGCTCTGGAGCCGTGGTTTGCCGACCGCTGATCTAGCTACACCTGGTTCTGCGCCCGATGGCATGGCCGGCGGAGGCAGGTGAGGGGCGGGGGGAGGGCTGCCTTGGTTCTTGATCCCTGTGAGCAGCCAGGACCCATCCTGGGGAGCCCCCTCCGCCCCCCACTCCCTCTGGCTCAGCCAGAGAGGAACTGGGCCGCGGACCAGGTAAGCGTTTAAGCTCCACATGACCTCATGTTTGTCAGAAGGTAATTCTGCCTCTAAATTATTTGCAAATGTTCCCCACCTTCTCCCCTCCCCACCCCCACATCTGCTTTTAGGGTTCAGAGCCAATTTGTAGTAAGCAAGAGCAGTTTGATCCAGATTAAAAGGTGCAATTAGTCTGTCTGCCTGGTAAACCCAAAAAGGCACCAGTTATTGTCTTTGGGACAAAGGGACACGTCCCGGGGGGACAATACGGCCGCCGCCCTCAGAGCCTGTGATTTACCCAGCACGCCCTGTTCGGAGGCAGAGCGGCCCTCGAACCCGAGCATCGCCGTAGCAGGCCCTGCTCTAGCGGGGTTCCGGGCACCCCAGCGGGCAGGGCGGACTCCCTCGCTGCCCAGAGAGAAGGGGCTCCCTTCCTCCAGCCGCGGCCGAAGGCTGCTTCCCCGGCAATGTGCCATGTGACCGGGAGACGTCGGGGTTCATTTCCCCCCACATCTCAAGACCCGGCTCTACCGGCCCAACCACGAGAGACGCAGGGACCCAGAGACTCTATTGTATTGATTGTTTTTCAGAGAGGAAGAGAGAGGGATAGAGAGTCAGAAACATTGATGAGAGAGAATCATCGACCGGCTGCCTCTTGCACATCCCCCTCCCCCCCAACTGGGGATGTCCCCGAAACCAAGGTACATGTCCTTGACCGGAATCGAACCCAGGACCCCTCAGTCCACAGGCCGACGCGCTATCCACTGAGCCACACTGGTTTCGGGTCTTCCTCGTTCTTTTTTTGTGTTTTTTTTTTTTTTTTTTCCTGAGTTGGCACACCTGTCAGCAGGTGAAGGGATGGAGTTCTCGGGGTACAATGAAAACGATCCCCCACTTCTTCCAATCCTCGCAGCTGTGTCCTGTGCTCCCTCCTGCCCAGCGCATACCCAGCGGCTCCCGTGGCCCGGCTTTCCCCGTGGATGTCAGTGCAAACCAGACCCAGCGCCCCCTCCTCATGGCCCCCAGAGGGTGAAGCCCCGACTTCCTGGAGCGGAGCAGGTCCCAGAGCCCAGCGGCTCCCTCCCCGCCTCCCCGCAGCCCCCGGGAGGGAGGAGGGGCGAGGGGCGCAGCAGCTGCCCGGCGCTGTAAACAGAAGGGGAAGCAGCGGCCAGCAGCACCCGGGGCCTGGGCACGGGGCAGCATGGAGAGGGCGACAAGCTGCCACACAGAGCCCCATTCATCGCCATCCGGCTTGGCTCCCGGGCCGGCGGAGAGCTGTGCCGGGGCGGGGGGGGGGGGGGAGGGGGGAGGGAGGAGGGGACCGCCAGCTGCTGGGCGGGAACCGAGCTTTCTGGGAGGGGGGCGCCTTTCAGGGCGGGGCGCCCGGGGGGGTGCGCCCGTGGCGGGCTGGACAAGAGCTGGGCTTCCAACCAGCGAGGGCTACTGAGGATGATTTCAATGTCTGTTTCCCCAACTGGACTAGAAAGGGCCTGGGGAGGCTGTGTCTGCTTAGCCAGGAACCTGACACACACCAGGTCCAATATTTGTGCCTAGTTCCCCAGCCCATAGTCCAATATCTGACACACAGTAGGTCCAATGTATGTGCCCAATACCCCAGCACAGAGTCCAATATCTGACACACAGTAGGTCCAATGTATGTGCCCAATACAGAGTCCAATATCTGACACACAGTAGGTCCAATGTATGTGCCCAATACCCCAGCCCATAGTCCAATATCTGACACACAGTAGGTCCAGTGTATGTGCCCAATACAGAGTCCAATATCTGACACACAGTAGGTCCAATGTATGTGCCCAATACCCCAGTACAGAGTCCAATATCTGACACACAGTAGGTCCAATATTTGTGCCTAGTTCCCCAGCCCATAGTCCAATATCTGACACACAGTAGGTCCAATGTATGTGCCCAATACCCCAGTACAGAGTCCAATATCTGACATACTGTAGGTCCAATGAACCCTGGGGCGAACAGGTGAATGAACCAGGAAGGAGCCCAGGGGGCTGTGTACCTGCCCCTCTCCTGTGCTAGTCCAGTTCTCCTGTGTGCCAGGCCCGGGGCTGGGGCGGGGGGGCAGAGAGGTGGACAGCTCCCCACTGCACTGCCCTCCTCCTGGGCTGAGCCCGAGCAGGATCTTGTCCCACCTGCCCCTCCACCCCCTTCTGGTCCTCCACCCCTCCCCGGTCCAGGGCACAGTCCCAGGCTCCCAGGGCGACCGTCTCTCTGAACTAACCCATCTCCGCGGCCTGAGCTCTCAGGCAAGACTCTCAGGCCCCCAAACACATGGGCCCGAGGGCAAGCCCCCTCCCCGGAGCTGCTCGGGGCCCCGGTGCACCCAGGATTCCCACGGGGTCCCCAGGCCCCGCCTCTCCCCATGTCCCCCGCGTGGGCCTGCGCCCGCAGCGGCTCGATCCCCCGCTAACTGCATGAGAAATCGCAGCACGTTCCCTCTGCACAGCTCCGGCATGCATCTCTGTCAGCGCCGGTTTACGTTCTGGGATTGAACTAATTTGTTTCCCGGTTGCTCCCGGCTGCAAACTTCAGGCTGAGCAGCTCGCCGCCCTGTGTTTGCAGCTCAGCCCCTCCACCCCCACCCCTGAGGCCGTCCCCTCCCCAGCTAACCACATCCGAGGGAGATTAGCGGGCCTGGACACTCTGCTACCGTTGGGAGTGGGGGTGCAGTTGGGTGGGGGGGGGGGGAGTGAAGCTCTGATGGTGCATGAATGGAGGTGGCCGGCGGGGCGGGGGTGGGGGTGAGGTGGGGGTGGGGTGGGGGTGGGTGGGTGTGGGTGGGGGTGGGGTGGGGGTGGGAAGTTGCATGGTCAGTGCTCGGAGCCGGATCCGACCGCAGGCAAGTAGGAATGATCCCCGCTGAGTGCTGAGCCCCAGCACTGAGTTAGCTGCTGTCCACACGTCACACTGCCCTCTCTTCCTCCTCCTCTTCACATAGCTACCGTGTTTCCCCGAAAATAAGACATCCTCCGAAAATAAGACCTAGGGCAAGGAAAGATGAGACATCCCCTGAAAATAAGACGTAGCGCAACTTTGGGGGAAAAAAATTAATATAAGACACTGTCTTATTTTCGGGGAAACAGGGTATCAACAATCGAATGTAAAAATAAAAGAACAAGGAATCTAACGAACAAAACAAACTGTTTAATAAGATAGAATTAGCGGCAGAAAAACACGAACAGACTGACACATCTCACCAGGAAGAGGGGGTGTGGGGGCGGGAGATTAAAGAGGTCTTACCAGTGGGCACAGTCGGTGGGGAAGGCCTGGGGCTGGGTGGGAGCCTGGTGGAGGGGGACCACGGGGGGCAGACGGGGGAAATAGCTGCCATACTCTCAATAACGAGGTTTTTAAAAAAGAATGTGTGTCCTTCACCAGTGCTCCACGGGCCTCCCGGAGCTCCGTGCTTCCAGGCAGCTCCCGCGTGCAATCCCCATCACGGCCCGGAAGTGGGGGGAGGCTTGGCTCCCGGGGCCCTGAGCTGGGAGACGCCTCAGGGCGGTCCCCCGGGGGTGCCTGTGGGGCCTGTTGTCATTTCAAAGCGACACAGCACCATGGCGCCCCCGCAGGGCTCCCCAAAGGCCTGGGGATCAGCCTACACGAGTGCCCTCCTCCTCCACAGAGTCAGCAGTTCCGGCTGCGGGAACGGTTCTTTTTAAGAAAAGAAAAGGCGCCAAAACTGGTGTGGCTCAGTGGATAGAGCGTCGGCCTGCAGACTGAGGGGTCCCGGGTTCGATTCCGGTCAAGGGCATGGACCTTGGTTGCGGGCACATCCCTGGTGGGGGGTGTGCAAGAGGCAGCTGGTCGATGTTTCTCTCTCATCGACGTTTCTAGCTCTCTCTCCCTCTCTCCCCCTCTCTATAAAAAAATCAATAAACTATATTAAAAAGGAAAGAAAAGGCATTCCGCCTCCCCACGGCCAGGTTCTCCGGGGCCTGGATGTGGGTCCGGAGAGGGACAATGAAGTCGCCCTGTGGCACCAGCTCGCTGTGTGGCCTTGGGCAAGTCCCTGTCTGTCTCTGAGCCTCAGCGTATCCACGGGCAGCAGGGAGAAGGGTGTGGAATAGGGGCTCCGGCCTCCAGGTTCCGCTCTGCCCCCGGGGGAGCGGAGGGGGGTGGGGGTGGGCGACGCCATCAGGAGAACGGCACCCAGAGGCCATTCAGGGGGGCAGCTCCCCGCCCGGGCCCTGAGCGCCCCTGAAGGAGATGGGAACGGGGTCCGGGTCGGTGAGAGCGGAGGGCGGCTCCCTCAGGGAGGGAAAGAGGGGGTTCCTGAGCAGCGGGGTGGGGGCCCAGACGTGGAACCCAGGGAGACGGGCCTCAGGAAGGGGTTCCGGTGGCACAGAGCCCTCACATCAGAGCATCAGGGCATAAAGGAGTCGGCAGCTGCCCTCCAGGGCCTGTCGCCTCCCGGGCCTGGTCGGGGGTCCCGATGGGTACGGTCCCAGCCCTCGCGGCCGGAAGCCCTCCTTGGCCTCGGATGCTGTCTCCCCGCGCCTCCCATCGAGGCCTGGGGGTGATTGCTCCGTGGCCACGCTCGGCCCGGCGTGCGGCTGGCAATCAGCTTAGGGCTTACCCGTGCTGAGCGGGGAGGGAGGCCCAGGGGCCGGGGGCCATCGCTCCTGATGAAGAAAAATCGCCCCCCCCCCCCGCAAGGGGTCCCCGCATTCCCCAAGCAATGTAATGTCATCTGGGGTGACTGGTGGGCCCGTGAGGCCCTGTGATCCCGGGAGCAGGCGTCGGGGCCGGGGAGGGCCTCGGTGGTGGTGGTGGTGGTGGTGGTGGTGGTGGTGTTTCTCGCCCAAACCAAACAGAACCCCCCTCCGTGGGCCCGAGCTGCCGCCATCTGTGCAGACCCCCCCTCTCGCCATCCCTGTCCCCCGCGCCGCAGAGCAGGCCGGCCGAGGGGGACCCCGAGGAGTGTCGCCCCAGTTCTTGTTTATAAAAACAAACCGGCCGCCCGAGACCCACGAGAGGAATTTACACGGAGCAGCTGCACAAGCAAGCGTGTGGGGCCGGGCGCCGAGGGGCGGGAGGGGCGGCGCTGGGA
>OY882872.1:2618808-2673808 GCA_963693515.1 Pipistrellus nathusii
TTCAAACAACACCAAACACAAGTTGTGTTCTCCACTGACGGCTGTATTATTTACTCATCGGTGTCCCGTTCAGAGCACAGGGCCTGCGCTCCTTGGAAAATAAATGAAAGAACAGCAATATTGCTCTCCCTCCCCAGCGCGCAGCTGTCCGCGGGCCTCCATCAAGCCGACAGTGCTGCCCAGGCCAGTCCCCGTGTCCCTCCATGGTAGATCTCTCTCTCTCTCCCTCTCTCTCTCTCTCTCCCCCTCCTCTCTTTCCCTTCTCTCTCTCTCTCTCTCTCTCTCTCTCTCTCTCTCTCTCTCTTTAAAAAAATATATATTTTATTGATTTCTTAGAGAGAGAAAGGGATAGGGACAGAGAGCCAGAAACATCAATGAGAGAGGAACATCGACCAGCTGCCTCCTGCACACCCCCCTCTGGGAATGTGCCCGCAACCAAGGTCCATGCCCTTGACCGGAATTGAACCCGGGACCTTTCCGTCCACAGGCCGATGCTCTGTCCACTGAGCCGCACCGGCTTCGGCAGATGTCTCTTTATCACGCCGTCTGCCGGATGGACCCAACTGCTCGCTTTGTGGGCTCAACCGCCGCCTTGATCCGTTGGTGCGAATGTTTTTAGTTTGTCTGAAACTTAAAACACATTTTCCCCGAGCGCCTTTCTCCCTCTTAATTTTTAAACGCGTGTATTTTAAGGAAAATTTAGCCCATGTGTTTCTCGTTATCCCCGACTTGTTGGCGCTCAGCGCATCAGCACGTTGCTTTGCAAAAGCCGTCGGCTTTCCACGCGGACTCCCGAGGTCCTGGTTGGTTCCCTTCGGTGGCCCAACTGGTTGGTTCCCTTCGGTGGCCCCCCTTCCCTTCCTTCTGCTCTTTCCTTTTATCTTATTGCTTCCAACGCGCACCTTCCTCAGAAACAGGACGCTTTGTCCCCGGCAGTAGGCAGGCTGGCCGGCCGGCCTCTCGTAGGAAAAGCTGACCCAGACGGGGGCTCCTGCTCCGTCAGTCCCGCCTCGGTTCTGCCCCTGGGAGAAAGGAGCAGCCTGCGGAGCGGGCCGAGTTCCCACCGCCTCCTCTAGGCCCGCGGTCGGCAAATTGCGGCTCGCGAGCCACATGTGGCTCTTTGGCCCCTGGAGTGTGGCTCTTCCACAAAATACCACAGCCTGGGCGGGAGAGTCAAGTTGAAGACGTGGCGTTAGAAGTTTAAGTTTAAAAAATTAAACTCATTAGCTGGGACCTCAGTGGATAGAGCGTCGGCCTATGGACTGAAAGGTCCCGGGTTCGATTCCTGGTAAGGGCATGTACCTTGGTTGTGGGCACATCCCCGGTGGTGGTGGTGGGGTTGCAAGAAGCAGCTGATTGATGAGTCTCTCTCATCGATGTTTCTAACTCTCTATCCCTCTCTCTTCCTCTCTGGGAAAAATCAATAAAATATATTAAAAAATTTTTTTTAAACTCATTAGTCAATAGAGCCAAATATCAACAGGACAACAATTGACATTTCTTTGGAGAGCCACATTTTTTAAACTTAAACTATATAGGTAGGTACATTGTTATTAACTTAATTAGGGTCCTCCTCAGCTGGCCTTTGCTAAATGCTCAAGGGGCCATAGAGCTGTCTGTGGCTGGAGAGCCCCAGTTTGCCGACCACAGGCCCTACAGAACGATGATCCTCAGCATAGTCCCTCCTTCAGGGAGGTGCGACAAGGGGGACTATGAGTTGGCATAGTAAGGAGTATGAGTTGTGAAGGGCATTCACCACAGAGCCAGGCACGCGGGAAGACGCAAGAAGTGTTCGCTGTTATTCTTAGACCGAGAATGCAAGGCCTGGAGTCCAGTGAGCCAGGTTCAAATCCTGACTCTTTCATGTCCTCATTTACCTCCGTCCTGGGCCCGAGTGAGGTCACTCCGGGCAGGTGGGTGGCCGCTGGCATTTCCTTTGCTCTTTGCACTTCGCATCTGGAATATCTCCTGTCCATCATGGGAGTGTCCACCTGTCCGTCTCGGGAGTGTCCAGAGAGCCTCAGGCAATGGCTCTTTGCAGGATCCACCTTCCCAGTGACCATCTAGCAAATGGGATGACGTGGTGCGACTGAGCAGGAGGACCCCGGAGGTCCAGAACCCTGAATTGTGTTCCACAGGGACTGGGGCCCTTAAACTGCTGAAGGCGAGGCTTATGTTTTCCCAGTATTTTATTGTGAAGATGGCCGAGAGGATAGCAGCGCTGAAAGCATTTCACGATAACACTGTCATGATACCCACATCGAGTCTCCCGTTAACGGTTTTATGAGGCTGGCTTCCCCGCGTATCTGCCCGTCCATCTGCGCGTCTGCTGAGGGTTCGCATGTGGACTCCGCCGGCCGCTGGGAGGGATCAGGAATCGTGGCCGGCCGCGTTCGAAAGCTTGTCCCGAGTTTCCTGTAAGAGTCGGAAGTGACCTATAGCAATCCCTGTTTCCATGCAGCGGCCTGATCGCTCTTGGCAAACCACCTTTGGCACAGTCAGATCGGCTGAGCTGGAGGACGGAGAGGGTCAGGAGAGGGAACGGTCCCTGGTCCCACAGAACCAGGTAATGGCAGACCTAGGCCTGGGGATCGGGGCCCCCTGGGGGTGCTGGGATCCAATCGCCCCCCAGTCAGCTCTCACGCCGTCTCCTTGATGCTCTTAGCCTCTACGAGCTGGTGGGAAGACAGCTTCCCGAGAAACCCCTGCTCCCGAAGGAGGGAAACCCCTGAAACCCCGCACGGAATAACATCCCTGCGGAGCACCAAGAAACATGTTAAGAGGAAACATATTGATGAGAGCAGAGCATTCTGCGTACATGTGTGTGTCCATGTCTGTGAGCTGTGTGTGTGTGTGTGTGTGTGTGTGTGTGTGGGCGCGCGCGCGTGCGCACCAAGAATAAGAAATGAGTCTTCGTCCTTCTATGATGTTTACTGCCTTCCAAAGGCATTTGGTGAGCCTTCCCCACTGCCCTCCCCGCCAGATATGGACGTGGAAATGCTGGCTTCAGCCACGAGAAGACCAATGGGATACAAGCAAGTTTTAGCTCAACGAGGCAGAGTCAACGAGGGGCTGCCCAGGGAGTCCGTTCAGCTCGAGGTCTCACGTGCGTCCTGGCACCCGCATCGTCTCCATGACGGACCATTCACGTCTCCGTGGACACCTGCCACGGAGCTTGCTCCTCCCCTGGTACATGCTTTCAGGTGGAAAGAAAAGGGGGTGTGTCCCATCCCGGCCTAGCAGGTCCTGGTCTTTTGTTCGGGGAGGGGGAGGTATTTGCATACCTAAAGGGAAATGGCCTCTTTAATGTGTGCCCCCTCTCAGACTCAGCGGAGGCCCATTGAGAAGTGCTCCGTATCCTGGAATCAGACAAGTTACCCAGCCTCACCCTTAGGCGACAGCGATTCTGAACAAGCTGGGGACGTCCTTTCCAATAAGTGATTAGCATGGGAAGACACCATTCACAATGAACATCTTTTCCCTTTCCTTTCTGCCTTGGTTGGCAGATGGTCTGAGGCATCCAAGCATGGCCTATTGCTGGGTCTTTATTCTAAACCGAGCAGGGCAGGCTTGGGAACGTGCTGGCCGCTCAGCTCCCTCAGAAAAAGGTAACCTAGCCTGGCTCGTAGAGAGCTCTAGAGGGTATTGGGTAGATCACATGACTGTATCTATGGGCCCTTGCTCCCGCCTTTTAAGGTTGCGGTTGGATAGCCCTTGTGGTGGATTGGTTACGTGAAGGGGCCCGGCTCTCCATCCCCACGCGTTGCCATGGAACTTGGTCGAGCCTGGAATCTGCCACCTGACTTGCTTTGGCCAATGAGATGTTAGCAACCGTGAGGCTTGGCCACCTCTGGTGCAGTGGGACTTGTGACCTCCTGACCTTCTCCCGTGGCCACGTGAGGATGTGTTCCCGATGGATGATGGGAGCCTCAGGAAACGGACTGGATCCATTCCACTCATCTCGGCGGAAGACCGTTCTTAGATGGGTCATCTGCCAGTCCTTGATGTTTCTATCTCTCTCCCTTCCCCTTCCTCTCTGAAATCAATTTATATACATTTCAAAAATTAGGTGCCTGAAATTGAGGGAGAGTGGGCACCAGAAGGAGGGGCCTCGGCGGCGGCGAGCCTCACAGTAACCGGGGCTGCTTCTCGGGTCGGCGGCTGAGACCTCAGGGATGCTCAGGGCTTCCCAGAATTGTCCATCTGGCCCCAGAACCCGACGCTTCTGAGCGCACAAATCCGGCCTTCTGTTCCCACACGTCACAATTCCTACCTGTCCTTCCTCAGCCCGGGGACAGCCCCGCCTGGGGATGACACGATTAATTTCCGAAACAGCCATTACCACGTGTGTCAGACAGCACTCCGGTCTCGCCGGTGAGGCATGGGGCCACGATGCCTGCCTCTCTCCACCGACCTCAGGCTCAGACCGGCTTCCCCTCCCCTCGCCTACTTTTCTGCAAGTTCTCTGTCCCTCTGTCCCTCCGTCCTCCTCCGTAAATTTAGAGGCATGTGCCGGCCAGGAGGGGGTCTGACTCAGCAGCTGGGCTTGGAAAGGAGCGCTCCCAATTTGTTCGGAAAGAGAAGCAGGGAGCCGGGTGAGCGAAGAGAATGTTGCATTCTGGGAAGAGGCCAGCTCATTCCGAGGAAATGACATTTTTAAAAATATTGGCGTTGGGTTCGCCTTGGGCAGCCGGGTGGAACGGCTCTCCTCCGCTGAGTGCTTCTTGCCGAGACGTGAAGGCTGCTGGCAGGGATGCGACATTCGCCGCCCTCCGCACCCTCCGTCATTCCCTGCCCCGTAGACCTCGCTTATCAACCTGGACCCGACCCAGCGCGGACTGGGGCTCAGACGTGTTGGAGACGCTTCTTAAGTTATCCCCAACTTAGGTTATCAGGGCTGCCATGTGTTGAAAACCCGCTCTCACTTCTTCCTTCGTTTCCTTTTCCTTTGTTGTTAATCCTCGCTCGAGGATATTTTTCCATAGATTTTTTTTTTTTTCCTTTTCCCATTGAGTTTTTAGAGAGAGTGGAAGGGAGGGAAAGGGGAGAGAAACATCGATGTGAAAGAGACACATCCATTGGTTGCCTCCCCGTGGGACGTGGCAGCGACAGGAAGTTGCGCCACGGAGCTGCCCTCCCAGATGGAAGCCAAGGAGACAGGAAACATTCGCGTGGAACCCGTGTCCTGTGCGACGGCCCATGGCTCTCCGTGGAACCGTGGAGCGCGCGTCCCGAGGGGGCCCCTGTCTACTCCCCCGAGCTGTCCGGGGCCTCCTGGGGCGTCTGTGTTTGCTCCGTGTCCGTGGGGGCTGGTCTCTCTGCAGCAGAGCGCCCGGGAGGGAGCGTGTCCTTACACGTGGCCTCCTGCGCCCGGCCCACGGGACGGGCTGCCACGTGTGCTGTAGCTCCCCGCCCTCCTCCCCCAGATTCTCTCTCGTGACAGCCACCCTCAGGCTGCAGAGCCGCTCACCACCAAAAGGCCGTGAGCTGGTGGTTGCTGGGTATTGGCACCCCCTGTGGGCCAGCCCTCAGCCAGTGCCCGGTCGGGGCCAGTGTGTGGAAGCCCAGGTCCCCGGGTGCCTGTGGGCGCACACTCTCGGGCCTCTCTCTCTGCAGGGCCAGCTGGAGCTGGTCTTTACCTGCCGTCATCCGAGGGTTCAGGTTCCTTCCCTTCCTGCCCCTGCTTTCTGGGATCGATTTCCCACTCAACCCGAGAACCCTCAGGGGGGCCCCTTGGAGGTATAACGGACACGGGTCAGAGTCGGGCTCATCACACAGAGCCTGGCACACGCTGGCCCTCAGTTAGGATGCTCGTAGGATCTCAGGGCCTCCATGGAAAAGCAGGCTTTTCCATCCCCAGCCTCCTACGTCTCCAGGTGGCATATCTGGGACGGAGCCTGGGCTTGATGCCTTCCTTGCTCAGAGTTCATCTTTTTATTTTTTTTATTTTATTTTTTAAAATATATTTTATTGAGTTTTTACAGAGAGGAAGAGAGAGGGATAGAGAGTTAGAAACATTGATGAGAGAGAGTTATCGATCAGCTGCCTCTTGCACCACCCCTACTGGGGATGTGCCCGCAACCAAGGTACACGCCCTTGACTAGAATGGAACCTGGGACCCTTCAGTTCTCAGGCTGACGCTCTATCCACTGAGCCCCCCCCAAAAAAAAACAAACCAAAAAAAAAAAACACAACACCTCAGAGCAGGGATGGAGCATTTGGCTTCAGAGTTGGAGCTACAGTGGGGAGCCAAGCGCCCTCGGGGCCAGACCCACCTCTTTCCACCCCCCACCCCCCCACACCGGCTCTGGCCATGCCATGAGCAGGAATGTGCCCCGGTTGGCGGGGAGGGGGTGGGGCCAGCCGAGGGCCCCGGCCCCAGCACGGGGTGCGATTTACCGGGAGTGCAGGGGCGGAGGGCGGCGGGCGGCTGAGCAGGTGTGCGAGGCACATGAGCCCCAGAACCTCCCCCTGGACTCGGCCAGACCACAATGCACTTGGCCCCGGGCCTGCTTTCCCCTTAAAACGTTAAGCCCGTGGGTGTTTCCAGGGGAATTTAATCCACATGTTTTTATTCATTTTTATTCATTTGCATTTAGCTCATAAAAATGTTGTTTTTTAAGGAGAGGGTGGACGGCCAAGAGCCACTTATTTCCCTGTTCTTCTTCTCCCTCCTCCTGCTCCTGCTCCTGCTCCTGCTCCTCCTCCTCCTCCTCCTCCTCCTCCTCCTCCTCCTCCTCCCTCGTTGTAAGGCTTCTTTCTTAGGCAAAGACATGACTTTCCCCCTTGTTATGCGTCTAACTAGCGAAGACCAAGCCCCCGAGCTTGGCTGGAGGTGAGTCTCCCCGTTGAGCTGCGCAGATGCTACGTGGCTTCTCCCAGGGCGGGGCCGGAAACAGCAGTCCCGTGTCCGTGTGTGTGTCGGTGCCACCACAGGGCACACGGAGGGCAGCGCTGCTTATCACAGAGTGACATGAGCCATCTCGACGACTCACACGAGGGTGAGGGGGCAGGTGGCTGGAGGGGTGCTCTCTCCCCCAGAGCGTTTCTGGAAATCAGGGCTGAGAGGGGTGGGGGCCTGGGGTTCCGTGTTTTAGCCCCACAGACCAGCGGTCTCATGTGCCGCTTGGACCGGTAGCCACAGCTTGGCTCCATTGCCCTCAATCCCGTCAGATCACACCCCCTCCCCTCTTAGAAAAAAAGCACAATTTGTTATCTTTTATGTTTATTATTTTGGAGGGTATTCCTCACCTGAGGTTATTCTTCCATTGATTTTTTTTTTTTTTTGGGAAAGAGAAAGGAAGGGAGAGAAGGAGGGGGAGAGAGAGAGAAACACTGATGTGAGAGCGACACATGGATTGGTTGCCTTCCCCATACACCCCGAAGGGAGTCAGGGATCGAACCTGCAACCCAGGAACCGTGCCCTTGACCAGGAATCGAACCTGTGACCCTTGGTGTGCACAGGTTGATGCTCTAACCACTGCTCAGGGCCAATTTGTCATCTTCGTGTGCACGTGTGTCCTTAATGACTTAACAAGGTCTCATGCTCTTGCACGGGGCATACGTTGCTTTTCAATATTATTCTCACTTCAAGGATATTAAAAAAAAAATACATTTTTTCCCTATTTTTTCCCCTTTTCATGAAAGCCCGGGTGGGGGCTGAGCTGAGGCACACTGGGACTTATTTCAGGAGAGCCAGACCAGCCTCCCACCCACCATCTCCCCCCACATCCCCCCTCCCCCTGCAGAGAGAGGCACATCATCGGATCTCTCCAGTCATTATCATTTTAATGTACGACATGACATTATGCTGAAAAGAAGGGCCTCATAAATTAGCTCTGATTTTAGAAAGTTTCCTAGCCATTGTATAAGTGACAGATCTATAAAAGAAGACTGAAAATGAATTTCAAATTAAAAAAAAAATAATCGCATGTTTTTATGGCAAGCTGCAAAAAAAAAAAAAAAAAAAGTTATTGGAACAATGTTTCTGAGGGAGTGCACGTGGGGGCCTGTGGGGCTGCCTGGAGCGGGGCAGGAGGCTCCTGATTGGAGGGAACTCGGGGTCCTCAAAGGCGGGGGACAGTCAGGGTGCCCGGGAGCCAGGACCCTGCCCCAGAGGCCAGTGGGAGGGCAGCCTGGCTCTGGCTGGAGGCCGGGGGACGGGAGGGACATTGGAAAGGGCTATGAGGGTGATTGACAGGCCGGGAGGTGGGACGTGGGGATGGATGGAGTTAGACCCTGTACATCTCAACACACGCCTTCTCGCCCGGAGCTCGGATACAGCCCAATAGAATCGGTCCATTTTCCTCTTCTCTGGGCGACCCCCAGGTTTTTTTGTTGTTGTTAATCCTCACCTGGGGATATTTTTCTGTTGATTCTTAGGGAGAGGGGAAGAGAGAGGGAGGGACAGAAACATCCATGAGAGAGAGACACATGGATGAGTTGCCTGCCAGCTCTAGGACAAGGTTTAGGTGCCTCCTTCGAGGTGTCTCCTGCTTTTCTCTCCACTGGCAGCCTGGTCATTTGTCCGTGCGTCCGTCTTGCTCACGGTTCCTGCAGGTCTTTGGGACAGAGATCTCATCTTTTCCTCTCCATCCTCGCTTATTTCCCTCCTGAAGGTCACCTGCCCAGCTCCACCATTCCTCCTTCTCCTCCTCCCCGCCTCCTTCTCACTCCTTTCCTGCTTTTTTTCGTGGACCTGCTTCATTTAACCAATAAATCTATTTTTATTGATTCCAGAGAGGAAGGGAGAGGGAGAGAGAAACACCCATGAGGAGAGAGAATCATGGATGGGCTGCCTCCTGCACATCGCCCACTGGGGACTGAGCCGCACCCCTGGGCATGTGCTCCAACCGGGAATCAAACCATGACCTCCTGGGTCATAAGTCAAGGTTAAGCACTGAGCCACGCCAGCTGGTGACCTGCTTTTTTTTTTATTATTATTATTTATAATAAGCCCCATTTCTGCTTGCTAGACACTTTCCTCGTATTATCTCACTCAATCCCAACAGCCATTCCTTATGCACAGTGGTGCTGTGTCACTTCACCTGGGTCCCTGAGCTGATAGAGGTTTGTGGCATTTAAATCGACGTGCTGGCCCTAACCGGTGTGGCTCAGTGGATAGAGCGTCGGTCTGTGGACTGAAGGGTCCCAGGTTCCATTCCGGTCAAGGACATGTACCTTGGTTGCAGGCACATCCCCAGTAGGAGGTGTGCAGGAGTCAGCTGATTGATGTTTCTCTCCCATACATATTTCTGACTCTCGATCCCTCTCCCTTCCTCTCTGTTTAAAAAAAAAAATCAATAACATATATTTAAAAATAAAATAAATATATCGACGTGCTGGGTGCTGAGGCCAGAATTCAGATCCCACCTTGTGGGGAGCCGGGGCCTTGATGCTTCACAAAACACAGCCTCCTGGGGTCCTCCACAGCCCGACCCCGGGCCTTGCACACACAGTGGATTTATGCGAATTTATGCTGCATGAATGAGCGGATGTGGAGTCATCGGGCCATTGGAACTATTTTTAAAACAGCGGAGGAGGCTGGGAACATCGGACGGTGGGAGCCCGAGCCGTTTGCCCGTCCGCCTGAGGCCGCCCCGGCTCCCACAGCAGGCGGCGTGCGGCCGGCGCGGTGATGGGCAGGCGCCCGCTCCGGTGGAAATGAGCCCTCGTTAGTCCGTCCTTTTATTCCGCGCCTGACATTTCCGAAAGGTGAGCTGGTGGCCTCTCTGAAGGGCAGCCGGCCGCTGCAGGGCTCTGCCTCCACACGGATTTTTCCAGCATTGGTTTTCCAGGAGTCCACACTGGGCTTTTTTGGCAAGACTTCTCCTTTTTAAACATAAACGTGGGTTTGCAGATGGGAGGCAGGGATCTGGCAGCTCCATCCAACATACAAGAGACAGGTGGAGAGATGGATAGGTGGATGGGTGAATGTGTGGATAAATGGATAAATGGATGAATGGGTGGATGGATGCATGAATGCATGGATGCTTGGATGGACGAATGAATGAATATATGGGAGATGGATGGATGGATGGATGGATGGATATATGAGGAGATGGATGGATGGATGAATGGATGAATGGGGAAATGGATCTTCAAAGATCCTTCCAACTCTTGGGTCTGAGATTCAATAAAAATAAAACCAAAGAAAAGAGCAGGAGGAGTAAGCCTCTCCAATATCCTGGAGGCACCTGGTGAGGACAGCAATTAGGAGAGGGGTTGTTTCACAACAGATTGCCTACATCCGGGCATGAAGGCGACGGATGAGTCAGGAAGCGATGGCCTCACTCAAATGAGGTCCCCCAGATACTGTGCACCCCCCCCCCCACTCATTCCTAGTTATTGGCCTCTTCAGGAAGGTATGTTTTGCACCTCTCTTGTGCACACGGGGCCATGGGAGGACGGTGAGATTAGGGAACACGTCCCAGGTCCTATAAGGAAGTGAGAGATGGGGCAGACCCGCCTCTGCAGCCTCCCAGGATTCACTTGTCCTTTCCCAAGTGGAGCCCTTTGTGCTTCTGGGTCTCTGGGTACTCACAGGAGAGAAGTGGGGTGCATGATAGGAGGAGAAAGTCCAGAGCTGCACAGGAGAGAAGTGGGGTGCATGATAGGAGGAGAAAGTCCAGAGCTGCAGAAGGAAACAGCGTCATCTGCCCCCGTCCCATCCCCAACGTCCTCTGAGAACTCGGAGGAGAAACAGAATCTCGGGGTGAGGAAATCGGAGCGACAGGCCCCTGCCCCGGCATTCAGACACGGAAATTGTCTTTCTGTGAGGAAGAGGGGAATTGAGGTATTGATTGCATTTACTTCCTCATGACACAAAAGGTAAATTAATCCTCTTAGAGCAGAAAACATGTTTTTATTACATCCTGAGTAATTTCCTCTGAAAGAGAAAAACATTTTTTTAAAGCCCCTGGCAGTAAAACTAGATTTTCTCCCCACATCTCAGATGGGAGCGCGTGTCATTATTCACGCATAATCTGATTCCAAGTGATTCCTTGTTTACAGTTTGTTTTTTCGTATTTCCTTATGTAAGCAAGAATTAATACACTCCGACATGAAAGAAATAAGCTAAATTATTTTTACGGCTCCTCTTGAGGATGAACAATATGTCTTCTTTAACTCCCCGTGACACGCCAACAGTCGGAGAAAAAGCGCAAATAAATGCCTCGGGGAACAAAGACAGATATCGGGCAGCGGGAGGGAGGGGGTGCGGCTGAGTGGGCCTGCTGGGCGCTCCCTCTCCCGGAGCCCGCTGGGGACTGGGACGGTCTGGGACTCACCGTGGAGCTGGCCTGTCCCTTCCCCGTGCCCACCAGGTACCGGCTCACCCTGGCCTGCGGTCTCGGCGAGCCTCCCAGCCGAGCTGAAGGCAAGCAGGGCATCCAGATGGGCACGCTTCCTGCACATCTGGCGAGTGGCCCACACACTGGGGTGCGTGCCCACAATCCTGAGATGGTTTTTGTGCTGATGTGTCAGCTCGTTCATCAGCGAAGTTGTCATGATTTTCAAGGCCACAGGCAAGGTTAGAGGTAAATGATGATCTGTAGCTTTATACTGAATGTTTGTAAGGAGTCTATGAACCCACAAGAGTTAATCTGTTAACTCTCCTTCATTCTCGGATGAGGGTGAGAGAGACAGGCTCCAAGGCTGAATTGAAGGAGGAGCTCCTGTCCTGACCGGCTTGGCTTGGTGGAGGGAGCGTCGGCCTGCGGACTGAAAGGTCCCAGGTTCGATTCCGGCTAAGGGCATGTGCCTTGGTTGCAGGCACATCCCCGGTGCGGGGTGTGCAGGAGGCAGCTGGTCGATGTTTCTCTCTCCTCGGTGTTTCTGGCTCTCTGTCTCTCTCCCTTCCTCTGTGGAGAATCGACAAAACATATTTTTAAAAGTCTTAGGAAAGGAAGGAGGAGCTGCTTCTCAGGTGTGGGCCCCTCCCTGCCATGACCCCGAGGGCCATGTCTCCTTAAGTTCACACCCTGGCCACCCCTTTGCCCTCCTGGTCTCAGCCCCGGACGCTTCTATGTGTAAAGGGATTTCCAATCCTTGTTCATTCTTCTGCTCCTGGCACTCTTTTCCTGGCTACCTGGGTATCTGACAGTTTGCTAACTTCCATGTCAGCAGACAACTCTGTGAGTTTAAAAAAAATACAGTTTTCCTTTTTATTTTTTTTAAATATGTTTTTATTGATTTCCAAGAGAGAGTGGGAGAGAGAGAAAAAGAGAGAGAGAGAAACATCAATGATGAGAGAGAATCATGGATCAGCTGCCTCCTGCATGCCCCCCACCAGGGATCCAGCCCACACCCCGGGCATGGTCCCTGACTGGGAATTGAACCGTGACCTCCTGGTTCATAGGTCGACGCTCAACCACTGAGCCACACAGGCCATGCTATTTTTCCTTTTTAATTCTTGTGTGGCATACTGCTCTTTTGTAGCCGACGTTATAAGAAAAACATGGGAGCCTTTTTTTTTTTTTTTTTTTTTTTTCATTTAATGCAGAGATGAAATGGCCTGTCTGTGACGGGATTATTCGTGTGGCGGTAACAGGGCTGTAAAGTTTGACCTTATGAATCCAGAATACGATGGCTGCTGGGAGCTGCAGCCTCCTGGATCCGCGGCCAGCCTTCTCATCCCCCGCCCCCGGCCCCCGCGCTCTCTTTGAAGAGGGAGACTCGCTTTATTTTCACTCCAACGCAAATAAAGTGTCTTTCTTGTCATCTGGGAGGCGGCCTTCGGCTCCGAGGACCGTTGGACCCGACACAGCTAGAGCTTACGTAAGTTTTAAAAGCAGAGGAGAAGCTACATAAAAGCGGAGAAAATCTAGCAGTTGTGTAGCCGGAGGGTTGTGAGCTCCTATCAAGGGCCAGAGGGTCTCGCCTTTATAGTAATTCCGCCCGCCCGCCCACCTTCTATCGGGAAAGCAGCGCATGCAGGAACGATCCTGGCTGTGTGCCAGCAAAACCTTATTCACAAAAAGAGGTGGCCAGAGGACGTGGGCATGGTCATGGTTTGTCAAATCCTAGTATAGCTGAGTGATGGCTTGTAGAATCTACCTGAGGCTGAATCTCTGTAATCATCCATCCATCCACCCATCCATCCGTTTGTCTGTCAGTCCATCCATCTGTTCATCCGTCCATCCATCCATTCGTCCATCCGTCCGACCATCCATCCATCCATCCATCCATCCATGCATCCATCCATCCATCCATCCATCCACCCATTTATCCACCCATCCATCCATCTGTCCATCCATCCGTCCATCTATCCATCCATTATTTATTTATCTGTCCATCCATCCGTCCGTCCATCCCCCCAGCTGGCCAGCCATCTATCCACCCCGCCAGGCGGCCCCTCTGGATTCGCTGCACGCCTATGGAGGGTCTGCACTGTACGGGAAGCACGGACGTCTTCATTAGCTGCTGCATCACTCACGCTGAGGCCGGAAGGCACGTGGGGGGATTGGGGCCCTACGGCTCCGACTGTCACCGAGGTCAGTGAAGCTGAGGCAAGGCCCCAAAGCCAGACGCCTTCCGTTCGCATCTGACTGACTCACCCACACCTGCCTTCGTGCCAGGCTGTCTCCTGGGTGCCTCCTTGAGCTGCAATGAAAAAAAAAAGCAAGCACATAAGAAAATCTCCTTAAAATGGGGGTCCAACTGCCATTCCTGGTCCCCACCGTCCCCTGAGGGCATCCTCACCCCATTCCGTGCAGAAGAGCTTCTAAAACCTACCGCCGCCACAAACACTGCCAGTACTCCATCCCTGGCGCTACCTGGCCAGGGTGGCTCAGTGGTTGAGTGCTGACCTGTGAACCAGGAGGTCAGGGTTTGATTCCTGGTCAGGGCACAGGCCTGGGTTGTGGGCTCCATCCCCAGTGTGGGGTGTGCAGGAGGCAGCTGATCCATGATTCTTTCTCATCAGTGATGTTTCTCTCTCTCTCTCTCTCTCTCTCTCTCTCTCTCTCTCTCTCTCTCTCTCTCCCTCCCCCCCCTTCCTCTCTGAAATCGATTGCAAAAAATATTAAAAAATCGAAACCCCGGCGCTGCCCTGAAAAGGTGCAGGATGAAAGGATGAGGGCGGGACGGGGACTTCCTTGCTGCATTTCCGAGGTGGTGCAGACAGACTGACAGACACAGGTGAAGCTCCGCCCGAAGATGTGGCTCCTCCTGCGGAATCTGCCCTTCCTCTCCCCGTGACCCTTGAGGTCGGGTCACCGCACCAGAGGGCGTGGCTTTGCCAGTGAGCGGCAAGGTTGGCTCTGACCAGATGCCAGCAGGCCTTCTGCACTGCGCCCGGAGCTCCCGGGAGGGACCCTGGGTCTGGGCAGGTGCTGACAGCCGAGGAGAGCCAACACGTGTTGCTCTCTCTGGGTCAGGAGCTGTTTGCTGTTGGAAACATGTGCACGGGCTGAGCATGACGGACGTGCAGCCAACGGTGGTCCCTCTTTGGTCGGGAGCCCCCGAGGACCCCAATAAAGTCACTCTCTCAAGCAGGAGCCGCCTGCTGCAGGCCCTGGGGGCGGGCCATGAATCATTCACGTCGGCTAAAGGGGCAAGGTCACCTCTTAACAACATTGCCCATATGCCCGAGCTAAATCAACCTGTCCCCAGCTGTCACTTACGTGTGTGTGTGTGTGTGTGTGTGTGTGTGCTCAGCAAGGTGATGTGTGTGAGTGTGTGTGCGATCAGCAAGGTGATGTGTGTGAGTGTGTATGTGTGTGTGTGCTCAGCGAGATGATGATGTGTGCATATGCGTGTGTGTGTGTGTGCACGCATGCTCAGCGAGGTGATGTGTGTGTGTGTGTGTGTGTGTGCACACGTGCGTGCAACAAGGTGAAGATGCAGGTCCGGTTCAAAAGCCCCAATCACCACCATGAGAGGAAACGCCACAAGTTCATTTCCTCAGAAAGAGAGCCAGGGAGAGAGCAGGCGCCCACAGACCAGCTGCTCGGACAGCCCGCAGGCCTCGCGCGGCCTGGCTCCGATGTTTAACAAAACATCCATCTTCCCGCCAGCCGTTATAACGGGCACAGCGACGTCGCGGCTCCGGGCAGGCATAGTGAGGCCATTGTTCCCCGTGTGCCTGCTGGGCTGTGCCAGGCGGGTGAGGTCAGCGGGGCTCTGACACGTGAGGGCCCGGCGCTGGCACTGCAGACGGGCCGCGCACACGCAGCCGCCGTGGGCTGGCCCGTCTCACACCGCCTCCGCGCCCGCCGCCTGCGGCCGAAGCGGTCCCGAGTCTCCCTGTGAAAACCCTCTTCTGGCCTCCGCGTATGCCCCCAGCCCTCCCCCAAACCACCGGGTACCGGGACGATGGCTTCTGAACCCCAAGAGGGAGTGAGGTGAGAGATCTGTATCCCCCCAGGCTGGGACTGGCTGGCTACCCCGGCCAGGAACCGGCCAAGCCCTGCAGCAAGCACAAAAGCGCGGAGGGCGGAGTGGGGGGCACCAGAGGGCAGTTCAGTGGCGGGTGGGGGGGGGGGGCCTTGGTGCCTTTGGGAGGCCAGCGATTCTTCCGCTTCTCCAGGAAACAACACTCGCTGGTGTGATCCCAATTAGGCACTTGCCCAGGTTGGACGTTGGTTCCTGGCTGGAGTGCTTACAGGAAGCAACCCATTGACGCCTCTCTCTCTCTCTCTCTCTCTCTCCCTCCCTCTCCCCCCCCCCCCGCCCTCCTTCCTCTCTTTCTAAAATCAATAAAGACATTTTGTTGTTGTTGTTGTTAACAAGTTCAAAGTCTCACCAGGGAAGGGACGGCAGTCACTGCCAAGGGCACGGGCTTGTCTGGACACTCGGGGAGGAGTCCGAGTGTCTCCAGCGGATTTAGAGAACAGTGTGTCACTTGCTTGCAGTTCTGTCCTCCTGCCAAAGAGTCTTCCCAACACGGCCGGGCAGGCCGAGGAGGGCCCTGAGCCGCCACCGGCCTGCTGCTGGGATGTCCCCCGCCCACCCCCTCGGCCCCGCGGCCCCCGAGGCCCGGCTGACACGTGACGGAGGCTCACAAAAGGAGGAATTCCGCAGGCTGGGCTCCGGGCTTGTTCATAATTTGTCACATTGTTCCCCCACTTTGCTGCACGGAGGAGGCATGTAAGACCCCCGACGGCTGCCAGCCCGCAGCCGTGGCCGGCACAATGGGGGGGAGGGGGAGGAGGAAGGCTGGATTGTGGCTGTAACCTGCAGTTCCTCTGCCTTTGTGACTTCGAGGAGAGGCTCTGAGCAGTCTGGCTCAGTGGATAGAGAGTCGGCCTGCGGACTGAGGGGTCCCAGGTTCGATTCTTGGTTGCGGGCACATCCCCAGTAGGGGTGTACAGGAGGAAGCTGGTGGATGTTTCTCTCTCCTCGATGTTTCTAACTCTCTCTATATAAACAAACAAGTGACACACGCAGGGGAGAGAGAGCGGCTTTGTAGGAAGTGAAGGAAAATGCGCTCCTGGAGGGCACTGGGGTGGGCCAGGGCCGGGCGGCACCTGCCCGGTGCCCGAGGGCATCCACCCCCTGGCTGAGGTCGCTGGGGGCTCCGGTGTCCTGACCCCAGGACCCAAGTCCCGGGCGCCAGCTCCGAGGAGCCGTCCCCACGCCCCGCACCCGGGGAGCTCCGGGCTGGCTTTCGCTGCGCCTGCTCTGGCCACGTTCGGTCCTCACGAGCCCGGATCCTGTTCCCTTGAGAAAAGGGTCGTCGGAGGAGGGTGCTCCGTGGCCGCTGGCGAAGGGCTGGCTCCCGGCGTGGACTGGGAGTGAGGTCGGCCCCCAGGAAGCGATTCGTTCCCCTAATGGCAGCATCGTGGTCTATGGAATGAAAAAACAGGAAAAGGAACAGATCAAAGCGCGTTCCAGAAGAAGCGTATCGGACGCAACAGTAGTTGGAGAAGCCTGGAGAAGGCGCTTTATTTCTGCGGCACCGGGTCTGTCTCCCTGGCGCCGGGTGGTCCCCGGCCTTCCTGCGCCGGTGACCGGGCGCGGGCTGGGTTAGCTTAATCCGCGTTAACGTCTAGGAGCCCCGGGTGGGGCTGCGAAAGCTTGGACGTGAGGAAGACTGAAAAAGAGAGCGGTTGGCCTCTTTCTACATAAATTCAGAAATTTTGTTTGGGGGGAAAGGAGGTCGGGGGGGGGGGAAGGCTGGCGGATTGGATCCTCTTAAATAATCGAGGCTAAGCATAAACCTCAGCAGGAGAAACACGGAAACGGAGGAAAAGGGACGGCGTTATCCCGGATTTGGACACAGCTCTCACAGCAAATTGAGCTTCCATCTGAAGTCTTAGGCAACTGGGGATGAATGCCAGCCCGTTATTATCGCCCCCCCCTCTGAGCTGGGAGCAAGGGGGGTGATCTGATGGACAAAACCTCCTCCTGTTTTCCGCCCCGTGGCCGGCCGCCACGGCTCTCGCGTCCCGCAGCCTCCGGGGCCCGGGGAAGCAGGTGCTTAGGGGGCCTTGCGCGGAGGCCCGGCCTGCGGCTGAGTCTGCGGGGGCCCCAGTTCCCAGGCGTCCTGCTCTATTAGGGGGAGGGGAGACTCCGCAAAACGAGGGCCCCCCACAGGATGACAGATCTGGTGCCTAAAAAAGGAAAAGGGATGGATGCCCTGGCCGTTTTTGGCTCAGTGGGTAGAGTTTTGGCCTTCAGACTGAAGGGTCCCAGGTTCGATTCCAGTCAAGAGCATGTGCCTTGGTTGTAGGCACATCCCCAGTAGGAGGTGTGCAGGAGGCGGCTGATGGGTGTTTCTCTCTCATCGGTGTTTCTGGCTCTCTCTCCCTCCCTTCCTCTCTGTAAAAAAAAAAAAAAAAAAAAAAAAAAAAATCAATAAAATATCTATATTTTTTTTTATAAAAAAGGAAAAGAGTTGTGGGCTGGGGTGGGATGATGGGGGGGCTCTTCAGCACCTCGCTGGGCTGGCGTTACATTCTAGGAAAGCAGAACTGCTCTCCCATCCCCCCTCCCCGAACCCACCTCTCCCCACACAATTACACCAGATATTCTTTGAATCGCCCATTTTCCCAATTCCGATCGGCACTGTCTCCCCGGGGGGAGGTATCCCCCCTCTCCCCGATATGGGAATTTCTCCTCTCCTTAAGCTCCGAGCCCCTTCACAACGGGAGACGGAGCGAGAGGGAGCGGAGAGGGTGGGGAAGCGGATCGCGCCGCTTTGTTCTGGAGCGGGGGCCGGTGCCGCGGCGGACCTGGAGGGCTTTGCGGTCGGAGTTTGATTATTTGCTAGTCTTGGCAGCCGTCGAGATGGTAGGCCTCATATTGTTTCTATCATGTTTTACAGTTTCTCCTTTAACTCTTTGCTGACAGGCTCTGTAGTCACCCATCGAGGCCGGAGGTGATTGAAAACAGAGACGGGGCCGGGGCCTCCCCTTGGGCCGGAGGCTCACCTGCCCGGGCCTGAGGCCCCCCGGGGGGCTGGACGGCATTCAGCCTCCGTCACCGGGGGGGGGGGGGGGGGGGGGCGGCCTGGAGCGGGTGTGCGTGATCTCTTAAACATAAATAAAATAAAATAAAATTATGGCATCTAAAGAAGATAGGGCATTCATTGCCTTGGCCCCGTGGTGGGCAAACTGCGGCTCGCGAGCCACAGGCGGCTCTTTGGCCCCTTGAGTGTGGCTCTTCCATAAAACACCACGGCCTGGGCGAGGCTGTGGTGAAGAAGTGGCGTTAGAAGTTTACGTTTAAAAAAATGTGGCTCTCCAGAGAAATGTCCATCGCTGTCCTGTTGGTATTTGGCTCTGTGGACTCATGAGTTTGCCGACCACGGCCCTAGCTGAGGCTGGTCTATACATTAACTGTTTTTTTTTTTCTTTATTGATTTCAGAGAGGAAGGGAGAGGGAGAGAGAGAGAGAAACATGTATGATGGCAGAGAACCATGGATCGGCTGCCTTCTGCATGCCCCCAACAGGGGATCGAGCCCACAACCCAGGCCTGTGCCCTTGACCGGAATCAAACCTGGGACCTTTCTGTCCTCGGCGCCTTCTCCGTGTTTGCCCTAAAAAGAGGGGCTGCCGGTCCCACGGCCTGGAGCCCCAGGCGGGGTCCCCTCTCAGCTCTGCCCCGGGGCCCACGCTGGCACGTTCTAGCCGCTTCCTCTACCGTCGCCGGTTCCGCTCGGAGCCTAAAACCCTATAGATAAGACCATGACCTCCTGGGAGGGCCACCGGTCTGGATTCCTGGCGCGCTGGCGGCACTCTGCAGTCTGGCCGCTGGGCCTGGATGGCTTTGCCGTCGGTAACGCAGGAACCCGGTGCTGACGTGGCCAGGAATCCAGGCGGCAGGGCACCTGACCCCGCAGCTATTCACCCGGCGGCTATGGGGAGGGAATGTGGGAGGCAACCGCTACCCCCACCCCCGCCCCGCCCTCACCTCCCTCCCAGCTAACAGCCCAGTCCTCCGCCTTCCCAGCAGCCCTGGGACAGGCTAAAGCTGTGCTCGGTGTTTGGAGAGAGAAACAACCTCCCAAACCTGTGGTCGGCAAACTGCGGCTCTTTGGCCCCTTGAGCGTGGCTCTTCCACAAAACACCACGGCCTGGGCGAGTCTGTGTTGAAGAAGTGGCGTTAGAAGTTTAAGTTTCAAAAATGTGGCTCTCCAAAGACATGTCAGTCGTTGTCCTGTTGGTATTTGGCTCTGTGGACTCATGAGTTTGCCGACCACGGTCCTAGACTAAGGTGACCAGACGGCCCGCTTTTGGCGGGACAGTCCTGATTTTTAAAAATTTGTCCCGCGTCCCTTGGCATTAAAAAAAAAAAATCCCGATTTCCAAAAGCAGGACATCTGGTCACCTTATCCTAGACACTTCACATGATAGGCGTGTAGTTCACCTTCAGGGGACACCCGAGCAGAGCTGGAACCTGGAGGGACCTCCCCGTCAGGGATCGTGCAGGGACCCCCTCCTCCAGGTGTTACAATGCTCCCCCTTCACCAGGGAAGGGGGCTGAGGGGAGGGCCCAGGGTTGGGTGGGAGGCTGTGTGCCAGGCCTGGGAGCAGGTATAGTCACTGGCCACCATGCAGAACCATGGGGCCGGGGACGAGGGAGGGTCGGGCTGTATGTCGTCCAGAAGGAGAGGGGCTAGGACAGTGACTGGCAAACTCACTCATCCATAGAGCCAAATATCAACAGGACAACGATTGAATGTCTTCGGAGAGCCACATTGTTTAAACTTACACTTCTCCTAACGCCACTTCTTCAGCACAGCCTCGCCCAGGCCGTGGTGTTTTGTGGAAGAGCCACACTCAAGGGGCCAAAGAGAGCTGCAGTTTGTGGACCACGGGGCTAGGGGATACCCTCAGACCAGGGCATACCGCCCCCCGCCCCCCCCCCCCTCACCCACCCGGCCCTGCACTTCACATCACAGACACGAACCCCAACATGTGCTTCTTGGAGCGTCCATGGCGGTCCCTCAGCCCTCACTGGGCTCGTCCTTGGGGAGTATCTTGGGGGGTACATTTGCCAAGACTCTCCCCTCCTCTCCCCCCTCCTCTCCCCTGATGGCTGGTCTTCGTCCTTCCCCTCCCACCACACCTCTCCCAGCTCTGAGGTTGCACAGCCCCAGGGTCCTTGCATTGGGGGGTTGAGCTTGGTCCCCCTCCTCTCGTCTTCCTTACAAGCAAGCCAGTGGCCAGTCCATGCTGCCTGGTGGCTGGGGGGCCTTCAGAGCTGACCTCCCCCACCCCCCGCCCCCACCCCCTTCAGGCAGCCGGGAAATATGTGCTGTGCGCTTATCGCGTGCCTGGGGCCGGTGCCGAAGGAAAGCCAGATCAGATAGGCAAGCGTCTGTCCGGGGAGGGAGGAGAGGTCTGGAAGGAAGAGGGTTCAGGCAGAGGCAGGTGCGGGGAGAGGGCGAAGGAGGCAGTGAAACGGAAGGTTCGGAGCCCCGGGGAGCCTCCCGGTCGCCACAGGCACAAAAGCAGAAAGAAATAAAGAAACTCAGGTCGTCTTCATAAGACGCATCGTTTAAGCTCATCCACCCAAAGTCTCACTTCAACACGCAACCCATATGGGAACACAGCGAGACCTCGGCCTTCTTTTCTGTGTCCTCCGTCTTTGGAATCCAGACCTAGGAACCAGCATGGCTGGGTGGTTTACTGCAAACCTGGGAACCAGGAGGTCACGGTTCGATTCCCGGTCAGGGCACAGGCCCGGGGTGCGGGCTTGATCCCCATGGTGGGGCGTGCAGGAGGCAGCTGGTCCATGATTCTCTCTCATCGGGGATGTTTCAATCGCCCTCTCCTTCCCCCTTCCTCTCTGAAATAATCACATGTATGTGTGTGTGTATATATATATATATATATATAATTTTTTTTTTCTAAAGAGATCCAGTGTGTATCTTACACTTACAGCCCATCTCACGGTGCCTTGGCCACGTTGCAAATGCCCCACAGCCACATGGCGCTGGTGGCCCCTCTGCCGCGCATGCAGGTCCTGCCGTCCCCGCTCACCCTCTGTCCCTCGCCACCCCATTTAAACTTCCTTGTGATCTGACGACGCCGAAGTGACCAGCACCGCGCCCTCATTCATCCCCTGAGGCGCTGGCCGCTGGGCCTGGTGGGAAGGGGCGAGTCAGGGTGGTGATCAGCCATCCCTCACGGTGGGACCAGCTTTCGGGACTGGCTCTGGGAAGACCCCCTCCCGCACCCCCCACGGGCCTGAAAAGAGAGAAGCTCCCTTCAGCCTCACCCTGGCGAAGGGGGACATGCCCATGAGCACTTTGAAATGCTAACGAGTCCGTCTGTGGCTGCTTCCCGGGCGGGCAGCCTGAGCATCTGCAACATCGAACTGTTGTAGGAAACAGCCAGGCTGGGAACCTGTGGCCTGGCGGGGGGTGATGGGGGAGCCGAGGGCGGCTTCCCGGAACCCGTCAGCCCTGGGCACCTTCGCGTGTCCGGCCCCGGAAGCTGGCCCTTCTCCCTGCTCCTCCCCGGCACCATAAAGCCTCTGGCGTCTGGAGGCCATCACCAGCAGGCGGCCCGGGAGGGATCCCTGTCCGCCCTGCAAAGCCCAGGACACATCCCCGGAGACGCCTTCAGCCACGCGGGCTCCGGGCACAGCTGTCTTTCCGGAAGTGATGCAGCCCCAGCCGGCTGAGACGGTCGCCTTGCAGACGCATTTGTAAGGGGTCTCCCCAAAATGCACGCCCTCTTAACGGCTGACAGCTCAAATGATGTTTCTTTTCAGATTTAAGCCACTGGAATGAATCGTTATTCAAACGTGTATACATTTGGGGGGGTGGGAACCCTGTATATAACACCTACGTAGTTTCATGTGTTCACACATATGATCTCCGAACGCATAATAATCTGGCCACTCGGCGTCTGTCCTATAGAATCAAAGGCTAATATGCAAATTGTCCCCTGGACCAGGAGTTCGACCAGCAGGCAGGCCTGGGCGAGTCTGTTGTGAAGAAGTGGCCTTAGAAGAAGTTTAAGTTTAAAATTTTTGGCTCCCCAAAGAAATCTCAATTGCGCTGTGGATATTTGGCTCTGCGGACTGATGAGTATGCCGACCACTGCTTTTGATGGGAACATAAAGAGCACAGTCTGGCCCTAGCCGGTGTGATTCCGTAGATAAGCGCGTCGGACTGCTGTCGGCCTGCCGAGTGAAGGGTCCCGGGTTTGCTTCCAGGCAAGGAGCACATGCCCGGGGTCGTGGGTACGATCCCCAAGAAGGGGCGTGCAGCAGGCAGCCAATCAATGATTCTCCCTCATCCTTGATGTTTGCTAGGTCTCTCTCCCTCTCCCTTCCTCTCTGAAATCAAACAGTCACAATAATAATAAGACTACCGTCTTTGGTAAGGTGACCAGATGTCCCAATTTTTAACCATTTGTCCCGCGTCCCACGGCATTTTTAAAAAGTCCCGATTTTTTGGAAAGATTAGAATCAGGACTTTTTAAAAACGCCTTGGGACATGGGGCAAATGGTTAAAAATCGGGACTGTCCCGCCAAAAGCGGGACATCTGGTCCCCTGACCCTAGCTGCATTCGGGAAGAACGAGGAGGACAGGGGCTTTGTCGCCTGCTTTCCTGTAGCTCCGTCAGCTAAGAACCCCCGCCCGCGGGCTGTGGGAAACCCCGGCTCCTGCAGGCCCCAGCCCAGCCCCACTCCTGTCCCGGAGTCCAGCGTGAGCAGAGCCAGCTCGGGGGACCCTGCCTGGCCCCCGCCCCCCATCCTGCTGCCAGATGACTCTCCACACCCCCTGCTCCCCTCGGGCCCTGCGTCCCCACATCCGGGCGGCCCCAGAGGTCTGTCCAGCCCTCCGATGGCCATTGGTGCCGCCACAGGCCCGGCCAGCTGCCTGTTGCTGCCAGCGGGGGACGGGGCCTGGCGGAGTCCTGCCTTAAGAGTAGTTTTGTGCAAATCAGCTTCTCTCTCTCTCTCTCTCTCTCTCTCTCTCTCTCTCTCTCTCTCGGTGGCCCCCCTCCTTTTTCTGTGGGACAGCACCCCCCCCTTCCCGTGCCCCCCCCCCCCCCCCAACGGCCCACAGGGTTTCCAGGCCCCTGAGAAAAGGAGCCCGTTTGATTTAAGCTGGCCGAGGGGCTGGGAGCTGGGGCCGGGGTGTGTTTATATTTTCCCCTGCTTCCACAGGATGGTGGTGGCTGGAGTGGGGGGTGAGGGGGTGGGAGGGGTGGGGGGCAGGGAGTGGAGGAGGCAGAAGCTTCATTTATATGTTAATAGTTGCCAGCGCCCGGCTGCCCAGACAGGACTATTTCATGGGAAACTGACAAATTTTGTCAGCCGGGCTGTGCGGCCACATCTCAATGGGGCAATAATCTTGATTAGCAAAACAATCGGGGGCTAGGGTCCCCCCGCCCCTCGCTCGGGTTACAAGGGGCGGGGGTGGGGGGGGTGGGGGGGATGGTCCCTTGGAGCTTGAACACATTTTCCAAAAGCCACCGAGTTTAGGCAAATGAAGGGAACGGGTGGGTCGGTTGGGGTGGGGGGCGGGGAGGGGAGGGGGGGGCGGCAGACAAAAGGGGTTAATTTGATTGACCGGATCGTCCCGGCCTTAGAACAATCATTTACTTAGCGAGTCATTCCCCCAGAAGCCGGCAGCGCCCACAGGAAATTGGAGTGCAGTGTCTGTGCGCCCCAGATGTGTGGGAATGTTAGGGCCTCCTCCTTCCACTGGTAACGCTTGGGTGGGGGTTGGGGGGGAGAAAAGGAATTGCAACCCCCTCGGGGGCCCTAATTACCACGTGCAGAATGCGTTGTTACCCAGAAACACACACACACACACACACACACACACACACACACACTCCACGCCCCCGGACACAGCCCCGCAGGCCTGGCCGGCCACTCTGGTTTTTATGGCCCGTTCACTGTGTCGCTAATTAAAGCTGGAAACGGGTGACGGGCTGTGCTTCTGGGTCCGAGGCCTGGCCTCCCCGGGAGCCCTGGCCAGTGGCTTCATTGCAACTGGCCCTGCTTCTTCGGGTGGGCACCCCCTGGGGGAGGCTGTACCCCCACCCCACCCCCCATCCACCTGCTGCCGGCATGATCCCCGAGAGACAGTCCCACTCCGGGTGTGAGTGGGAGAGAGACTCGGAGGTTCTGGCCTCCTGGGTAAACCGCAGATCCACGCAGTTCTTTCTGATTGTAAGCTTTTAAAAAAATAAATATATTTTATTGATTTTTTTATAGAAAGGAAGAGAGAAGGATAGAGAGTTAGAAACATCGATGAGAGAGAATCTTGATCAGCTGCCTCTTGCACAACCCCTACTGGAGATGTGCCCGCAACCAAGGTGCATGCCCTTGACTGGAATCGAACCTGGGACCCTTTAGTTCGCAGGCCAACGCTCTAGCCACTGAGCCAAACCGGTTTTGGCTCTGCATTCTTAACTAGGCCCTAGCATTCCTGGATTTACATATCTAGACCCGCCCCTGCTGACACCTGGACAAAGGTAACTGAATAACACCCCTGCCCTCTTGCAGGGTGTGTGTGTGTGTGTGTGTGTGTGTGTGTGTGTAACCGGACAGGGACCCTGCCAGTGCCTCGGGCTCAGCTGACAATTTAAAGAATGTCCATGTGCCTTCCCAGGAGGCCTTTTACATCTGAGCCGTCCCGGAGTGGCCACTGCGGTGCCCGATGCTCCATTAGGGGCCCAGGTCCCTGGCGGGGTCTGTACCCGCTCCTCCCCCCCCCCCCCCCACACACACACACACAGATACTGCACAGCACAGAGCCGTGTGGATCATGTCCCGCTTACTTCAGGCGCCGGGCGTGTGAGCTACAGGTGGAAACTGCCCCTGACCTGGAGCTACAGGTGGAAACAGCCTCCAGTCACCACTCAGACCCTCTTACCCCCGCCCCCCGGCTCAGCACTCCTCACTGCACGCGCCTGAAGTCCAAGCTCCTTCCACGGTTCCGAGGCCCCTGGGCCTGGCCCTGCCCGCCGCTCCACCGTCACCTTCCGCTCCCACTGGCACCCTCTCTAAGGCGATCAGACGTCCCGCTTCTGACGGGACAGTCCGATTTTTAACCATTTGTCCCGCGTCCCACAGCGTATTCCAAAAATCTGGACTTTTTTTTTTTTTTTTTAAACACCGCGGGACGCGAGACAAATGGTTAAAAATCGGGACTGTCCCGCCAAAAGCAGGACGTTCGGTCACCTTACCTCGCACCCTCCCCCCATCTCAACGCTGCGGCCTCTTCTGTTTCACAGAGGGACGTGCCTGTTTCTTCTGTGTGGCCTCTCCCTCTCTCTCTCTCTCTCTCTCTCTCTCTCTCTCTCTCTCCTGGACCTCCCCCTGGCCGGCTCGTTCTTCTCACCATGTCCGTCCGAGCTCCCCTGTCCTCTGCTCGGACAGCAAGCTGACCTGAAGGCCTTCCTCCCTCCGGGGCCACCCCTCCCCGCTCTGCCGGGACCGCAGGGTGATCACCCTCCGAAGGGACCGTCCTTGCTCCCGGCCTCTGTCTCCTTCGGGAACATCAGCTCCGGGGCGGTGCGGGCCGGGCACCCCGGTGTCCAGGAAAGTACCTGGCACACAGTAGGTCCTCACTGAAGACTGACCGACTCACCCCAGAATGAACTGTTGTGAGGCCCGTGCTATTGTTGTCTGCGAGGGAGAGCTCTCCCTCGCAGACAACAATAGCACGGGCCTCACAACAGGAGAGGTGGGGGGGGGCAGGGCCTCACAACAGGAGAGGGGGGGGGGGCAGGCGCACCGGGCTCCCAAGCAGTGATGGGGTGCCGGGCCCGCGCTGGCCTGTTGCCGGTACAACCTTTGCCGTCCAGGAAGGAAGCTTCCAGATCCCCGCAGGTGCAGCCCCTTGCCTGTATCACCGTCTCCACCAACGTCTGTTCCTTCACAATGTGAGTCCACTCACAGGGCAGCCGGCCGAGCGTGATCCATTTATATCCATGAGTACAAGGCAGACCAACAATTTTGGGCCGAGGGGGGAAGGAGGTGGGGGGAGGGGGTGCTTGGGGGTTGGGGGGGAGAAGGTTGGCCTTATTTTTTGCATCTGAGTGTGGGGGGAAAAAATGTTTTTGAACTCTGCGCTTGAGTCAGACATGGTTCCTGCTGACGAATGGCAGGCAGTTCTGAGTTTATCGGGAGATTTTTTTTTTTTTCCAGGAAATACCAGAATAAAGATTTGACGGAATTCAAAGAAAAGATAATGGATGTGCTCATGTTCCTGGCAGCATCCCGGGGGTCGGGGGCTCGCCCCGCCAGGGCTGTGTTTGGTTATAGATTAATAATCCAAAGTACAAATAGTCCTGGACAAATCAGAAAACACAAAAACCCCAAAAAACGCATACACTACAATATTCAGCAAGCTGGAGGTCAAAGGTTCCTGGAATTTGCTAAGCGCTCTTGGTCATCCATTTTTTAAAGCTGATGACACAATACGGAAATTTTGAACTTTGCCACCCACATAGCAAGCGGATTTTTGCTTGAATCACCTTAAATAATTGTGCAACGATTATTAAATAGAAGAACCAGGAGGGCGGGGAAAACCCAACGGAAACGTCTAGAAGTCGCCACTAGCACGGCGCTAATGGCCGAAGAGTGACCCAATGGGGCCGCCGTAGAGAAGGTCCCACACTGCATGGCGATTCAGAGATAGCTTCCCGCTCGCTCTGACACTTCCCCGGGCACGGTGTGGGGCCAGGGACCGAGCTCAGGTCACAAACATCTCCGTCCTGCAGTGGCAGGCGCACGTAGCGTCTTCCCAAACCCGCCCTTGCTCCTCTGGCCCATGCAGCACGTGGTCAAGTGTTACCTTTTTTTTTAAAAAAAATATTTTTATTGATTTTTTACAGAGAGGAAAGCAGAGGGATATAAAGTTAGAAACATAGATGAGAGGGAACCATCGACCAGCTGCCTCCTACACACCTCCTACTGGGGATGTGCCCGCAACCAAGGTACATGCCCTTGCCCGGAATCGAACCAGATAACCTTCAGTCCGCAGGCCGACGCTCTATCCGCTGAGCCAAACCGGTTTCGGCTTGAGTATTAACCTTTGTCACAGGAAAAAAGCCACCCTCCACCCCTTCCTTCTTCAAAACCCTTGAAGTCTTTGATGAATGAAGGCAAAGAGCAGGATTCTCAGCGCATCCTTCCGGCCTGCCTCCCGGTCGGCCGGTCTACTCCTGTGGCCCTCTCCTTTTCTCTCGGCTCCCCCCATGTGGCCACCTCCGGGGATCCTTCTAGGCGCCATACTTGCCCCTACCTTGGGATCTTTCCCCCACTCTTCCATCTTCCTGCTATTCCCTTCCCCCCTAACCTTCCCTACCCCTTCTGTTTTGAGTTCTGTTTCCTGGTCAAGGCCTCCAAGACCATCCTTGACCTCCTAGGCGTGTCTGAGCAGCTCCTGTCACTCATGTTCTTCCGTCGTGTGAGCGGGCCCAGTTCTGTCCTCCCTCTCACAGGAGGGACCGTCCGCGGCCATCGTCGCCCACAGCTGTCTCTGCGGGGAGGCGCGGAGGAGACGGCCAGCGGGGCTGTGAGAGCAGCGATCTTCTCACCCGCCTGGACCCTCCCATCAAAGATAGAGCGGACCCCGAAGGAGCAACGTGCCCCGCGGCAGGCTCGGGGCTCCCGGGACAGAGCCCATGAGGCAGCTCCCAGTGTTCACCAAAGCGAGACGCATGGCAGAGAGCCCTTGCTCTCCAGTTCGGCCCTGGCATGGTTTTTCTTTCTCTGGTTTCCTTTCCCGAACAGCTGACGCTCATTGGCCAGGTGAGGCCGGGCAGGTGCGGCCGATGCAGTGGGCAGCTGGGCCCCTCCCTCCCTGTCCACCTCCATCTTCTCAGGGAGCAGCTAGTGATGTCTTTGGGGGGTCCTTGGGGGTCCCTGGGGCAGGAGGAAGTTCTGGCCAATGAGATGGAAGAAAAAGTCGCTGGGCAGGGCCTCTGGAGGCACCAGCTGCTCCCTGGTGACCACAAGGAGGACAGGCCCAGCCAATCAGAGGGATTTGTTTCTCTGTCGCCTTTTGTTTCTCTGTCGCTGTGGTTGGCAACCTCATCTGTCCACAGAGCCAAACATCAACAGCACAACGATGGACATGTCTTCGGAGAGCCACATTGTTTAAACTTCAACTTGTTCTAACGCCACTTCTTCAACGCTGACTCGCCCAGGCCGGGGTATTTTGTGGAAGAGCCACACTCAAGGGGCCAAAGAGCCGCATGTGACTCGAGAGCCGCAGTTTGCCGACCACTGCTCTGTCACCTTAGGATTTCCAAGCGGGCTTACTTAGCGCTCAGGCTAGCACCTACAGGTGCTGGCTGCCTGCCGGTGTGACCTATTATATAATAAAACCGACCCCCAGGCTACCTGTGGGTGTCTTCTCCATTTTCTCAAATTAGAGGCACCTTTTCTTTTTTAAGACGGGGGTGATCATCTGAAGAAAAAAATTTTGTTATTTTTTTTTTGTCCCATTCTCTGTCTCCAATTTTGCAATACGTTCCCAAAAATGTACCAGTACTGCTGTTTAGATCTTGAGTCTTTGTTTTTTTTTTAAAAAAAAATGTTATATGGCTTAACCGGTTTGGCTCCGTGGATAGAGCATCGGCCTGTGGACTGAAGGGTCCCAGGTTTGATTCCGGTCAAGGGCATGTACCTTGGTTAGGGCACATCCCAGTGGTGGGTGTGTAGGAGGCAGCTGATCGATCTCATCGATGTTTCTAACTCTCTCTCCCGCTCCCTTCCTCTCTGTAAAAACATCAATAAGATATTTTTTAAGATGTTATGTGGTAATGTGCGGAACGGTTCCATGGGTTCCTGGCTGCTCCGTGTTGTGGAAAGGGGCAGGTTGTAGGAAAACATGTGTGGTAGAGAGATGATGCTTGGTGCGTCCCTCCCGTCACGCAGTCCCAGCCTCCCCGTGTCCGCTGCTGAGGTCCAAAGGTGAAGGGGCCTCCGTTTCTAGTTGTAAAAACTGTGTGTGTGTCTGTCGGCCATGGGCATGGCCAGTCCGTGGCGGGACGTGAGGGTCCGGGATGGTGACCCACACAACCGCAGGCGCTCAGAGCCTGGCGGGCGGCCTCGCGTCTCAGAGGCACACGGAGACGATAGAAAACCACAAAACGTGGTCCCGTGGCCTCAGTGCATGGAGCACGGGACAACCTCGCCGGGAGGACGTGTTCACGTTCCTCACGTTAGCCCCACGTATGTCTTTTAAAAAATATATATATTTTTTATTATTATTTATTTATTTATTTACAGAGAGGAAGAGAGAGGGATAGAGAGTTAGAAACATCGATGAGAGAAAATCACCAATCAGCTGCCTCTTGCACACCCCCTACTGGGGATGTGCCCACAACCAAGGAACATGCCCTTGACCGGACTCGAACCCGGGACCTTTCATTCCGCAGGCTGACGCTCCATCCACTGAGCCAATCCAGCCTCGGCATACATGTCTTTTTTAAAAAGAATTTTTTTTATTGGTATTTAGAGAGAGGGGGTGGGAGAGAAATAGAGAGACACATCGATGAGAGAGGAACATTACCGACTACGGATCACCTTCTGCACGCCCCCCTGCTGAGGATGGGGTCCACAACCCCACCTGGCCACGCCGGGCTGGGGACCTCTTTGTCCCTGGATTGAGCTCAACCCCTGAGCCACACCGGCTGGGCTCCCTGTGCGTCTCTTTCTGGCACAAACTCATAGACCATGGGCAGGAAGGACCCTCTTTTTAGAATAAATAATAGAAAGATCAATGGCTACTGAGTCCAAAGCCTTCACATTGGAGCAAAACAGCCAGCGGAATGGGGGGAGGGAGAGGGAGCGGCGGGATGTGTGGCCGCCCAGGGTCACACAGCTATGGAGGGCCCTCGCCCACCCGGGGTGACGCACAGGTCCCCGAGCCTTGCGGTGGTTTCATCCCCGTCTCAGTGGCTGGCATCAAAGGACCCGGTCCCCTCTCACGGAAAGCGGTCACCTGGCCGACGGTAACGCCGGTCAGGCGGCCCGCCAACCGTGTCCACCGGGGAGCCAAGCACGGAGTCCTGTGCATGCCTGCGCGTTCATTTCTGGGTGCCGCGCCCTCACTCGCACGCCCAGGGGAACACGCGTGCCCTGCGGAAGCATCGCTCTCGGGGCTGTGTATGTGTGGGGGGTGCAGGCGGTCGGGCACAGGTGTGTGAGTGCCGTGGCTTGGGGTCAGGAATGTGCCCCGTCTGTGTGAAAACCTATAATCGGTAGCCGCAGCACCATCGACCTTCATGCCTCTACCCTCCGCCTCCCTCTGCTCTGTGGGACCGTGTGCGCTCATGAAGAGGTTCACGGATATTTCCATTCAGATGGTTTTGTCAGGGACCTGCCAGGCACACACAGGCGTACAGTTCAATCCCCCTCTCCCCCCGACCCAGTTATGACCTTCAGCATCAGATCTGGGTCCTGGCAGGTCCCCTGGCCAACCCCTGCTCACTCTGACGTGTAAATACAAATCCATGAAAGAGGGGGGGGGCGAGGGAGCCCCTTAAACTAGAGGAAAAGAAGCGATGAAACGAGAGCCTGGTGGAAAGAAGGAGAAGCACGGATCCCGTCGGAGGGCGTGGGCCTCAGACGGAGTTTACTTTTGATTTGTTTTTGTGCCTTTTAACGCCCCCTCCACCAGCCCCTCCTGGAGACGCACGGGAGTCTTGCCCACGCCCGCCTGTCCTACACGCCCCAAGCCCCTCTGAGTCATGGCGCCCACAGGGCAAGGCCTATGCCACAGATCCCCTGGGCGCAGGCCCTGAGGCCTAACAGTCTCCGGAACATCAGAGAACAGCCTTGGGGGCAGGGGTCTCTCCCACTTCCCAAAGGTACGAGCGTTTCCCAAACAAACCAGCGTGTCCACCCACCGCCCCCACGCCAGGCTCTCCTCCGTTCTCTCTGAGCCCATGTGGTAACCAGTATCCAACGCTTTCCCTTCAGAGGGCACAGAGAGGTGCTGTGTGTGTGTGTGTGTGTGTGTGTGTGTGTGTTTGAATTTTTAAACCCCAAAACACCGAATGACCTCCTGAGATTCATAATGAGGCATGCATGGAGCGGAACGCGGCCCAAGGTGAGTCACTCATTAATCATAAACAAAACAGGCCCCGATCAAGGACACATCAGAACACACTGTAAAAAAAAAAAAAAAAAAAAAAAAAAAAGCACGCAGGCGGTTGCCCAATGCCTTTATTTAATATTAACCCCATTATGTTTTTCCTGGGAGTTCTGAGAAGGCGATTTTCTCACTTTCTTTGTAGCCAGCTCCGTGTGAACGGATAATTACTTCCCTCAGCGCTGTTTTCCCCGCAGGTGGAACCCTGTTCAACAAGACTTGATCCAATCTCACCTCGCCTCGCCCCGGGGAGGGTGGGGGGAGCAGGTGGGGGGAGGGGGAAGGGCGCCCCCACAGCGGAGGACTCTTAGCTGGAACCCTTGAAGCATGAACACAGCCGCCAGCAGGCGTATGTATGTCCCAGGGCCTGCGTCGTAGGCCAGGCTCATAGCATCGGACCGGAGAGGCTCAGCAATGAAACCCGGGAGGCGGCTGGGTACCGGCATCTGATAGGCTAATTATCTCTGAGAGTGTGGTCTCCGATGGCCGCGCTGGCAGAGACTGGAACAGAGGGAGAGGACAGAGATTTAAACGTTTACGTAAGTGGGAGGCAGAGCAGCGGGGCCAGTGGACTCGAGGAGACCGGAGCCTGGTCCTGGGGGTTGCCTTCCGTCCGAGGAGAAGGAAGTAAACAACATGAGAACGGACATCCACGGGAGGAGGGAAACCGGAGTCAGGGAGACCCGGGGGAGGAGGGTGCCACCCGAAAGGCTGCCGTCCCTTTCCCGACAAAGGGCTGCTGGCAGGGAGCGGGCAGCTAACACCATGCTCCGTGGCAGGAGTCCCCGGGGTGTCTCCCGGGGGTGAGCGGGTCACAGCTTCCTGTCCACCTAAAGGACCGGGCTGCTGGTCTGGCCGGGAGGCTCAGGAGTGGAGCGTCCACCTATATAGACCAGGAGGTCACAGTTCAATTCCCGGTCAGGGCACATGCCTGGGTTGCAGACTCGATCCCTTGTAGGGGGCGTGCAGGAGGCAGATGATCCATGATGCTCTCTCATCATTGATGTTTCTCTCTCTCCCTCCCTCTCCCTTCTTCTCTGAAATCAATAATATATCTATATCCATATCCATATCCATATCCATATCCATATCCATATATCTATATCTATATCTATATCTATATCTATATCTATATCTATATCTATATCTATATCTATATCTATATCTAGATAGAGAGAGAGACTGCCATTCTGAGTAGGACCACAGTATTTATTGGATGACTGGGGGCCTCCTTTCTTTCCCAGAATTCCTCCTGGGCTGTTCTAATTAATTAAGGTCAGAAGCTGTGAGCGCCCAGGCTTTGGGTGACTCGCTCAGGCACATGCTTAGTAAAGGATGGTGCTCATCGGGCTCCAGTTCATCCTGGCCCCAGAGCCTCCCTCCTGCTTACAAAACCCAAGCGTCAGGGCCTGCTGGCGTGGCCACGTCCGTGCTGTGCGTGAGAGGGAGCACATCTGTCCAGTCCCCTCTTTGTTATTTTAAATCTCACCCCATTTCTGGGACTCCTTCTGAGATTCCCATTACCCCATGCTCCAGGCGCTGTTCCCTCTCTGACTCGGTCTTCAGAGAGACGAAGGGACCAGGGGAAGAGACCTGTCCAGTTGCCTGGGGTGTCTCGTCGGTATCAAGGCAAGCCTGGCATGAATGTGTTCCTTCACCAGCGGCATCGAAGCTTCCGGCTGTGCCAGGCCCGGGGCGAGGCTCGAGGGAGCCAGGCAAGTGGGAGGTCTCCTATCCAGGTCTCCAGCGAAGGCAGAGCAGCATCCAGAAAACAATCACTGTGCCCCGGCCGGTTAGGCTCCGTGGACAGAGCGTGGGCCCCCAGACTGAAGGGGTTAGATTCCAGTCAAGGGCATGGACCTCAGCGGCAAGTTCCATCCAGGGCAGGCAACCAATCAATGTTTCTCTCCCTCTCCCTCCCCCTCCCCCTCCCCCTCCCCCTTCCTCTTCTTTCCTCTCTCCCTTCCTTCCACTCTCTGTGAAAATCAGTGGAGAAATCATCCTCAGGTGAGGATAAACCAAAAAAGTAAGATAATCATTGAATAACAGTTACCAGGTGGGAAGGGTGCTCTGAAGGGAACAGCCTCTGTGATACGAGTGATGGGTAGGTTGGAGAGGGACCTAATTTTTAAAAAATATATTTTATTGATTTTTTTCACAGAGAGGAAGAGAGAGGGATAGAGAGCTAGAAACATCAACGAGAGAGAATCATCGACCAGCTGCCTCTTGCACATCCCCCACTGGGGATGTGCCCGCAACCAAGGTACATGCCTTTGTCTGGAATCGAACCCGGGACATTTCAGTCCCCAGACCGATGCTCTGTCCATTGAGCCAAGCTGGTTTCGGCAAGAGAGGGACCTAATTTTAACAGCCGGACCAGCAGGGCTGCCTTCCAGGCAGGGAGCAGGCCCTTGGGACACTCACTCAGATTTCTGCCTGTTTGCAGCTGGCACTTCTCTCTTGCGTTTCCAATGGAATGCCCAAGTACCAGGAGCCTTTGCGCTGCTCATGGAGCCCCAAGCTGGCCTAAGACCTGCCCTCGTCAGTGTTTCCTTCCCTTCCTTTCATTTCATTTAAACATTTTCATTGATTTTTTAAATATAGTTTATTGATTTTTTTTTTATAGAGAGGAAGGGAGAGGGATAGAGAATTAGAAACAATGATGAGAGAAACATGGATCAGCTGCCTCCTGCACACCTCCTACCGGGGATGTGCCCGCAACCAAAGTATGTGTGCCCTTGACCGGAATCGAACCTGAGACCCTTCAGTCCATAGGCTGACGCTCTATCCACTGAGCCAAAGCAATTTCTGCTCTTTTTTTTTTTAGAGAGAGAGAGAGGAAAAGAGAGGGAAGAGATAGAAACATCGATGATGGGAATCATCGATCGGCTGCCTCCTACATGCCTCACCCTGGCAGTCGAGCCCACAACCTGGGCATGTGCCCTGACGAAGAATCGAACCATGATCTCCTGGTTCATAGGTCGACACTCAGCCACAGGGCCACGCCAGCCAGGCTCCTCTGGATTTTTTAGAGAGTGTAAGAGGGAGGCTACGGGGGAGAGAGAGAAACATCGGGGTGAGCGAGGCACACCAATCGGTTGCCTCCCACACTGATCAGGGTGGGGGACTCAACCTGCCACCCCGGCACGAGCCCTTGATCGGGTAGCAAACCCCACACTACCCTTTGGGGTGTGGGCCAGCGCTCTAACCACTGAGCCCACCGGCCAGGGCATGCCTGGCTACCGTGACCGAAGCATTGGCCTCCATGCCAACCCCTCCTTTTTCTCTTGGGCCTCCTCTTAGACACTTCTCCAAGTCCGGCCCGGCATCTGTCCGTACCAGCTTGCTTCCGCCCCCTCCCCACTCCAGCTCATAGGTATCTATGCCATGCACAGGCCGAGAGATACAGTTCTCTGAACTTGATGGCACCTGAACGTACACACACACACAGCACGGCGGGGAGATATGTTTCTCGGAGAGAACAGATAACCTTAAACACGAGCAAGCGGGGAATCTGGAGGAGCAACGTGTTTTTTTTTCTTTTTTTCTTTTTATATAATAGCCTTTCATTCTTTGTATGATGTTGTCTTTGAAAGCTCTCTCTGCGGATGACAGACGATATTGTTCTTGCATTCTCTTCAGACAGAATTCAGGGAGCGGTGTGGGGATGGGGGGGGGACAGGAAGAGGGGGGTAGGCATTGTAGAGCCGCTTGGCTCGGCTCGGGAATGTGGGTTTCATAATTAATATATACAACCGAGCGGAGAGAGGCACCTTGCGATGAAATGCAATTAAGAGGTGTTTGTTCTCCGCCCGGCCATCGTGATGACGGTCTTTTCCTCGGCTCTTTGGAAGTCAGACGTTCCCGTTATGTTCCGGGCGTATCTTTTCTGTCCGCGTTTGTTTGTTTATTTGTGTATCTTCCGCTCCTGCGTTTGTTTACTTTTTCCAATGAGAAAGGGGAAAAAAAGCAGCACAGACATGGATTGCAAGCACTTGCTCTTCAGAGGACACCCTCTGGCAGTGATCGCCCACCGTGCTCACGAAATCAAACACCTCTTTCTTAAGGTGTTTCTAGCACTGGCCTGGCGTCCAGTGTTTAATGATGGGACCTTTAAAATGGAGCCCCACAGGAAACTGTAATTTCAATTTACAAAAAAAAAAAGAAACCCAAACAAACAAACAGAATGCTTGGGTTGGATGACCACATTCTACTTCCTCCCACAGGGAAGGGAACTCCTCTGATTGGGTAGTTATCGGTTACCTTGGTCTTTAAGGGTAACTCTTAAAAAAAAAAAAAAAAAATATATATATATATATATATATATATATATATATAATTGATTATTTTACAGAGAAGAAAGGAGAGGGATAGAGAGAAACATTGATGAGAGAGAATCATTGATCAGCTGCCTCTTGCACACCCTCTACTGGGGATGTGCCGGCAACCACGGTACATGCCCTTGACCGGAATCGAACCTGGGACCCTTCAGTCCGCAGGCCGACGCTCTATCCACTGAGCCAAACCGGTTTCGGCAGTAACTCTTCACGGGCCCCGTCTCCCTCGTTTGCCCCCTCCTCCCTAACTGGAGTGGAGGTAGGAGGGTTGGAAGGAGGCAGCAGCCCCTGGTGGGGCAGGCCCGTGGTTGGCAAACTCATCCGTCCACAGAGCCAAACATCAACAGGACAACCATTGACAGTCCTTTGGAGAGCCACATTGTTTAAACTTAAACTTCTTCTAACGCCACTTCTTCAGCACAGACCTGCCCAGGTCGTGTTTTGTGGAAGAGCCACCCTCAGGGGCCAGAGAGCGGCAGTTTGCCCACCACGGGGGCACACGGGAGGTGCGTGACGGGGAGAAGCCAGGCCCCTGTGGGGAATCCGCCCCCGATGGTCCTCAGCTGCGTCCTGGGCTGCAGGTGTCGGGCAGGTGAGCGCCGGCCCGCAGGACAGAGCTGATTCGGAGCCCCGTGCTGAGCAATCCCCCGGCGCGGGAGCAGAGACCCGGCGCGCACACAGTAGGCCCCTCACAAGCGTGTGAGCCGCCGGGAGCTTCATGGGGACGGGCGGGAGGACACACAGTTGGAGAGCGGGTCTCCCACGCTAGAAGGCAGGGTCGAATTTTTACTGGGCATCTTTTAAGGCTCCTGGGACGGCCCTCCAGGGACCGTGGTTGCATTTTCCTTATTTTTACTGCATTTCCTTGTTGGGGAGAGATGGCAGTGGCTAGAGCACACGTGGCAAGCGTGGACGTGGTCTCCACCGAACCACGCCCAGCGTTCCGGAGGCTGCGGTCCGGCAATGGCGCTCGGCGGGGAAGGCGTTCCTCTGCGTGTGGAGGGCCGGGAGGGAGGAGGGAGGAGGGAGGGGAGCCACAGGGCGGTGCAGGCCCTTGCTTTTCCTCCTGTGCACGCGTGTCTCCTGAGAAGGGCAGGAGCGGTCCCTGAGCACCTCGGACGGCTCTGCTCCGTCTGCAGGGAGAAGTGAGCCCTTAGCAGGCCTGGCTCGGTGGATAGAGCATGGGCGTGGGGACTCGAAGGTCCTGGGCTTGATTCCAGGTCAGGGCACATGCCCGGGCTGCAGGTTCGATCCCCAGGAGGGCGCGTGCAGAAGGCGGCCGATCCATGATTCTCTCTGATCATGTGGGTGGCTGTGCGTGGCTGTGGGCACCTGGCTGTGGGCGGCTGTGGGCTCCCGGCTGTGGGTGGTGGTGGATGGTTGTAGGTGGCTGTGGGCTCCTGGCTGTGGGAGGCTATGGGGGCTGTGGGCGGCTGTGGGCAGCGGTGGGTGGCTGTGGGCGGCTGTGGGTGGCTGTGGGTGCTGAGGGCGGCTGTGGGTGGCTGTAAGTGGCTGTGGGCGGCTGTGAGTGGCTGTGGATGGCGGTGGGCAGCTGTGGGCGGCGGTGGGTGGCTGTGGGCAGCGGTGGGTGGCTGTGGGTGGCTGTAAGTGGCTGTGGGTGGCTGTGGGCGGCGGTGGGTGGCGGTGGGTGGCTGTGGGTGGCTGTAAGTGGCGGTGGGTGGCTGTGGATGGCGGTGGGCAGCTGTGGGCGGCGGTGGGCGGCGGTGGGCGGCGGTGGGTGGCTGTGAGTGGCTGTAAGTGGCTGTGGGTGGCTGTGGGTGGCTGTGGGCGGCGGTGGGTGGCTATGGGCAGCGGTGGGTGGCTGTGGGTGGCTGTAAGTGGCGGTGGGCAGCTGTGGGCGGCGGTGGGCGGCGGTGGGCGGCGGTGGGCGGCGGAGAGGCACCTTGCGATGAGTGGCTGTGAGTGGCTGTAAGTGGCTGTGGGTGGCTGTGGGCGGCTGTGGGTGCTGTGGGCTCCTGGCTGTGGGAGGCTCTGGGGGCAGCCTTCAGCAGGAGGTCTTGCTGGTCCTCTGAGCCTCCTGCATCTCCTCCTCAGAGCGGGTGGTTTGCTTCCCAATCAGGTTGGATTGACGATTGCTGGCCTCTTTCTCTCGAGCCTTATGGGCAAGGGCTTTCCTCGTTCACTTCTGTGAAAAGACACCCGTTTATTTAAACCCGGGGTGGGGGACGTCGGCCCCCGGGCCCTTTGGCCCCAGAAACGATCTGGCCTGGCCCTGCCCCAAAGCAGCAGCTGGCGGGACTTGAAACTCAGGAAATCCAGCAGCTGTTTTCACAGCAACATACACGTCTGTTGGGCCAACGACATGACGGGGATGGCGTTCAGACAGCCAATGGCCCTCGGCAGCAAAAAGGCTCCCCACGCCTGGTCTAAAGCAGCATCGCCTGCACCCGCCGCCGCCGCCGCCGCCGGGTCCCCTGCTCTCTGCTGTCCGGTCCCCTCACCCCCTGGGTTCCGGGGTGCCGTCCTGGTTCTGTGGGTGATTTGGTTAATGTCGCTTCCGGTGGTCTGTGGGCTGTGGAGACCTGACACCCTGGCGGGGGTGGAAGGGGCATTAGGGGTGGGTCGTGGGCCCTTCGGTTAGAACATCAGCCTCCGGACAGTTCTCCCTGAGCTTCCCGGTGCTGACCTGCCCCGGGGCGAGAGGGTGGCGGACCCCCTTGGTGAGACCCCAACAGCCCTGCTCCCAGCGCCCATGCCCCATCGGAATGCGTCCTGCCAATCTCCATGCCTCCGCCCTGCATTGTGGGGGCTTCTCTCCCATTTGATGATTTTTTACAGAGAGGAAGGGAGAAGGATAGAGAGTTAGAAACATCGATGAGAGAGAAACATCGATCAGCTGCTTCCTGCACACCCCCCACCTGGGGATGTGCCTGCAACCGAGGTACATGCCCCTGACTGGAATCAAACCTGGGACCCTTCAGTCCGCAGGCTGATGCTCCATCCCCTGAGCCACACCGGTCAGGGCCTATTTCTCCTTTTTATGTGAGGCTGTGCCCAGTGACGGACGGCCATACTGACTCCTCGGAGAGCCATCCATCTGACCCGGAGGGTCCCCCGCGTCTGTGTTTCTGCACCTCGCCTCTGAGACCGGCTCCTCCACGCTGGAATATTCTGCCACTTGGGGAAGAGGGCGCGGGCCAGGCTGCCACACACCGGGCCACCTTCCTCCCGCATCACCCCAGACGCAAGTGTTTCTCTCTCTCTCTCTCTCTCTCTCTCTCTCTCTCTCTCTCTCTCCCACCCTCCCTCCCTCCCTCCCTCTCTCCTTGATCAGCATATCATTATCGTGAAAGATCCGTTCTGACTGCCCTGCCAGGAAAGGCGCCCGGTGCTCGCTGCTCAGCAGGGCGCCCTTTCAGCCTCAGAAGGCGGGCGGAGGCGACCACAATTACAGCCACCTCAATGACACGTCTGGGCGGCCGCGGCTCCAGACAAAGGAGCTGGGACAGGACGCAGGGAGGTTTCGGTGTCTTCAAGACAGACCCTAAAAATACCTCCGACGTGCAGGTGGGGGCTGTTTCCGACCGCAGGCTGCCAGGGTTCCTGCTGGGCGCGGGAGGCTCAGTGCTCATCTCTCCGGCTGGCTGTGGGGGGACCTGTGATCCGGGGACCGGGCGCAAAGACCCCGGCGGGGGGTTCGAAGGTTCCCAAGAGGCACCTCGCCTCGTGTGCCCTCCCCGCTGTGCCAGGGGGCAGCCTGCGGGGGCCTGTACCCAGCTAAGGCTCTGCAGAGAGCTCAGTGTATATACATTAGAGGCCCAGTGCATGAATTCGTGCATGGGTGGGGTCCGGCCAGACCGGTCACGGGGAGGGGACATGGGCGCTGTCCAGCCTGCCTGCTGGTTGGACTCTTGGTCCCAGGGACAATTTGCGTATTAGCCTTTTATGATAGAGGATAGACACTGAGTGGCCAGATTATTATGTGTTCAGAGATCATCATCATCTGGCCACTCCGTGTAAAACACCTGCATAAACTACAGGATAAAGAAGGGAGGGACAGTAAGCCTCAGTCAAAGGTTTCTTCATTTAAAAAAAAAAATATTTTTGTGAACTTTTCCTTTAAAGAATGTATTTTTTTTTTAATTCAGAAGTTTTCACACACACAGGAAATTTAAACACACACACACACACACACACACACACACACAATTAATGACCATTATAGTATATCTTTATCTAGATTCACCAGCTGTTATCTTGTTTCTCTCTCTCTCTTTCCTCTCTCTCTCTCTCTCTCCAATCCCCCCCCACACACACCATTCAAAAGTATTTTGCACACAAGCATCATGATACACCCCCCCCCTCAATTAAATACTTTATCAGCTGTCATACAGGAATGAGAATATTCTGTTTTCCCACCGGAATGGCTTTATCATATGTAAGAACATCCTTCCTTCAACAACAGTATCCAACATGTGGCTCAAACTTGAGGTTCCTAAAGTTTCAAAACAAACAAGAAATCCAGGATTCAACCAAGGCCCTCTCGTGTCATTGGCTGGCACGTCTGTCTGTCTGCCCAGAAGCAGGCCGGGCCCGCCATCTCGCTCTGCTCCACAGAGGCCTCGGACGAACACCAGCCTGTGCCCTTCCCCGCGAGAGAGCAGAGCTTCCGATTTCCATGGTAACTGAAGTATAAATAGGAGCGTAATTCGGGAATCAGTGCTTGTCCCTTCTCATCAGCCAGCATGCTTTCGGCTTGCCACCGAGATAATTCCAGAAGCACCGCGAAGCCCGTCCTCTCATTCCCCCCCTGACCCTGCGGGGATGAGTCTTAGGAACCGCACGGATCCCGGGGGGCGGTGAGGGGGTGTCCGCGGCACGCAGTCTAAACATCCCTGCGGCCTAGTTCACCGCACGCGCTTTCCCCCGGGCTGGGGCTGAGTCAGGCCGGGCGGCCCCACAGGCGGTGCCAGTCCCGTGTGCGCCTGTGGCGTGTGGCCGGGGATCAACGGCCGTGTCTCTGGGCACGCAAGCGTTTATGACAGTACTTTTTGGTTTAGGGTATGGTGAGTCATTGCTATTGCATCGAACCAAAGCAAACGAATGTCTCCTGTTATTGTTAGGAGAGAGACAGAGATGGGGGTGCAGGAGGAACGAGAGAAAGAAAGAGGGAACGAGGGAGGGAGGGTGAGAGAGAGGGGGGAGGAAAAGAGAGAAGGAAGGAAAGAGACAGAGATAGAGAGGAGGAGGAAGTGAAGGGGGAGGAGAAGGAGGGAGGGAGGAGTAGGAGGGGATGAAGAGGAGGCGAAGGAGGAGGGAGACGAGGAGGAGGAGGAAGAGGAGGAAGAGGAGGAGAGCGGAACCCCCCACTTTATTAGAGGCCTGATGCATGAAATCTGTGCCAGAGCAGCCTTGCTGGCATTGGCTTCCCTCTGGCACTCGGACCTGAGCTTCCCTCTCAGCCCTGGCTTTGTCTGCCAGGACGGAAGGACATCCAGAAGGATGCCCGGAAGGATGTCTGGTCTAATTAGCATATTAGGCTTTTATGATAATGATGACCCAACGAAGGTTCTCCAAGGGGCCTTCCCGGCGGGGCTGGCGGAGCGGGTGGAAGGAAGGTTCCGGAGAGGAGAGCGCAGCGGCGGCCTCCGTGGGGACAGGAGCCTGCACGCCCTGCCCCGCGCTGGGATCAAACAGCGCGACCTCCGCTCCCCCCGTCACCCGCCGCGCTGACATGTTGCTCCCCGCTTTGACATCTCCCCATTCTCCCCGTTACTGCTTTCTCTCTGCTGCTTTGAAAATATGAATTAATGACGAATACTAATGAGCCCCTGACAGGGCTAGACCCCGCGGTGAGCGGGAGCTTCGGCTCCTGGCACTGGCAGGAGGGAAAGCAAGGAACCCCTCCCCGACTCCCCAGGCACGCGGCCCGGCACCCCTGTTTCTCCCCTCCCCCCTCCCGGCGTCTGTCGGTGAAAAATTTTAAAAGCATCTCCAGGAAAGCCCTCCAATGGGGACTTTGAACTCCTTCGTACGGTTTTATGTGTCTACCTGGAGCCGACGTGGAATTGCCTGTCGGAGGAGCAGCCGCCTTTATGAACGTCGTGCCTTTTGATGGGCCCGGGTCTTTCTGCTTTTTCTCGTTTCTTTTATTGTCGCCGATGCCAATTCTCCCTCCGTCCCTAGTAAAACACACACACACACACACACACACACACACACACACACACACACGCTCACGCATACAGACACACACAGGCACTAGAGGCCCAGTGTATGAATTCGTGCATAGGTGGGGTCCAGCCAGCCTGGCCAGGGGGAGGGGACATGGGCAATTGGCCGGCCTGCCTGCTGGTCAAACTCCAGGTGGAGGGGACAATTTGCATCTTAGCCTTTTATTCTATAGGCTAGACACTGAGTGGCCAGATGATGGTGCGTTCAGAGATCATCATCATCTGGCCGCTCCCTGTATACCCAGGTTCCATCGCAAAAAGGAGGGCCCTGCCTCGCGGAGCTGACGTGAAATATTCTATCCTCCTCATTACTGTTATTTTTGCAGGTTCCTACAAAGGTAGACAGACTCTACTTGAGTGTTAGGGCGAAAACAGATCCCTGCCTCTCCTCCTCTCCCCCCAGTGCATTCTGTGATTCCTGAGGCCACGCTGAGCCTGAGGGCAAGGTGAATGAAGGACAGATCCTCAGAATGCACTGTTGCAGGGTCATTCACTCCTGCTTCCTGCTGTAGTCCTCCCTCCCTCCCTCCCTCCCTCCTCCCGGGAGGCTGTCACGGACACGCCCACCTGGATTGCAGAGATCCCTTACTGCCATCTCTTTTTCTTGTGACTTCACTTCAGGGTGGTGAGGAGGAGATCACACCTCCACACAAAGCCACTCCCCTGTGCCTTCTGAGCGGTTTCCGGCGGGGGCCGGCCGGGCGAGGAGAGAGTGAGCGGGACAATGAACGGAGCAAATTAACTTGTAAAATAGGGTCATCGAATAGGCAAATGTGCCCATGAGACTGGCTGTGAGCTTGTTACTCATCCTGCTTATGGTAAAGTAAGAAAGAAAGGCAGAGACGGAGGAGAGAGAGAGAGAGAGAAAGAGAGAGAGAGAGAGAGAGAGCGAGCGAGTGCAAACGAGACACGGAGTCCAAATGGGAGCTATTAGGTTGGAAGTAACGACATTGTCAATATCTGAGGGATGTTGACATAAAAAAATAAAATAAAAATGTCCTCCAGTTCGCCCTGGGGGAGCCAGCGGCTGCTCTGCGGTGACCGTTAAGACGGACGTGGGCATGGCTCTTCCCCTTTGACTGGCGCCGAGTCCAAACCCCTCAGGGCTGTACGGAGAGGGTTGCACGGAGCACCCCAGAAAGCAGGCCCCCCCGGGGACACCCTGGAGCCGGGACCTCGGGAGGGAGCGGGCGCAGCAGCCTTCCGTTCCCTCCTCGGGGAGCACACGCAGGAAATGAAGCTGCAGATGTTCCTTGGGGAGCACGGCGCTGGAGGATGCTGTGTTATTTCCCTGATGGAGGCATTTGCCATACTGTAAATAAACGCGGTCCTGTTAATTAGCTAATGAATTATTTTTTAATGCTCCATTAGGCTTTTAGGGGGGAAAAATCAGCATGCACACAAGCTCTCGAAAGTTCTCATTTTTAACGCTCAGACCCTGCAGTGGCGAGGGAGCTTCTCGGATCTGCTCTCCGGGGACCGTGGCTCCGGCTCTCTCGCTGTAAGCGATCGCCACGCTGCTTACAGTCTCTGAGGCTTGGGGTGGACGCTCTGAACGTAAGAGAAGGGAGAGCTGGGATTTGCTCCTTTACTTGCTCTCTAAACCCCCTTCCCTCTCCCTGCACTAGGAGATGCTTTAAAGAAGGAGCAAAGAACAGCAGGTCCAGGTGAACGGGAGACACGTCTGAACTGGAGCCCCAGCACAGACCCGGGAGCCTCCTGCATCCTCCCGGCCTCCCGGCCTCCCGTCCTGCCATGTTCCTCCCTCCAAGGCCGGAGGCGCCGGCCCGGGCGCCTCTCAGGCCTCAGCCGCCTGGAGAACGGGCCAGGCCGGGCCGCGGGCCGGTCCCGCTCAATGGCTGCCGTGTCTGCCGCTGCAGCTGGTGACACGCCGAGCAGGCAGCTGGCGGGCGGGACGGCTCCAGGCCTGGCTGCCCCGGGACGGCGTCCAGGGAGCCCGTGGCCGGCGGGCCCCGCAGGACGCCCACCGGGACACTCGGGGGGAACACGTGCGAGGGCAGCTGCCCCCTCTGGGTCCTCAGGACGGAAACGCAGTGCTAAGCGGGGTGTGTGTGTGTGTGTGTGTGTGTGTGTGTGTGTGTGCGTGGCTGTCACAGACGCAGGCCTGGCGCCGATGGGTGGGCCGTGGGGACATCTCGGGGGCCCAAGCACAGGCTCTGCCCCGGGTTGGGGACGCGGGGAAGGGGGAACAACAGCCAGCCAGCCAGCAATCACTGTTGGGACCCCCCCCCCCCAAATGTAAAGGTATGTGTATTTGCAGCAGCGACGTGGCTACCCTCCTCTCCTCACTGAAGCCAGGGCCCTCTTCTCCCGTCCCCCCTGCACCCCGCCTCCTGGCCTCCTTCTGGGGTGTCCCTCCCCACCTGACTCGGATGGAGTCACCCATGCCCATTGCCCAACCCCCCCCCCCCAGTGACACCCGCCTCTCCACCGCCCCCAGGTCATGGGCGGGATGGAGGGGTGGGCTGCAGTTTAATGCATCCTATCTGCCAGGGTGTGGAAAGCTCTCTCCCCAGCAGGATGGTGGTTATTGAGACATCGCCGTGGGCAGGGGCTGGGGAATCTCTCCGTCTGCAGGGCAGTCATCAAGCTATTTGTTTTTTAAAAAATCCTGCGTGGGAGGATGTAGGTTCTGCCTTCATTGGAAAGCTCTGGAAGGTCCTAAAACAACACCCTCACCCCCCACTCTGTAGCTCGGGGACGGGGAGAGGGAGTGGAAAACAAACAAACAAAAAAAACGAGGCAAAGGCAACAAACGTTTTCATCCGGGAGGTGATGGGGGTCTCCCATGCCTCGGCCCCTCCTGGTGCCCTGAGGGATGGATGGCCCGGGCGGCCAGTGCCCGCGCTTCCAGGAGGCAAACGCTGTTTACCTCGGGGCCAAATGAAAGCGGGGTCAGTGGCGAGCAGGATCAAAGCGCTCTCTCCCAACAGCGATAAAAGAGAGTGATTTTTAAATGATTTCAACTCCCGCTTTATAGGAATATTTTACGAGGCTCTTTTCTGGAAATGACATGCTTCTGAGAGGCGTTCCTCCCCGCTCGCTCCCCGAAAAGAAGGGTGACATGACTTTCATCCCGGGCGAGGGGCTGGCTGCCTAAAACAAGGCCGAGGAGCCCCACAGAGCCAGCCTCTCTCTCTCTCTCTTTCCCTCTCTCTCTCTCCCTCTCTCCCTTTCTCCCCCTCGCCTTTTTGGCCAGAAAAAAAAATAACCTTCAAACCTTAGATTGAGCCTATAAATGCTTCCATCAAATTTTTCTTTTAAGATCCTGGAAAGCGGTTCATTTAGTTTTACAGAACAGGTTTGAAAAGGGTTTTTCTTGCAGAGTTTTTGTTTTCTAATCAAAATAAGTTCAAGGGAAGTGACACGACTTTTGAGATTTCTCTTTCTTTTCTTTTCTGGACAAAGTCTACAAGACGGAGGGAGGGAGGGAGGGAGGGAGGGAGGGAGGGAGGGAGGGAGAGAGAGAGAGAGAGAGAGAGAGAGAGAGAGAGAGAGAGAGAGAGAGAATCCAATCATTTCCAGGACTAGCAGACAAAAGTTCCACGCCATGGGAAAGACCCCAAAGATAGTTATAAATTATTCTGTCACTAAATTAAACTATCGGTAGAAGAACAATCTTCAAAATGTAACGGTGAGTGCTAGCTGACCTTCATCTCCCTCATGGAAGCTTCTCTGGGGCGTGAATACCTTCCCCAGTACATTTTCGCCGTTTCTTTTTCTTCTTAAAAAAAAAAATGTAGTTTAAAGAAACTTTATGCCATTTACAAATACATGAATAACTTGGAAGTGGGGGATGGTGGTGGTGCAAAAGAGAAACAGAGATCAGGGCAGTTTTTAAACTACAGGCCAACTGTTTGCTCTACTTTGCTTTATTTATTAGTTCTTAAGGTATTTAAAACCCGAGCATTAAAACTGCGGAATCATTTGCAAATGAATGCCCTCAGAGTTGTGAAAATATAGCTCACAGCTGAATGTGGGTTATCCAGACAAATGGCCGCTTTGTTCGCTGAGGGGAAGTGAAGTTCTGTGTTAATTTATTACAAACTGCAGCATTTCATCCCCGATGTCCGGGCAACAATGTTTTTTATTTCAAGTAATTTACAGGCACTTCTCCCAGCACTTAGCAGCCCGGCCAGCCGATGCTGCTCTGGGGAGGCCGGGATATGTATTTACTGTGGGAATTCGTTTTTAATAAAACTGTGGCCAGGCTCGCATCCCCCTGCCTTTTTGTTACATTAAAAACATTCGCTGCATAAGTAATGACGGCGAGTTGAAAGGCGGCAGCCCGCAGCCGGCCACTGCACGGGCGGGAGGAGAGCAGCGGGGTTAGAGCCAAGCAGACGGGTTCCCAGCAGCTCCAGGTGTCCCTCTGCCCCCCCTGCTCGCCCCCCTCCCCGCCTCCCCAGGACGTCCCAGGATGTGGGCACTTGAGATCTAAAACTCACCCTCCAGACCTGGTGGCAGAGCGGAGGCTGGCAATGCAGAGAGTGGGCGTGTGCAGGAACACACACACACACACACACACACACACACACACACGTGATTCTCCATGTTAGGGGTCCTTAAGCGTTTGCATGGGTTCCCCACATTTCCCAGGATCGACCCACAGCCCCGAAGATTTCAAAACTGGCCTCTAAGGTCTGTGTGAAGACTCCAGCCCTCCAGGGCCTTTTAACCAGCTCCCTCTTGCGAGAAGGGATGAGTTAGTGGAAGTCACAGTGTCTCTCTCTCTCTCTCTTTCTCTCTCTCTCTCTCTCTCATATCTATCTATCTTTCTATCTATCATTTATCTATCTATCTATCTATCTATCTATCTATCTATCTACCTACCTACCTATCATCTATCTAAATATTTTCTATCTATCATCCTATATAATAAAGCCTAATATGCAAATTATTCAACCAGGAGTTTAACCGCCCGCTATGATGTGTGCTGACCACTAGGGGGCAGCGCGAAGCATGGCGGGCATTGGTGATGCAGCACTGGCATGGGTGGCAGTGAAGGCACTGTGGGCCCCTATGGGCCCCAACAAGAGTGGGACTGCAGCAGGATGGTGGAGCAGGTGAGGGGGCAGAGCCAGGCCATGGCAGGTTGCCAGGCAGGGCTGCGGGGCTGCAGGGCTGGGGGCACAAGCTGGGGCTGATTCCTGCAGGTCATCTGGAGGGACCCCACCCACGCACGAATTTGTGCACCAGGCCTCTAGTCTATCTCTCTATCTATCTATCTATCATCTATCATCCATATCTATCTATCTATCTATCTATCTATCTATCTATCTATCTATCTATCATCTATCTATCTATCTGCTATATCTATCATCTATATCTATCTACTATATCTATCATCTATATCTATCTATCTATCTAATCTATCAATCATCTATCTTGCAGTTTTATCATCTTTGAACTTCCACTGGAAGAACAATCATTGGTCCTGAGGGCTGACGTTAGAGAAAACAGATAATTCCCACATCACGGAACCCCGAATTGCTCGACGGGCCTCCTTCTATTGCCCTTTGCTTATTGCCCTCCCCAGACGCAGGTCTTGTACGCACTGAGGACAAGCCCCTCCGCCAGCACAGAGGGCGAGGGGGGCCTGCCCTGCTGTGCTGCCGGCTCTATGGCTGGGGCCCTCAGGAGCCCGCACCGGCTCCGGGTCAGACACTGCTGCCCGCCGCGGCCCGCGCATCACGTGGTGCCTCCCACGCGGCACCTCCCACGGGCGCCCCCCGGGCTCGGCCCGGCCCGCAGAGCGGGCGTCCCGGCCCTCAGCCTCCGGAGGCGCAGAAGCTCTGAAACTCGCAGCCTCATAATTATCTAGACACATTTGAAAAGTTCTTTATAATCCGAAAATTGCTTTGACTTTTAAAAAGAAATTTGATGAGCAATTACTCTATAATAATAGATTTTTAAACTTATTATTAAAATAAAATAAGAGAAGCGTTTGGGGGAAAAAAAAATTACCTTGAAGAGAATCTAGCTCTTTCCCCCCCTCTGGCCACTAACTTTTCCCAAAGGGAGGAGTAAATGAGACCGGTTGTTGTGTTAATTAGTCATAGAAAACATAGAAAACATAGAAAACATGCTTACTATTCCCAAAGGGCGCGGAGACGGCCCCTGCCCGGAGGCCGGGACACGGGATGACCGGGGCAGGCGTGGACTCTGTGTGTGCCCAGTACAGGCTCCGGAGGCCGGCCCCACCGGCCCTGACACCCCATCGTCCTGCCTCCGTCTTCTCTCTGCAAACCTGAGATGGTAACGACAGCCCCGCCACCTCGGCGTGCTGTGGGCATTCACAACAAGACCTGCCATGTTCTGTCCGGGAAGCTCGGCAGGTAGGACATGCCCTGGGTGTGAGAATCGCTATCATTGCCCGGCCCAGCCCCCGGGCACTGGCCACGGATGGAGGGACGCTTTGTTGAATGTCAACCTGCCATTTTGCTCTGTGGGTTCTCTGTCAGCCTTTTCCTCTCCTGTCACGTGTCTCCTTCACCACACAAGGCGGGAGCAAGCTCTCCTCCCCCCGCCCCGCCACTGCCTCCTGGCCCGTGCTTTCTCACCCCTGCCTCTCCTTGAGCCTGTATCTGTCTCTCCCAGTTGCTTGTTGCCAGACATCCTCCTTACAGCTCTATCTGCCTCATTTGCATACGTCCATTAGCATATGCTTTGCATGCCCCTCCCTAACCAGGGTAAGAAAGCGGGCACATGCTGCTAGGGAGGTCAGGGCCGCCAAAGCAGGCCCTGCTGGCTTCTCAGGATCAGCGGCCTTCCTGTGGCCCAGAGGACGGCGGGTGCCCCATGAGGGGCGGCTGGTGCGGGCGTGGAGGGTGCATGGGGGTCAGGACTGGGTCCTAGGGTGCCTGAGAGTCTGAGGTCCCCTCTTGTGGTGCCTCTGGCTCCTATTTCGATTTTCTCCCAGCTTTACCCATAGTTCTCAGAAGCACAGGCACTCAGGTGCAAAGAGCTAACCCGGTTAATGCACCATCTCCCTGAGAGATTTGGGCTTTTTAACAAGCTGCCGACCATCACCTCCAGGTGTAGGGGAGGGTGCCGCGGAGGCAGAACGAGGGCCACATTGGGCCCTGGGTGTGTTTGGTTCGGCCTGCAGTACAACGCCGGAAGGCAACCTGGCGGGAAGCATCAGGAGCCGTCCACGGGGCCTGCAAGCCCGGCCTCCCGGGAGAACCTAGGCCTCCTCCCTCCTTCCTGCGCCTCCTCGCTCACGGTGTGTCTGTAAGCTCTCCGGCCCTCGTTCCTCCTGTGTAATGAGTGTTCACCCTCCAATGGCCGCCACCCAAGCTCAAAGAGTCCAAGGCCGTCCACCTTCTAGATGCTAGGTAAGCGGGGAGGGGCTGTCTCTAAAAAGAGGCAAGCTGGCCCCACGTGTGCCCAGGGCGCGGTAAAACGTGTTCGCCCTTGTTTTCTACATTCGTGTTGACTGGAAACCAGAGGCCGATGCTCGGGAGAGGAGGCCTCCCCTCCCCAGGCTGCCCTCCGGCCACCTGCAGGCACCGGGACCCCGGCTTCGCCCCAAAGGATGTCTGAGAGGACTTCCGGTCTAATTAGCATATTATCTTCTTCTTATTATAGATGCATATGTGTTGCCCAGCCAGCATAGCTCTGTGGTTGAGCATCGACCTATGAACCAGGAGGTCACAGTTTGATTCCCGTTCAGAGCACAGGCCTGGGTTGTGGGCTCCATCCCCAGTAGGGAGCGTGCAGGAGGCAGCCTGTCCATGATTTGCTCTCATCATGGATGCTTCACTCTCTCTCCCTCTCCCTTCCTCTCTGACATCAATTAAAATATATTAAAAAAAAAAAGAAAGGAAACATAACAAAGAAAATACATATGTGACCTTGTTATGTAATGTGGATATGTCTACGTAAACACACCCGTATTGGGATGCATGTTCCAACATGTTTGACTGATGGCTTACATGACCGAACACGGAGACCTTTATTGCTCCCCTGAATGGTGTGCCAGGGAACAGTTGTTAGAAGGTGAATGCATGCACAACACATGTTAATTCATGAATAACAAATGAGCCAGATGGAGCCGTAACAAACATGCCAGGAGGCAGATAGCGCACGGAAACCGAGACGGGCCCGGGAGGGGGGCGGCGAGGAGGAGGAGGAGGAGGAGGAGGAGGAGGAGGAGGAGGGAGGAAGACGTGGGCACTGACAAACGGGAGCCCTAGAACCCCCCCATTCTAACCGGCTCTTAGCCGTAGCAGCAGCATCTAGCGGGAGGCAGCAAACTTCCTCCTCCTCCTCCTCCTCCTCCTCCTCCTTCTTCTTCTTCTTCTTCTTCTCCTCTTCCTCCTCCTCCTCCTCCTCCTCCTCCTCCTCCTCCTCCTCCTCCTCCTTCTTCTTCTTTTATATGTATTTTTATTGATTTCAGAGAGGAAGGGAGAATAGGGAGATAGAACCATCCATGATGAGAGGGAACCATGGGTCAGCTGCCTCCTGCACGCCCCCCACTGGGGATCGAACCCACAGCCTGGGCACGTGCCCTGGATTGGAATCAAACCTGGGACCCTCGCCTTGGCCGGTGTGGCTCAGTGGATAGAGCGCCAGCCTGCGGACCGAAGGGTCCCAGGTTCCATTCCTGTCCGCTGAGCCACACCAGCGAGGCCTCCTGAGGTGGTGGCAGGATCCGTCCTGGAGAGCTTGAGCCATCTGTCTGGGTCAGGGTCAGGATCAGGGTCAGCTCCTGCTTCTGGGAAGTGCATCCCAGGCCACCCCTGAGAGGCGTGTCCTTTGGGAGGGGCCCATGCTTCTCATTTCTCCAGGAGCCCCCCCCCGCGTCCCTTCTCTCCTGCGGGTCCAGGCCCCGCCCCGCCTGGCCAGCCGCCTTCAGGAAAGAAAAGGTTGACCAGGGCGAGGAACTGGGGTCGAGTTCCAGGTTTGCCCGCTGGCTCAGGGGGAGAGCTCAGTGTTCCCATCTGCGCAACGGGGATGCGGCTGGTGCTTCTCCCTCCTCGGGGTCTCGGCAAGATCAAGGGCGGCCCTGCAGGTAAAGCACAGGGCCCAGCGTCTCCCGTAGGAAAAGATCCCTCTCCCCCGCACCCCCGAAGGCGGAGGTGATCCAATCGGAACAGCCACACGTGCACCACATCCTGGGAATGAGCAGCAGCTGGCGTGGGGGTGGGGGTGGGGGTGGAGGGGGGAGAGTGGCCCCTTCCTTTTCCACGTGCTGGAGCCGCGGCCTCCGTGGCCAGGAGCCGGGGCCAAGCGACAGCTGGACAAGCCTGGGCGTCAGCTCTGGGACGTGAGCCCCGGTCCCCCCCAAACAGGCCCAGCGACCATGGGGAGCTGACTGGGCACCGGGCCTGCTCCTGGTTCTGGGGGAGCCCCGAGAATCAGCTGGATGAGAAGGTACCTGCAGGCACGGGGTTTGCTGAGTGGGGGTGCAGACAGGACGTGCCCTTTATGCTCCCTCCCCATCCTGTCTTTCCTCCAATCCCTCTTTCCTCTGTCCCCCCGCAGTGGGCCCGGCCAGGCCTGAACCCCAGGAAACGATGGGCGGAGAGCCACCTGGGACACATCAGCGGGGCCCAGGTCCCCAGCTCCCTCTTCCTGGGGCGCCTTGCTGAGTGCCTCACTCGCCCTGTAGGGGGCGCTGCGAAGCACCCGCTCCCAAGGGCCATGCACCCTCTCCTTGGAGCTCAGCCCTGCTTCCTCCCCCCAGTGTTTTGTGGGTCCCCCCTGCCTGGCTCCCCCCGTTTTGGATACCCAATTAGCAGATGCTATTTTTATGGCAGCCTCTGGGGGAAGCAGCAGGCCTGGTCCGGAGGGAGGGCCCTTTATCTCGGGACCAACCCCCTCCACAGGGACCGGTCTGCACCCCGGTTCTGCCTGGGGGTGCGCCCAGCTCCACAAGGCCGGCTGGCCTGGCCCTCCTGCACCCAGGCCCCCTGTGCTCCCCCAGAGCCGGGCTTCCCCCCCAGTGCAGTCCGGGAAGGGCGTGGGGGGACGGGGAGGACAGGGGAGGGCTCCCCGACTCCTCAAACCCCATTAACTAGTAAGCACTCTGGGCGGGCGGGGAGGGCCCGGGCGCCTGCGCCACCCCCGGACTATCCCATTAGCAGATCGGGATGGCCCTCCCTGGGTGGAAGGAGCCAGGCCCGTTATCTGTGAGGCCCCCAATTAGGGTGTTTGTTCCTGAAGGCTGCCCTGAGCTGGCCGCCTCTCCCAGGCTCCTGCCTTCCCGGAGCCCCACCCCCACCCCCTCAGCACCCCCACCCCCACCCCACCCCCTCAGCACCCCCACCCCACCCCCACCCCCTCAGCACCCCCACCCCCAGCCCTGCAGCACCCCCTCCCCCCAGCCTCCCCCTCCCCGTGCACATCACGAGGCCTAGTGCTGGCAGCAGGGGCCTGGGAGTCACATTCTCGGGGTTCGGTCATGCCTGACCTGGGGGCCGTGTTGTGTTCTGGCGGGGCGGGGAGTGCAGCTGCGATGTCGTTAGTGTGTACCCATCTCACGTTTGCCTGCAGCCCAGCGGCGGGTGCCAGGCGGGAGGAGGGTGCCCAGGGGCGGCGTCTCCCTCCTCCCCCGTCCCCGCTCCGCCCTGCGGTGCCCCCCGTGATGGTTTCACTGCACGGAGACGGGGGCGGGCGGACGTTCATTCCTCTGCCCTGTCCGTTCCATTTTCCAAAGCGGGGACAGGGGCGGGATATTACCGGGCTGGGCTGTTCCGTAAACCTCTCCGCTGGGTGTGCAGTAAGGATCTAACCTAGCTTTGCACAGGCTCAGATGGAGGGATCGTGAAGTTAAAAAATAAAGCGGTGAAGCAGCCAGCGCAGAGTTGGCTGGGAAGAGGGTCTCAGCAAAGGCTCCTCCTCATTGTGGGAAAACGGAATCCGGGACATTCCCCAGGCGGTCAGCACAGCATGGCCTTGTGCTGGGGGGTCATGGGGGGATGGGGGCGATGGGGGATGGCACCGTTTCTGAGAGTGAGCTGACCCGCGGGGTCTCTGTGCAGGGGCGATGGGGGGATGGGGAGGATGGGGGATGGGGAGGATGGGGGGATGAGAGTGAGCTGGCACACGGGGTCTCTGTGCAGGGGCGATGGGGGGGATGGGGAGGATGGAGGGATGGGGGTGGGGAGGATGGGGAGGATGGGGAGGATGGGGGGATGCAAGTGAGCTGACATGCGGGGTCTCTGTGCAGGGGGGGATGGGGAGGATGGAGGGATGGGGAGGATGGGGGGATGGGGAGGAATGGGGGGATGAGAGTGAGCTGGCACACGGGGTCTCTGTGCAGGGGGGATGGGGGATGGAGGGGATGGGGGGTGGGGAGGATGGGGGTGAGAGTGAGCTGGCATGTGGGGTCTCTGTGCAGGGGGTATGGGGGGATGGAGGGGATGGGGGGTGGGGAGGATGGGGAGGATGGGGGGATGGGGAGGATGGGGGGATGGGGAGGATGGGGGGATGGGGAGGATGGGGGGATGAGAGTGAGTTGGCACGCCGGGTCTCTGTGCAGTGGGGGATGGGGGGATAGGGGGATGGGGAGGATGGGGGGATGGGGGTGGGGAGGATGGGGGTGAGAGTGAGCTGGCATGTGGGGTCTCTGTGCAGGGGGGGTGGGGGAATGGGGAGGATGGGGGGATGGGGGTAGGGAGGATGGGGGTGAGGGTGAGCTGGCACGCGGGGTCTCTGTGCAATGCCTTGCACTATCAGGCTAGTCCTAGGCCCTAGGAGGTCAGGCCCCTCCAGGCGGCTGCTGGGGGCCTAGGGAGCTGGCTGGCCCGAAGCTTGTGCCGGCTGCAGCGCAAACACAATCTGCCTGTTTACACTCCAGAGCCAAGCGCGCTGTTTGCTGTGATCCTGATTAGCATCTGCTTGGCCCCTTCCTTGAAGTATCCTCGGTGGAAATGTTCCAGATTGGAATCTGTGGGCTCCTCCCGTTGTGGGGCAGGAGGGCAGGGATGGGGGGGGGGGGGTGAGGTGGTGGTGCTGGAGGCGGCCAGGCCAGCTCCGAGTGGATGGGCCAAATGGCAGGATTTTTGCACACCGCCTTTTAAACAGGCTGTTCTCACATGGAAATCACATACACCTGCCGTTGAGGGCATCATCGGAAAAACAAAGATAGTGCCAGTCAAACGCATCACTCAATTCTCTGACTACTTTTTACCGGTTACACACACAGTTGTATCTTTAAAAAAAAAAATTTGATTTCAGAGAGAAAGGGAAAGAGAGATAGCAACATCCGTGATGAGAGAGAATCATGGACCGGCTGCCTCCTGCACGCCCCACACTGGGGAGGGAGCCTGCCACCCGGGCCTGTGCCCTGACCGGGAATCGAACCGTGACCTCCTGGTTCATAGGTCGATGCTCAACCCCTGAGCCACACGGGCAGGGCCCGGCAGGGTGTGGTACAGCTGCTTACATCTGTGGTACGTGTATGAGGTGTGCTGCTGGCTGAGCAGCTCAGGCCTTGAAATCAGCCATCGGGGAATATTTTACCCCACAGCCAGCTGCTATCCCTTTACCAGCAGATCCTGGGCCCAGTGCTGCCTGCCTAGTGGAGTCTGAACTGCCTTCTGGAAGCTTCCCACAGCACACCTGCCCTGGCCATCGCTGGGCAAACGTCTAGTCTGTGCGAGCGGAGAGAGAAACACCGACTGGTTGCCTCCGAGGTTTGCTCTTGACTGGAACCCAACCTGGGACCCTTCGGCCCACAGGCCGACGCTCTACCCACTGAGCCACACCGGCTAGGACCACGTGAGCACCTTTTATACAGTCAGTTGTCACCCACGGGGTCTCAGGGCCTTCGTGATCGTGCTTTTGCCCACTTCCCGTGGACACTTTTTTTTCTAAGTTACGTCATATACTCTGCCATCTTTCAAACAGGGATTCCGACAGCTTGTCGACACTTCCTTGAGGCTGGAGCGTGAGCTCATCCATC